>OX155957.1:13563322-13869512 GCA_944548615.1 Micropterix aruncella | reverse complement strand
GGCGATAGGTGAGGGCAGCAAACCCCGCCCACCGCCCGGGCAGTTATAACGACGAGGGTCGTCTTGTCTGCCCGGGATGTCGTGCTACGACAACCCTGCGCGTACCAGAAGGGTAGAACGCGCAGGGGGTGAAATAGGGTAAACCACCCCCCCCGTACCGCCCCGAGAACCCATTTATTTATAATAATAAAAGAATTTACAAAGTAAAATTACAAAAAATAATACTAAATTTACCATATTTACAAATTAAAAAAAATAATAAAACAACAAATAACAAATTTAGGGCCGGTAAGCGGGGTAGAGGACGCTCCAGAAACGATGATGGTGGAGGCGCACGGTCCGTGGGCAGGTCTCGGAGCAGCCACGGGGGGGAGGAATCCCTGGATCCTGCAAAGAACGAAACGCCCTTCGGGGCGGTAAAGAGACGGACACAAAGACGGGCACTTCGGGCTGGAAGTAGCCGCCGAATCACGCCACCAAGGAAGAGGGTACCCCCTGGGGGGTATCCCGAGGCCTCATGCTTTCCCAAGAAGCCACCCAGTGCTCCACAAGCTCGCCGAACGACTGGAAGCAGCTCCTACAACTGACCAGATCCGGGTACCAAATCGGAGAGCGCCCAACGCACGCGCCCACTGCATCCATCAATTTCTCCCGTGCAGCCGCTAGAATTGGGCAAGACCAAATTACGTGTTCCGCAGTTTGGCGACCATACCCACAGGCGCATCGGGGGTCATCGGCAAGTCCAAAGTCAAATAGTTTGGCTCTGAACTCTCCGTGGCCCCCAACCAGCTGCGTGGTATGGTGGTCGAACCGCAGAAACAAATTTGCCATCCGCACTGCGACGGACGGGAAAAAGCAATGGGTGAGGCGGCCCGTACCCCCGGCGTCCCATCTAGCCTGCCAGACACGCAAGGACTCCACCCGAATCAGGCGGGCAAACTCCCCAGCTCGGTGCGCCACCGGGTCGATCGACAGGCCATGATGGACTACCGGCTCGCCCCGGCGGTACCGCGACAACGCTGCACGCTCCAGAATCTCCAGGTCAATCGGCAGAACGCCAGCGATGACGGGTAACGCAAGAGTGGACGTCGTTCTGTACGCCCCGGTAAATCGATAGCAACAGCAAGAGTGTTCATAATGCCATTGATTATACATGGTATTAGATAAATCAACTCCATAGTACAACTAGAGTGGTCAACTGCAACGGGCGAACCCGTCCCCTCGGGAAGTTTTAACGAAATGTATCGTTCTGTCTCCCGTGAGGGGAGCGCAGAAGACTTAGGACATAACAATCCACCGTCAAGCTCTGCCACCTGGTCGTCTGAGGCCAACGCCTTACCACGGGCAGCCTCGCCCCTTGACTACCAGTGTTGTCAGGATATATCCGGCTGGACTCCATAGTACAATTTAGCAACCGTTCTGAAATGGCGAAAGGCAGGTGGCGCTGATATCTCATAGCATTTACAGCCAAACTGATAGCAATTTATTTGGCCAGCTGTAATAACATTGATAATGAATGTATTTTTTATATGAAGAAATGATTGGTTATAAAAACCAAATCATTTAACCAGTGATAACAATAATAATATTCGATTATTATTGCCATCTATCGAAATTTGTATATTGGCTGATTATATCACAGAAATATTACTGGGAGATAGAACGCCATATATTAGTCTATTTGAACTTTAAAGTGCGTAGTTATATATTACGTATTGAAACCTGCATACCAAATTTTAAAAAAAAATACATCTTTATATTATAATATAATATTAATAAATCTATGATTTAAACATTCTTTTGTCATTATATTATTATTTTTACCTACTTATCTACAGCATGCCGTCATACTGTTATACCATGAACGTCGCCATATTGAACATAATAATGGAAGATTAATCAATTTTTGGAGTGCCATCTACACGTTGCGTTTTGTAGTAAAATCCCGGTTGCCAAAATATAGTAAGAGGATGAGCAATCTAATACTCTTGTAACGATCCCTACGTATTGTACATGCCAGTCAACAAATGCATTGAATTCCAGTGAAATGCACTGACATCAATACAGCCATTGTTCCACCTCGTGAAGCGCTGAATTAGCACAAATTTTAACTACTTTGTCAAATCAGTTACATTGAACAACATTTTTACTCGGAATATTTTGGATTGCGTCATTTTTCGCCCTTTATAAGGCGGCGAAAATAGCACCAGGGTATCATTTCTTGAATGATCACTCCCCCCAAGAGAGCGACGGAATCACCCGCACTACTCTCACGAGTTCAACGGGTCTGACCATTTTGGGTACCTCTTCCTTCTTTCCTCATATCGAGACGAGCAAGCATCAGTCTGAACTCCCACAGACTCGAGCCGTTTCGAGTACGAGATACTCTGAGCACAAACTATAATCCTTATCCATGCACCCTCGTGACTTCAGTCAGATATCTACTACATTCGCGTCAACCCCTGACATATTCGGGAAGCGTTAACAAACTGGCAATATAAATCACTATAAATTCCTTCTGATACAATAAATACCTTCTGATATATATTCAATCGACTCTCAATACGGAGATAACCCGCAAGTTGACACCACCTCCTCACATCAAACAACTTGGAGTCTAGTGAGGGGTGGCCCGTTACACTCTATATAATTAATGAAATTGCCGTTTAAAACGATTATCTCATTTCACTGGCCAGGTTTATAACAGAGCTGCAGGATAGGCTCCAATGCCTATTCTACTTTTACCATAAATGTAACTATGTTAATGGTATTAGCGGTTCATTGCGAGACTTACTAAATTATAATACTCAGTTTACCAAATAAGTAGGTACTTATGAATATTATTACCGGTCGTCGAATAGGTTTAGCTAATTAGGCTCCCAACGGATGAGTCCTAATTAAACATAGTTATGATACGCGATTAATATGGCCAGTGAGACAATGCGAGGGGCTGTCGTATCAGCGGCGAACTAAGGCGATTGGTTGATGCGGCACGCTCTGCTGAGCGGGATGATTGTTGACATGATAACAAAACTTATTCGGATATATTCCACGGTGGAAGAGGCGCCTGCCCGCCCGCGCCAACAAGGTGCGCCTCTGATAATAGTCTGAGAGCTCAGCTCCATTGTATTATTTCCAAAATATAGTAATAATAATAAAATTAATCAAACTCTATTTTATTTTTTTAATAAGGCGAGTTTATTGCCTGAAGGCAATATCCCAAAACTCACCTTGGTTAATAAGCTAAACGTCAGGCAACGGATTGTATTTTAGCAAGGTTTTCTACCCGTGAATCTGGCACCCCTGGAAGGTATAATAATATTGATTGTTCTTTCAACCGTCGGGTGAATGAAGAGACTTGGAGACGAAACAGTCCACCATCTGTTTATGTCAACATGCCTGAGAGAGACCAACTACCCAGTAAATTATTTTAATCTGATGAATGCCCAACAATAAAAAAAAGTAGGATCACAAGCTTTTGATATGTATGTAACAAAGATTGAAATGGACACATTAGCATGTGATACTCGCTGAAATACGGAATCAAAATAAAGGATATGCTCAGAGTTCCGATCTGGGGAAAAATGATAAGGTAATACTGCTCGAAATTGTTCCATTTTTTTCATTTTATTTTATTATACAAACTAACAACACAATAATTTGAATGATCAATTTGTATAACAATATACGCAACTAAAAAATAAAAACGGTAAAAAAGCTTAGTATTTAAAAATATACCCAGACACACTTTTATGTTTACTTTATCTGGTGCGGCTTACAACAGGACATTTAAATTTAATAGAATCTTGGCCACTAACGCCATCAGTATAATATTGATTTGAGAGAATGGCTTCACCAAGATTACATGAGATCTTGCTTAAACGTAATTATCAGGTACGAAGAAACCAACTTAGGAAATAATGATCACGCTATCCGCTCTCCTATTTAGTATACAGTGAGTTTTGCAGGTTCAATTGCAATTGCTGTCCAACCCAACCATACCGCGAACAAATTGTTTAGATGATGATAAAATCAATATTGCTTAGATTTCAAGAACCTTAGGAACCTTATTTATACTTTCTCTAGCATTGGTGTATATAGCACCACGTAGCGGTTCCAAATAGTAACATTGACCTTAGTCAATATATCGAGCCATAAGCAATTTCATCGAGTATACATTGCTGACCTAAATCAGATCACGAGCGCGAACCTGAGCAGTTCAAATTATTTGAATTATATATATTATACAGGGTTGCGCAGGGACACGGGAAATTTTCAACCTTAGAGTTGGCAACACTGTAGTACTGAAAGTTATTCGGAACCGATGCGTAGTTGTTGTGAATGCCTTGCCATTTAGTAATCATGGAGCATTGGAGTGGTGCGGAACGTGCTATCGTTTAACAATCTGGTGTTACAGTATGACTGTTGCTCAAAGTGTATTTCGACATCATTACCACCTAGGACGTCATACACTTGTTCATTTGCTTATGCTATTACAACGTCAGTGTGTAATTTTGAAGAAACTGGTTCAGCCTAAAAAAAAAAGCCTTCAGCTGGCGTTCGAACTGTACGCATCTCAGGGAACATTGCAGCTATTCTAGCTTCCATGGAGAGGAGCCCTCGTTGCTTCGCTTGACTAAATGTATCCTCGCTAGAGATTGGGCGTCGAATCATACACAGAATTCTGCATTTATTAAAAGTAATGCAAACATAATTCACGAATTTATGAAACCATAAATGGCATACTGTACACATGCACTTTCGGCAATAGAAGATATTTTTCCTTTGTTTATTCTTGGAAATAAAATTCTACAAAATTTCCTATTTCCCTGCGAACCCTGTACAATAGGCCACCGCACATTTAGCACAGTAAATATATTTAAGCAGTATAAAATATAGGCCTATTTGTTGAAATACATACCTACTCTCCATTGGACCACTCTTTATTTTTTGTAAAAATGAAAAGGTATTTTTAATAACTAATTAAAACATTTATTTGGCTTCTATAATGATCAAATAATCTAATAAATTAACTATATTTACAAATAAAATGAAGTCAAAACATCAACATTTTAAAAGGTCTTTATTCTTCCTTATTATATTGACTTATCTTTAATTGCACATCAAAAAAAAATATCAACCATCATTTTATACTTATCAATTAAATAATTGTATATATTAAAAATACTTATTGCACATCAACTTAACCAGGGCATTCATATGTTACTATCAATGCCCGAATAGTGCTAAATCTTAGGTTTCACTAGTAAATCATAAGATTTACCAACAAGGCTTGGTATTACCCAGGTCGGATTTGTATTGGTTTTGGTAGATTCGGTTGTGTTAGGTTTCTATGAACTACAATGCACTAGCCACCAGCCGAGATAAACGCAAAATGTAACCACCAAACGTAACCAAACGGCGGCACTCGCGACTGACAGCATTGCGACAACCGCTTAGATTATTGCTGAGGCGTGCGTCTGTGTGAGTGCGTTCGTTTCGAACGTTTATACGTAGTTTCCACACTACTTTAGATATATATTTTCTGTGCTATGAGGTCAGTAATTTCTACGGTTCTCGTTCTCTGCCTTTTCACATAAAAAAATCTATGCATGCATCTCTAAAAGTCTAAATTGTGGCTGTGTATGCTTTATCCACCCGAAATCAATATCTGTAGCCTTGTACAAAATGAACTAAAGCTCATGTAGTGAGCTTTCGGACTATAACGTGGAGCCGTGTCGAGCAGTGAGGGCCGCCATTTACATGTTAATAAGCGGGCGTCAAGCGGCGCGGAAGGCGCTTCTTTGCCACCAATTACTGCGTTATAACATTCCGTCGCACCGCCCGTGAACGCCCTGAACTGTGCTGTGATGTGATGAGCTGGTGCAGTCTGAACATAAATATTTTCGTACAGTATTAAGTGTTCACGTGGGAGGATTTCATTTTCCATAAAGATACATATTATTGATGCTGGATTAATATATTGTATAGTTTAATGTTACAGAAGATACACATTTCTGAAGAATTTTCTTGGAATATATTCCTCATCATTACCAATAAACACATTGTTAAAAATATACATTTATTATTAAGGCTTTGCTAAAATTGTGACCATATTGGTCAACAAGTGTAACCTTATCAGGGGTCTCAAACACAACGGGTGAACTAGTCATCCCAGGCAGTTATAAAGGCATCAGATCGTTCTGTCTCCTATGAAGTGAATAAAAGTCAATCCAGTATCTAACTAGATCGACAAACCCTGAAGGGGAGCGACAAACACAGAAAAGAGGACCCAGCGGGCCCACCTCTCGCTTCAGATTTGGACAGATTTCTCTATCCTCCAGTCTTGTCCCAGATTCCAAGTCGCATGCGCAACCTCTGCCTGATGTTAGCGGTAATTTAGTTCGAATTTATTGCGGACCGTGGCGCCCTTTGCCCGTCAATATCACTCGGTATCGGATGACTAACGAATCCTTTGAAAAGTGGCTGACATCAGGCCAACAATAACTTCCTATGCTTAGGAAACGTAAGTATTCAAACTTTCCTTGTTATTCGCTGAGTGCACGATCGATTGGCCAACACCGCACAATGCGCAATCCGCGCAGTATCGCACGAGTATTCCCCTAGAATGGAAACAATCGATTCACCTGTCCACGAGTGGGCGTACAGTTGCAGGCCTGGTTCACAAAGTCCTTTCCAGGCTAGTCCCTCTTAGAGAAGGCTGCCAGATGGGAGCTGAGCCGTGAGTTGAGCCAGCCCAAGGTAACAAACAGGTCGTCAGGCCCAAGCTGAACGGAACCGTTAGCTACCTGACCTTATTGGTCACTACTCGTTATGTGCATTCCGTTATATCCGTCCCTGGGTAGGTATAGCGGTATTATAACGGAGTTATAATGCAAAAAAGCCGTCGACTAAAACGGATGTTTCAACTAACACGACAATTAAAAAAACTATAACCTTCCGCATAAATACAAGGTTCAAATATTATTTTAAAGCTAAAGAACTATCCAATAACTGTCAAAATATCCCAATTTGAATAAAAATTACGAAAGAAAAAGTGACATTTGCTAAGCCACGCCTACTGTAAAACTGGACATGCCTTGCTATGAATATGGTTAACTATGATTCCGGGACAGCTTGCATTTTCATTAAAACTCATTTATCGGACGCTATTTTACAACCCCGTTACAACTTGTCTATACCGCGTATAACCATAATGGGGTTTAACCTGGTTATAAGTGCATTTTTAATGGTAAGGTTTTGAAAGTTATGTAGTTACCTATATCCATTCCTAATATCGTCTGTGCATATTCCGTTCTATGAAAATGACTCATGTAATAATATAAGCCGGCGATATAGGTAGCTGTATAAGCCACACTTACTCGAATAATATAATCAGAATTGCACTATTCAAAGGTACTATTATGACAAAGAAATGCAGTATGGTAGAACGTGAACTACATGTATTCCTTTGAACATTGCAATAAACCCATAATTAAAGGTAATACCAGATCAATCGCGCTTGAAACACCATTTAAACACCTAAACTTCACAAATTTTTATCAGTGTTACCAATGCCATATCTAGAATGTAATGTATGAAAGCATCGATTATTGCAGCACAAATCGAGCTACTTTAGTCGCGCTGCGGCGTTCATTGCTGTCCAGTGCGGCCTTTTTTTTCATGCTCAAATGGTAGAGATATAATATCATCTATTATACGATACTTTCTCTACCGAATCCAACATCGAAGCTCAGTATTGCTATTACGCTCTCTCCTAGAAGCGTTGTCTCGCTTCCTGAGGGCATTGGTTTTTGACTGCCATTTATATTAAATCCCAGGTGTATAAGTATTAATACGTCAGTGCCTCATTGCTGTCAAAAAGAATGAAAAATTGCAATCTTATTTACAGATACAGTATTATTGCACACGTTCCAGAATCCACTTCATATTGCCACGGCTGAAGCTTGATATATACTAGTAAATTGGATAAATACTATATTTTTATAATAAGCTGCAGGAGCTACATATATACCTACATTACTGTGCCGCCAAAAAAAAAACAAAAACAACTAAAATCATATATACTTTAACCGATGAGATCTGTTCAAAAATTAGGTCTGATTTATACATAATTTGGATGCTTTCAATTCTTCTTAATTTATTACAGCGTAATTAAACTCGAAATTTCTATTTACTCACAATTCGAAAGCGATTGATTGACTCCTATTTGTAATTATTTCCAATAACTGATACTATTACATATTTTTAAAATTATTTATATATTTTTCACACTCTTTTAATATTGTGTAGTCCATTTTTTATTATTTACTCGAACTAAAATATTTATAATTCTGTATTTTATAAAGTGGACATTGTGTTAATGTTTTATTAATAATACCAATGTGTCATAATTCATTGTACATATGCAATATAAGAACATCATATTTATACACACTTAAATACACTTTTATACACACAATTTATATACACTTTTAAAGACAATAATTACGATAAAAATATATTTATTAAAAATAAAACCGTTTACGGATTTCAATAAAAATACGGAAATGACGTAAACTAAAATGTATTTGTCTTTATTGCTCATAAGAGAGTTGGTTGTTAGAGAATGGGTGAGTAAATATCTGGAATTCCTGAGATTTTGTGTAATGTTCTTAATTATACAGATTGCGTTTTGTACATAAATTCGGTAGCAATAAAAATTATCGTCATAAAATTATCATCATAATAATTAGTAAAATAGCATAAAATATACTGAAAAAAATGGTTCTGGGCTCCTTCATTAACGATCTCCCGAACTGCAATAATAGACAAACGAGGATAAGGTTTTATAAAGACCCTATGCCATTCATAATAGAGTATAAAGCATAATGGAGATTTGGAGATTTGCCTTTCTGGCAGTGGTATATACACACTACATGTCTGGAGCAGTCTGAGTACCAAAACGCCAAAAGTAGTTAATAGTCTTGCTAGAATGTAGCCGTTTCGTTATTGATTGCATGAGGCGTCATTATCGACCAAAATGTAAGTATGTACCGTCTATGCTATTTGTTGCATATAAAAGCACCTACGATACAACAGACTTTTATGGACTACTGACTCAGACATTTTGCCCTGCAATGTCATAAATAATACTGGCGTTTCCACATTTGGAATCAATGCAGTGGTGTTACTGTTATAATATTACGTGTAATGGCTTTATGCCTAATCGAAAATTTGATGATACGAGGCGTTTTTACGTAAGCATTGCATAATATGTAAGTAAGATTCACGAGTGCAACACAGTTAGTCTAGAAATGTCCATTTCAGAATTACGAATGGTAAAATTTTTGGACTTTAATATTCAGGTGATTGTTCTGATAAGGATTTGGCTTATGGAGTATTTGTTTGTTTGTTTGTTTATACTCTTTATTGTGAAAATGTCACAATGGGCGGGTTTATTGTCATATGACCATCTCTTACAACCAACCCTACTCTGACGTGTTATATGTATGTGTGCGTGTAACATGTCTGTAAGTGTGTGTCTTGTCATTGCATTCGATCGACAGAATTGAAAATGCAATTCCGTTAATTTGATCCCAACGAAAAATGGTGACCCAGCGGGGAATCGAACCCGGGACCTTACAATGTAAGATCAGGCGACCTAACCACTATGCCAGCGGGCCATGTCATTTTTTGTACATGTTTATGAAATTAATGGGTGTCATAAAACTCACAGCAGAAATTAAGTAAGAGTCGATAGGATGGAAACGTAGGAGACAATGCGTGGCTGGGCATCGAGGGCATAGATAACAGAGAATCAGTATAGTTATATCAGTGTCTTGTTCAATATCATGTAACGTCTCTAGTACTAAGTCTACACCACATAGGAGTACACGGCCCCTTGTTCTAGTGTCTCTTTGTGCCCGAGCCACCCGCCAATTTTCGTCGAAATTACGACCCGCAATGTAATATGTCCCTGATCATTGTTAAGGCACGCTACACTGGTGAATATTATTGCATAATATCCGCTTTCCATTACGCCGGTCTCCTTGGATCAGAGTCAGACGACACGAGGCGCTCGCTGGCTGCGGCTTATACCTGAACAAATCTAATTAATCTCGGATAAGGTAATACATTATGAAGTTTCCAAACCGTAACAATTCCCCAGCTGACTAACATAATTTAGTCGTGATGGAGTCTTTGATACGAAGCCACTGTAGCTAGTTGACGCTGATAATGGGTAATAAGGGCGATATAAGTAGATAAGTTCAGTCGATTTAAATAAAATAATTAATTCGTTTTTTTAAAGGCATTGGCACTAAATCCACTGTGATGCCGTCCTAAGGTAGCATATCTGCAAAATATCGTGTTTTGAGCTAGGATTATCTATAGTGCATTCACGTAAACAAAACAAGGGGGTAAACCTCGTAATGGGAGATAATAAGCTGAAAACTCGTATACACCTTTATTTTCTCGTTATAAAAATTGTCTCAAAAGACTCATAAAATCTCGTGTCTGCGTCGTAAGTTACTCAATTTCATAGTTTACAAAGTCGGTTTTTCACGATTATCTAGGTTTTTGTAGCTGCAAGGATGTTAACATTTATAATAAAAATTATGGAGCATAAAATTTGCGACAAAATTTGTTCCAAATATTTAGCAAAATTTGTTCCAGGGCGCCTCGCGTTGAAATTTTTTTTCGGCACAAAATTTGTAGCAAATTTTATGCTCTACAATTTTTATAATAGATGTTAATATCATTGAAGCTATATAAATCTAGATAATCGCGAAAACCGATTTTTGTGACCTTTGACCTAGGATAACTTACGACGCAGACACGAGATTTTATGACATTTTTGAGACAAATTTTAGAACGCCAAAATAAAGGTGTCCAACTTACGAGTTTCCAGCTTATTATCTCTCATTCGGAGGTGAAACCCCTAATATGACAGGATTGCTAGTTAGTTTTTGGGTAGCAGGTAGCAACATTGCGTACAGTTATAATTATACATTTTAAATGATTACCTATTTATTATATACTCATTATTATGTATTAATTATGTTGGTAATACATTATAAAGTCCTTTAATATCTGAAATTACAATGTCATATACTGGTTACCTACATGGAAATGTAATAAATCAAATTAAGAACATTTTTGATTTGTGATTCACATTACCTATAAGTTTTATTTGAGTATGCTATCTGATTATTTCTTCATATGGATATATATTATTTTCATATGGATTTATCTTTTTTTCATATGGATTTATCTTTTTTCATACGGATTTATTTATTTTTCATATAGATTTTTCATATGGCATTATCTTTTAACAATATAGTATGAGGTACTATTTTAACCACTCTACCTTTGGATTATTGTTCAAAAAGTAGGTAAAGCCTTGGTTTTTTTTCATTAGATTTCTCAATAAAAATATTTATTTAAAATATACCAGGCAAAATATATAGCGGTTTATATAATCGGTTTTTATATAGCGGTTTTATATAAATTTGTATATATGTAATTTTTATATATTTTTTTCTATAATATAACTGTCGTTTCATGTACGTTCGTATAGGTAGGGCGGTTAAATACATAAAAAATATTTTTTCAGCAATCTGACTGATAACTACGACATAAACTGACTGATAATTACGGAATGGGAAAACGAATATGTTGAATCTATAGACTGTGATGGAGACAGCGTGATTATAATGTAAAATTTTCAATGTAAATAGATTATAATATTTGTTATCTCATTAACACAAAAAGAGCAAAAAGAACCTAAGAACCACTATCGGTCTCCTTACCGGACACACGACCATTAGAGCACATCTATTCAACCTTGGCTTGACCGAGTGCAAGGACTGCCGAGTGTGTGGAACCTGAAGACAGAATAAACATCGTTGGTCGCTACTCAGGCCGCGCTGCAAAAAGACACAGTTTACTGAGACGAGCCTTTCTCGAACCCAGCGATCTGCCCTGCCCAACTTGAAGGACAGTGATCTGCATTGAATGGATAAGCAGTACCGGACTACTAGCAGATCACTGACCAAACCACAAAGTGGGTAACGTTACAAATGAACTTATAGATTCAGGTGACATCAAGGCTAAAAACAAGCCCCCGACTCCGTTCACTACTACTACTTACTACTACTAACACAAAAGTTGCTCTAAAAATGTTTGTATTAGGCTTGGAGTATTATTTTGAAAAAATGTTAGCCTACGCACTCACTGTCTAGTCAAACTCCATTTAAATTTCAACAAGAAATTGAAATTATCGCTATTTATGCTTAAAATATTGTATGACTAAAGTCTGTCAGGTTCAGACCGTTTATTTCTATTATAATTTGCCTCATAGCCGCCACTTCTACGGCAAAATAAAACAATGCAAAAACAACGGGTACATTTAATGAAACGTCAATAAAAGGTGCGCCCTCTTGGCGCTATTTAAGGCGCGCACACCGCAGAGTGCACGCGGCAAAGAAAACTAAAGGGGGCGATATACACCCGCTGAATTTATAAATATTTATTAGCTAATTATTACTGAGCAGGGAACACGGTACCGCATCTAGACGGTGAACAGTCCTGTTACCTATAGGTTATGTTAGGAGATGTTGCAGACTCGGCGTTCTATTAGAAGCTTGGTACGAACTGACACAATACAAATTGCACTACAATCGTAAAAGTTTCACCTTATTGGTATACTATTCATTAATTTTAATTAAACGGCAACAATAGACTAAAATTTAATTTAATTTTTACTATTTATTTCTATTGTAAATGGTATTACTCAATTATTTTGTATTAAATCATAACGCATCAGACTCCCATTATCTATCTACCTTTAACTAATGAGTCCGAGTTTTGTTTTTTTTTTATTCAGTGTAAATTTATTACCATTTATTATATAGTGCAGCGGTTGTCAAACTTCTTTGGTACTGAAAACTTTTGGGAAGCGAATTATTTGACGGAGCTCTAAAATAAACAAAAATTAGTTTATTTGCATTCTTTATTAATAATCCCATTACAATCACATGCTATGTAACTGTAACATATAAAGAAACAGAAAAAAATAAATATCTCCTAATCAATTCTAATGGGAGGTATGAGACACTGTTTCTTATTTTTCATCAATTGGTTGACAATCAGGTTTGATAGAAGAGAGTTGAAGTCTCATATCAAGTTCAGCGTCCAGTCTATTGTGGTATTTTGTTTTCGTAGCTGCATTGGTCGAGAATCCTGTTTCGCACAAGTAAGTTGTTGTAAACGGGAGAAGAACACTAAAAGCCACTGTGGCAAGAATTCTTCACCAAAAATAATTTAGAGGCATCGTTTTGAACAGTGACTCCATACTGGTGTCTGATGACATTTCTAAAAACGATTCATGTATCTCGTTTGACATACATTTGGGCTTTTGCAAGTTGGTTAAAAAAGGATTTTGAATCCATGAATTCAATTAAATTTTTGCATTCTGTTCTTCAATAAAATACATTTCAAAAGATTCGCGCGCATAGCAAAAAGATATTAGACCAATTCTTCAAACATATAATTTCGAAAATTTCTGTATCGTTATAGCTTACAAACTCACTGAGTGATGTAAAGTTTTCTATTTCTCTTCTAACCAACACAAGTAACCGGGTATTTTTAGTATTCGAGTATTTTAGCACACGTTACGAAAAGAATCGGGTTGGTACTCGAGTCCAAGGACTCGGTAGCGTCCGTCTGTCTTTAACTGTCGACCAGATAGATAGGAGAGGTGCATTTATGATTTTTTTTCAGTATTCTCGCGGAGCCCAAACAGAGGCTTAGTGGAGCCCTAGGGCTCCGCCGAGCACACTTTGAGTATGGCTGATGTAGTCTATTAGATGGCTCACTCCTATAGGAAATTTCGGCAACTATTCTTGCAGTTTAAATGCAGATGGCACTGTTTATTTGGCTTTCTGTAATAATATCGATAATTAATGTTTTTTTGTAAAGGACCGTTTTTATATTATGAATTTATTATAAACACCCAATAATTTAGCCAGCGATAAAAATAATAACATTACTTATTAGTGCCATCTATCGCATTTTTTATATACTTAAGCTATCAATAGATGGCATTCTATCTAGATCGACTAATAGGCCTAATTGAACAATAAAGTGCATAATTATTACACAATAAAACCTGTATACCGAATAAAAAAATGACATCCTTATGTAAGTAATATTAAAATAATAATATTTTAATCTTTTGTATCGTATTGGCGTATTTAAGTGCCATCTACATGTGCACGAAGGTCGCTAAACTAAACAAATCTATTTTAGGCCATTTAAATTTTGAGTTTAGTAGTAAAAATACTAGGTTCCATATCGTAGTAAGCCCTTGGGCAGTCTAATACGCTTTATAATCAATACCATTACGTACACATACTGGACGCCAAAGATAATTATAGTACATTTTATTTTACGTTTTTTCCGGAGAATTCTGCAAGTACGATTCCATTGGAAAGAGCCGCCAATGAAAACTAGTGACCACTTTTTTGGTACTAATATTGTCAAATACAATTTTGATTCTGTATACGAGTAATTCAAAAATATTTCATACCTTCTGTCCTTGTCATTTTTGTCCCCGACGTTCCCATGTCAGAAACGATGTAATCCAACAATACATCTTTTATGTGTCGATGTGAACAATACTTCCTTAATTTTCAATATTCCGATAAAACAAAATACCTTCAATTTCGTCATAGGATAATCGTCCCTAATTAAAATTGATAATAAATATAAATATAGTCTTTGGGTTATAGTACTTACGGTACTTGAAGAGAACGATCAGAAAAAATATCGTTTTTGATTAGCCCCATGCCTCTTTATCAGATAAATAGTAAATTATTTTGTTATATGCTTTTTTACATAGCGTGTTTTAATACAATACTCAATTTGTTTCACCGGCAATGTTAACGTTTCTTTGACAATCTATACTAATATTATAAAGAGGTAAAGTTTGTGACGTTGTAGGAAGTAATCTCTGGATCTACTGAACCGATTTTGAAAATTCTTTTACCAATAGAAATCCACGTTATTCGTGAGTGTCATAGGCTATATATTAATCCGAAAAACGAAAAGACTTTTTCGTGGTAGTCGGGTTTGCAAAGTAAGTCGTAGAATGAGCGGTCGAACGAAAACGTTTCTAACTAAAGCTGACTTAACGATGAGAGATATATGATTAAGTTCTAGAGAAAAGTTGTAGAGCTTAATAATGCCTACAAAAAAGTCAGCGACAGCATATGTTTAACTTTTATATTTAAGTCACAAAAAGTAGTATTTTATATTAAAAAAATAATTTAAATCGTTTGGTCATGTTTATTGGCCATATTATCAACAATTATGAATTTTTATCAAAATAAGTAAATTTATCGTCTCACGTGTTCAAAACCAAAGACTTTTCTCTTTTACCGCATATAATTTCCCATTTACTGCGTAAATAGTTAAAGAGATAATACGCTCACAAATAAGACTAATTGTGAGTACAAGAAGACAATCACAAATAACGGTATTATAGTCAAATTGGCATGCAAATACATACATACATATGCAGTAAAAATATAACCCTTCTTTTGGAAGTCAGGAATTAAATCATAGCACTCAGTACTAACCGAACCACACTCATAATTTCATCACAGGTAAAAAGTTTTACCGCCCAACGAAGTGGGCACGGGTTAGCTAGTTTTATTATAAATTTGAATGCCCCACCCCATAAAAGAAAATCATCCTTTTTTTAGTTGAGACTTTATAAATAAAAGCTCATTTTTATTTCTCGTTTGTGGCGATCAATTTCTAAGGTGTGTTATGTTTTTGCGAACATATATGATATTAGCAAAAAAAAAACAGAAGCAAATGTGATGATATTAATTTCTCGCAGAGTGTCCTTTTAACCTAGTCTGTATATTCACCGAATAGCCCTCTTTTGCAGCACAAATATAGATTCTACAGCACAAATATATATATACCATAAGACATAATTCTATGGAAATTGCTGAAGTAGACTGCTAGCTGTCTAATTTTCCTAATAGCAAACGCTTCATAGCTAAGTCTACCATCTAACTTTGATATATGCGTACCCTAATACAGTTTATGCAACGGACCTCATTGCAGTAAGTCTTTTAGAATCCCGAATATGAAGTCTTTTTTTTAATATGAGAACGTTATAGAATCTTTTCCGTCTCTTTAACAGTAACACCTAGTATATATAAAATCTAATTATATAATAAACTTTTAATGACAAATTGAACTTTGATGTACAAGTCACACAAAAAGATCACATTTTATTTATTATGGGTTAGGCGTTGTTTTAACTCAAATATTTCGGTTTGTTTTTTGCGTTATGAAAGCATATTTGCTTGTTACAACAGGTATGTATGCTGTATTCCGCCTGTTACGAATTGGGTTGGTGTTGATGCATTATTTGCATTACATGAGCCGTTCATATTTACACTCGTTTATTTCCATAGCTCCAATTGTCTCCCGTATTATTTCGGTGATATTTTTTTTATTGGTCGTGGAATATAGACGGAATCCAGTCTTGTCCATTCAGCAGATGTCGTGTATGGTTCAATCACCTTATTTTTTATCTTCCTTAGACAAAGGTGGTAAATCGTCTACTCTTAATATTTTCCCCAGCATATCAGGTTCGGTGAACCAGCGGTTTTCCCTTTATAGTTGAGCCAATGAATAGTTCCGAAATATTCACAATATTACACTGATCTCTCTAATAATGTAACGTCTATAGCCGCGTTGAAATAATGGTTCCCGACAGATCACCAAGGTTAAGCAGCGTCAAGCGTGGTCAGTACTTGGATGGGTGACCACCGTTAGGGGTATACATACATACTATTACAGACAAAAAAAAACAAAATAATACAACAACAATGTCCGCGATAAACTTTCTAAAATCCTTAGAGTGAATCTGTCAGACCCACAGCACGCACAATACACGGGCAAATACTGACGTGCATTCGCTAACGCATCCCTCTAACAATCACTTGAAGGTATCGAAAACTAAAGGAAAAAACATTAATTAGGTATATAAATTATTGCAAAAGAACATGCCGCTAGAGACTGGGAGACTCTATGATGGGTTATGAGTTATGAATATGTGTACAGATTATACGCATATAGAATAATTTTATTCGGAATAAACATTTTAAAAATCTGGCTATATTCCTAATTCCAGTTTTTAGAAAGATTATAATTTGTTTATTTACACACTTAATAATATTATTGCAACTATTTATTTTGTTTATTGAGCAATTTAATTATTTACTTCTGTATCTGCTTGTACTGTCGCCGTATTTGTCTTCTGTTTAGGAGCAGTGCGTTGTACGCAGCGCGGTCGTCGAGGCAATATTACTCCTGCTTGTAATTACTTATAGCCTCGTAGTACCTACTAATGCCATTGTAATTTACGACACAGAAGCCATCGAACCATACATGGCATCATTAGGCCATGTAATCCGAAGGTATTGCGCTTCCAACATTGGCCGCTAATGATTCATTAAAATTGAATAAAGAGAAGTCTGCTAATTTACGTTTACCAAATTGAGATATTTTAAACAATGCAGAATTATGAATGCTTCGGTTGAGTTTAAAATAATCGTATTGGTTCAATCTTTGTTAAGCAGCAGGCACCTATATGATAAGGGTTTCATTGCCAGAAAATATATTCGTTTTGTTTTTTAGACATTACATGAAAACGAAGATATTCTGAAATGTTATTCTTTCAATATCATCACATTTTTACTTTTTTACAACACTGCCCAACAAAAATCGTTCATCTATGTATGTTTTCCGTTTCCTTTTTCCATTATAACTTCAAAACTCTCGAACCAATTTAGATGTATTTAGTATTGTTAGAACCATTATGTCATCCCGAGTACCATAGGTTACCTTAACTCTCAAGATTTCAAGTAAATATTTATCTAAATGTCCAAATCTCTAAATGTCAATAAATTAACATAAATATAATATCTTGAAATCGGAGACTATCGCTGTTGTTTGACTTTATAAATAAGATAAAAACGAATTTACCGCATGAACACCCATATCCCATTTTGCTATCCAAAGAAGAATTCTACTTTCCTCGCTTGGTCCAGGAAGCCATTGAAATAGGAAGAACCCCGAACTTCAATAGAGACGACGGTTACAAACTCTTTTCTACGTGGAAACCTCTTCATAAAATGTTCCCACCGCCGAAAGCCGGACGCAAGGACGTACTTGACATGATACAGTGAGTGTTGTATGCAAGACGGATTTTCGAAATTCGCTCGCGCCGAGCCCGCTCCCCCACCACCGTTATAATCTACGCAGTGGCGGCAGCGGTATGCGGCCTGATTACGGAAGAACGGATCGACAGGCCTTTCTGAATATATGAAAGGTCTGATTGAGTACATTCCGAAAATATATATGTATCTATATGGATAAATACATAAACCACAAATATTTAATAAAAGACGTATCTTTTTTAATATAAATACAGTAGTTCACTTTTTGTAAAGGCATTTGTATTTTTTATTCTTTTTAATATATTTACTTGCTTGAGGAACCATTGATGAAGTAACTGATGAGCCTGGAATAGTATCTATCGTAAAACTTGTAGCATCTACCTAGTTTCGCGGCATATCAAATTGCCCCAAAAGGCAACTTTTAAATTTGTAATTTTATACTTCTGAATTTATAGTTATTATCTGTTTTAGAACAGTCTATCTCTAGATTTGCTATAACATGAGTATAGAAAGGGAATGGTCGCAATACGGCAGTTTTGAATGTCACTGCAACAAAAATAAAAAGAATTAGAAATTTTATATTTCACAACATTATTTAACATTTCGAAAAATGCTTTTAGTCAGACTTATAAAATAAGTAAATACCTATATCAGAAAATAAAAAACACGACTGCCTTTACAGCAAGTGAACTATTGTGTTTATCATTATTTTTATTACGGTTTTTTTTATGAAATATGTGTGGTGTTTATATTTATCCATAAATGTATACCTATGCATGTATATTTCCGGTATGTATTCAATCAGATCATTCATTTGATAATAAACACGATATATTTATGTAATTTATTGACATTTGGACGTTTAGACAAGCACTTACTTAATATTTAGACAGTTATGGTACTCTATGACACTCGGGATGACATAACGATTCTAACAATACCTCACACTTCGAAATCGGTTCATGCGTTTAGAAGTTATGGTGGAATAAACAAATGGAAAACATACATAGATAAACCATGAGCACATTGCACTAAGTAATAAGCGGTTGAAATCAAAATCCATCTTGAATTAGATATTGAAAATCGGCATAGATACTGAATATAAATTTCCACTCTGCGAATTTAAAGAGCATAAATTTAGGCGAGGTAGATATCGATGCCTCCATTTCTGTGTAACATCCTCAAAAAAGCCGATCTGTTATTACACTGTGTGTATTCTAAACAAAGCTTACGAAAGAAACGTTACGTCTTTCGTTATTTATGCTCACGGAGACCGCCCGGTTCCTCGAAGTTCCTCGATCTTTTAATGGGTTTACAGCCCTCTCGGTTTTGGAAATAATACCGGCGACACACTGACACAAATTCCAAGGTTTTAACATGAATAGAAGAAGTATAGAAAGTGCACATTGTGGGCGATGGCTCACTTATCTGCAGTTGCTACTGTTTGTGAACAAAGACGTTCATAAAAACATTTCTGAGTAACGTTTGAAAGATAAAACGAAAATGCAAGAAAGATATATTGATCAATATGCAAGAAATGGTTGACTGTAAGATGTCACTATATCGATAAGTCCTTCATTTGTATACCTATAAATTGTCTTATTTTATAATTCCAGTGTAATATTCATTAAGTTATTCATTAATTCAATAAGTTGTTTCTATAGCACAATAAAGTTATTCTATTCTATTCTATTCAAGAAAGACACTTGACTGTATTGATTTGATCATGATATACATATATGAATACATGAAAATGATATTGAATACATGATATACATGACAATGATATACATATTATATCAAGGTCTATGATATTAACATTTTTAGCTGCAGTTAGGTTACAATTCAAATGTCTAAAATAATTAATAGTTATGGTTACTAATTATTTTTCAACTAAACTATTTAACCTTGTACTATATATACCGACCACTAGGAATTTCTATTACGGAAAGGGTATCCTTTCGGCTTCACTATTTTTTTTTATTGTCATTGGGCCCGATTGCGTGTCTTTGTGAACTAGAACCCCAAAAGGACTACGCCAACCACCGTATCTATATCCACTCGGATAACAAAGCAGCTCTTATGGCACTGGCCTCGAATACCATTAATTCAAAGCTAGTGCAAAACTGCATATCACTACTGAATTCCCTGGGCGTAAAGAACAGGGTAATTCTAAGATGTGTTCCCGGCCATGCAGGAATCGACGGAAATGAAAAAGCCGGCGAACTTGCTAGGACGGGAGCAAAGGGAACGTTATACGGCCCTGAACCTTGCTGTGGCGTACCAAAAAGCCTTGCAAACCTAATGCTCAAACAAATGTATTTAGAACAATCCGTCAACCACTGGAACAACACGCCAGGGTTGAATCATTCCAAAGCGGTTATTAAGCCTTACGACTGTAAGACGGCCCGTGAGGCCCTATCGCTAAATAGGAACAATCTACGCATACTGGTAAGGGCGCTCACGGGGCATTGTGGCCTGAACAAACACATGTTCAACCTCAAGCTCAAAGACACAAAAATGTGCAGGTTATGCCAAGGGGCAGAGGAAACTCCCCAGCACCTCATGTGCGAGTGTGGCCCGCTGATGCGTAAAAGATCCACCCACCTGGGTGGTCACTACCTCCAACCTGAGGAGGTAAAACAATCTGGCGGCAAAAGCCTGCTGCGGTTGTTAAATGACACGAGGCTATAGCGCAGAACTATAGTAGGTGGCGAACACAATAGATCAGCAATGGTCGCAGTGTTACAAGGCTCATAAAGACCTTAGAAAAGCCCCACTCAACAAATAAAAAAAAAATTAAAAAAGAACTAGAACCGAAATTAGTTCAAGCGAACGAGATAAGAGCTACGTTGGAGCGAAATATGAAACGAACGATCGCCGATAAAAGCTACCTGTCGAACTTATTCTCGTCCGAATACATTTGAACACATTTCGTGCTGTGTTAGATTAAGATGCTTTATCTTTCGTGTGTAGTTTTAATGCGAAAAAGTGACAACCGTCCATTTCACATTCCGCTCTAGCGTATGGCCCTGCCTTATTCACACGAACTAATTTCTGATTTTAGTTCACGAAGAAACGCATTCGAGCCTATTGAACACTTTCGTTTACTCAAATTACATATTATATTTATTTTCTACGAATTCCACATTTTTTCGTCAAAAGTAATCTACTTACAAAATTGTATACCATACTGCTTACATTCTACGCGAGTTTGGTCATATAATTGTAGTGAATAGCTAAATCTCTTCTTCCTTTAACCTGTCCAACCTTCAAATAATTATCCTAACTTGAATTTCTTACACGCTATAGTTTGAGTCACTCCATTATGATTTTGGTTCATTTTATGTACCTAAGTACTAGATATCTATATTGACCACATACTTGATTCCTAAAATATGTTTATAATTCTATTCCTAATTTAGTCTAACCTACCTCCGCTCTTCTATCATATTATCCTACATAGATCTGATTTAAAGTGGCTTAACCTAAAATATTTCATTATGCCTACGTTAATAACAACATGCCCATATGTTAATAACAAATATTGAAAATTCATTCGCCCTTTTCTTATGAGTATCTGTTTAATCTGTTTATTATATTTAATGATTTTTTTGTGCATTAAGTAATCTAACTTCATATAGAATTTAGGTGCTGGGTATATGAAGTTCTCCGTGACCGAATGCTGTTATCTCCATTTTGGCAAGATATATAATTCTTTTGCTGACGATTTTGTGGCATGGGGATCGTGAGTCCGGAATAGATTTAAATTTTAACATATTCTAATAACATCGATGCTAAACGATGAAATATTAAATGCTAAACGATGTTTAAATTAAATTAAATGCTAAAAGATGCTAAACGATGAAATATTAAATGCTAAACGATGAAATATTAAAACATATATATTTTCGTGGTATTTATTGTCTCGATATATTTTACATTGGAGAGGAGTAAAAAAAAGATGGTAACATTACGTAAACTTTAAATAAAGAGTATGCATTGAGTCGCTTAAAAAATCTATTACAACCCAAAATGTACATGTTAAATAGCTAGCCTTAAATTGTATATACCATTTCGCAGACTTCGTTTCATCCAAATAACATTCTAGAATAGTAAGCTCTCTTGTATCCAATAAGGAGTGACGAATTGGCTGTGACAATGTAAGGTGCTGCTCACAGCAGAAATTATTGGAAAATCCTAAGGGTTGCCACTACATTATTAGGTACCTATATAAATGTGTGTTTATATTTTAATTATTTTTATATTTAAATTTTTAAGCAGCCAAAACCCCTGAAGCTAATATCGTCCCTCCCATGAAAAACTAACATATCAGTTTTTTTTGCGCACACATAAAACACCGTTTTATAGAATCTAAGTATATAGACAGCGGAAAACTAAACAGATTATTAGTCTTTGCACATACTATTTTCGGCTTTTATATGTACATTTGATAAAGTACGTAAGTACTCAGATTTTCAGCAACTTCGTCATATTTCCAAATATTGCAATAAATTATTAGATAACTTATAATTTGTGTGTAACCGATAATTTGATAAAAGTGAAAACGGCCAAATTATGAAATATATTGACTTCAGGCATAAACAAAATAGACAAAACTTATTAATTTATGTCAATAATGCCTGATCACGTTTTGCTTCTCCTCGAATTCCAAATACCTACATTGAAAAATGCCGCTCGGTTCGATTCCCTAGTTAAAGACCAAGGTATTTGATTATATAATAAAAAAATAGCTTATGGATCATATTGATATTAGGGAAAGGTATTTGGAATGCTGGGTTTCATTTTAAGGCCTTCTATATTATTTTCGAACTTGCGTTATTATTAAAACGCCTTTTCACGGTTTTGCCCTCCCGCACCTTGAATATTGCTCACAAATATGGAACCCTATTTACAGCATCCATATATATATATATATATATATATATATATATATATATATATATATATATATATATATATATATATATATATATATATATATATATATATATATATATATATATATATATATATATATATATATATATATATATATATATATATATATATATATATATAATATAGAACGTATTAAAGATAAAGTATTAGAATTACAGGTCTTAAATCCCTTTCGGCAACCATACAGACAGCGCTAATTTCCTTAACATTACCCACTGCACAGTGTGCCCAATGGCAGATCGAAGGACATGCCACGTAGTCTTCCTTGACCAAATCATTGTTACTGAATTAAATTGTGTGGATCAAGTCAAACATCAGAACGATAAGACAGTCCACATTATTTCATCTCAGTCGTTCCTACTCAGAAACTGAAAGCAGGTTGTCAAACGATGGATTTAAAACTTATTGAAGAGGGCGATATTTAATGTTAAGGTAACTCAACTTATTTTCTATTCAATATAATATTTCATATGCTATATAAATATTTTAAATCTCTGTCATATTTCTATTGTATTATATTTTGTATAAGTATGTTTTTGTGAATGTAACTTTATGTCATATCAGCATGAGTCTTAAAGTGTGCAGAATCTAGCAAAAAAAAAAATTCAAATTTCGGAATCATGCGAGTAGAAACATTGTGCTCTTTCGAAATGAAAGTGGACGGAACTCATCAGTACACGCGGTTCGTTCTCTTTGACCGTTTATGTATTGAATGATTGAAATTCAAAGTGCTCAAAGTCCACTGAATTTCATGACCATTTTTATTTTAGCACAAACTCTTACCGCTCTAACTTCAAAATTAATTTCAAACCGAATTTCTAAAATGACCGGTGCCAAACAAGTAAACAATATAGTGTCTATTGGATACATTCAATGAAGTGGGTAATGTGACTGAAAAACGATTAATCGTACAGAGCACTGTCGCCGAAAGACAGTGGAACATTTCTAACATTTGTTGTAACTTTCAGATGTTTTGCATGTGTTTCGAGTCAAATAAATTTGTTTCGATTTGTTTTTGAATTTTAGGCGAACTGTAACAATTATATATCACTGCGGATATAATTCATTCCCTCCCTGATCCCTCCCTCTCTAATTGTTATCATTTAGTAGAAAATGTTTTGTCGGTGTAACAGTATATATAATATTTTGTTTTCCTGAATAAAATATATTAAATTAAATAAGGGGATATGATTTTAGAATATTGGTATTTTTTTGTCTGTTGCGTGTTTGTAACCGAAAAATATTAAATTATGCATGCATGCATGCAATGTAGTAATATTGGTATAAATGTAATTTTTCTCTAATGCACCTCTCTGCATCCAATATTCCTCAGTCAAAATAAACCTAGTCTTATTCCTGAAGTTACTTGAATATTGTTGAATATTGGAGGGAAGAATATGCAATAAACAGCAGGCTGAAATATCGCGACTTCTCCAAATCAACGGAGGTCATGAAATAACAACAATGATATTTTTTACTCTATAGATGTTTTATGCAAAAAATAATAGCTATTTAACTTATGATTTCAATGCGTCATGTTCTCAGTATTAATTCTTTACCTTGATTTTTTTGCTAATAAATAATTTATAATGAATTCAGCCTTTGTGTATTACTTATCTGCTTAAGCAGTAGGTAATCATATAATATTCACAGATATATTCCACGTTATGAATACTAATATTTATATTTAATTAATTGTTCAAATGAAATATAATATAATCTGAAAGGCCAATTCTAAACCATCAAAAATGTTGCTGTCCGATATTGTGTACAGTAGAGAGTTTATTCTCCCATTCGATTATTACCGATACAAGGGTAGGATTATCCGTCTTGGGATTGTCTCTAACATTTCATTGATTTGTAAAACCGTGTCACCTATACCAATTTATTTTTCAAGAAATGTACGTTTTTGCAATCCAGCATAACCTATTCAATGTTTTGTACTATCAGATCATCTGGTCTTCTGCCTAGTTCGATTCTAAGAGGATAATCCATTTCATGGATCTTTCTTCGCCTTCCGAGTAGCGGATAAATAGACATCGCAGCAACAAAGGTTACATAATTTAATTTCCACAAAGGCCGCCTCCTTAAAATTAATTTGTGTTGCCGACAGCCCTAGCAACGAAGTTGCAATACAAGGGTCCGGGCGAGTTAAAAAATCTCCGGTTGATTTAATGGAAGCAGCGGGAGATTCGAAATGAGTTCATGACTGAACGTCCGTCAACGAACGCCCGGACATGGACGCCTCGCGCTTTTAAAAGAAGCCGAGAAAATCGGGACCCGAACACAGATTAATCGAGGTTTTGGTGTATTCACAATAGATACAACATGGTTACAACTGACGCATCTCAGATACCTTCGTTCAGAAGAGTGTGTCTGTTACGGTGATGTCACATTGACGGGAACTTCGATGATAGTTTGGTAACTACTATTTAGTAAACTATGGTTTGGTTAGGGGAGTATCAGATCATTCAATAATTTATCTACCTCGTTATAAAAGCAAATACTGAGTTTATGAGAGTCACTCCCCTTATCTTGAAGAAATGGGCGCAGTTTCAACTCAGTGTGATTCACTCCTAAAAGTCAACGTTTGAGTCTAGCAAGATACTATTAGTTTGTTTGTTTGAAAAACTTTATTGCACA
The DNA here is from genome assembly GCA_944548615.1 of Micropterix aruncella. Lineage (NCBI taxonomy): Eukaryota > Metazoa > Arthropoda > Insecta > Lepidoptera > Micropterigidae > Micropterix > Micropterix aruncella. Next base: position 13,843,638 of record OX155957.1, on the reverse strand, counting down.
CACAATAGAATAAAACATGTTATATATAACAAGTGAAACTTTTTGTTAAGTAGTGGTCATAATAAATGAGAACAATTACATAATAAACATTATAATGGAAATAAGACAGAAATTAATAACATACATATGTCAAATCAATGTCGAAGAGAGGAATAACTTATTATGACAAGCTAGGAGAAGAGCGAAGATGACGGGTATTACTTGATTCGGAACAGCGATCGGTAACTAAATTTATCACAGAGGAAAGAAGATGTCTATATCATGATTAAGTGCAAATAAAGAGTGTGTTATTATTAATATTAAGAAGCCGAAAAAGATTCATGAACCCATGGTAGTAATTTATTATGAGTTATATATTATACCTTCAAATTATTAGGCATATTTAACTTTAATACAAACCCATTTAAATAGGGTAAATACGTTGTTACCGTACAAAAACCCAAACATGGCCACTAAGTTAATACTAGGGGCATGAGCTATGTCAACCCTAATGTTATTCACGTTCACAATAGCAATAGAAATCAACGAAAGATAATATGATTGTTTAATATAACATTGAGACGATGGCTTAAAAAGAACAATAATGCAATTTCGGGTGATACTTTTCCAAATGAAATAGTAAATATTGAAAAATAAATCAGAAAATGTCCTCTTTTGATCATAATAAAAAAGACAATGACAAGGTTTATTTGTGCCTCTTGTGAGCGGCACATATGTAAGGTACATCACTTAAGTTTATGTCAAGACTGGTCAGAATAAAATAAACCTTCAGTAGGTTACATACAAGTACATTACTTTTAATGTAATTATCACAAACTTTTTCAATAGTATGTCACATCTGATGTTTTAATATATATAATACACCGCGTATTTAATCTGTGCCCACGGTCAGGCAAAGAGATCATCGGGATCGATGAAAAAAGAAATAATTTGGTATTTTATACACCGGTCAGTCTGTGAGCCTCTAAGCAGCATTATTAAAGTTCATTACTTCGATGCAGGCATAAATTAAAATACATTTTTTAGGATAAGCAATTTACAATTATTATCTTACACATTTAAATACATAGCTAACAGAATATAAAATGAATGGAGCACAAAACCAGATACCACACTGCCAGCAATGCCCGGGTTGCCCAACTAGGAATAGCTTGTTCTAGGGCCATTCAGTCCGTGTCTCGGAGTATAAAGACTGTTACATTCGAAGCGACACGGAGAATTCGTTTTAATGAGAATGCAATAAATGTAAAGAAGCTGTGAATTATATTTTTAGCAACTATCAAAATTGAAGCAAAAAAATACCTAAATCACTCCCAGGAAAAAAACTACCAAAAACATCATTATATTGTTAATATTATTATCATCTGTACAATATATATCTACTAAGTATAACTGGTGTTCATATTATTTATTTAAGATTTAAAATAAACAATAAATTATAATAAAATTAAATATTATGCATCACTATTTTAAATACGAGTAGGTAGGAAAAAACTGTCAAAATAAAAGAATCGACAACGCTTAAGAAAAGTATCCCACTGGACATATTTTTAATACATACTTATCTAAAACAAAACATAGCATTATATTCTAGTCGTCTATGTAGATACAAAATGTGCGTGTTGGATTCTTCGATTGATGTCGGTTGAGACAGGAAATAAAATTCACACTTGTTAGGCTTAATGCATTCCAGTACATCAATCTCCAGCCCTTGCGAATAAGCCAAGGTGTCGTAATGGCGGACAATTTATTCTCCTCGCTGACGAGATATTTCGACACGCTCAGGGCTCTCACCATTCTGCCCACAACGAGGGTATTGTTAAATATTCACATTCGATATGTATGTCGATTCGTCGATTTCAATTCATAACCCGATGATGGTGACCAGTTCAACTCTCAAATCGTAAGAATTGTTTGTATTAAAATGGACTGGTGGGGAATAGCTTCTTTGAAATGCAATATCTACTTAGCGATCAAGACTTGGTCAGTAACACATATTATAATCCATGCTATTGTATTTATATCGCAGAATGCTTCAAACATTATGTTAACCAAAGAGACTTAAGAAATGTGAATCTCTTATTTCCATCAAAAGACTAAAACTGAAATATTTCGGCCAAAATTATGCTTATTGAAGTCATATTATGCTTATTGAAGTCATATAATTATGCTTATTGAAGTTATCAGAGAAGTATACGTAGAAGATGCCACTCCTTGTTAAGAAAATAAACACAATGACGTAATTAGGGGAAGGGTTTAGGGGTTGAACCTCCCCCCCCCCCTCCCATCGAAACGCCATTTCCAATACATAGTCGTATAATGAATTTTGAAAACCAATCTCTATGAAAAAAAGGGAAATTTATCGTTTCTCTGGTAGTTTTAGGGAAAAAAAAACTCCTACACAGCAAACATAAACGGTCAATGTTGGCTAACTCGTACAGTCATGCAAATACAATAAGAAAACCACCATGGAAAACATACTCTCGAAAAGGTATTTTCAACCATTTTTGATGACCAAAACAGTAAAGCGACATAATTGTCCAAGAATGACCGGAAGATAAGCTATGCGCAGTAATTCACCAGGAGAGACTGCTAAAGTTTACTACGGACGGAAATTATTTTACATATTCATCAAACATGTTATTACTGACGAAGAAACAGTCGCAGGTATTCAATCGTGATAGAACCAAAAGACAAAGAAACGCTAATGACAACGGCACAAACGTTCCTGGGCGAAAATGAAGTAAAAAGCAATATTAAATGAAAAGAAGGTCTGGCAGAAGCATTTGTGTGCATAATAAAAACTAGCCATTAAAAACTATCTATCTCTGCGATGATAGTTTTCCCACAGATTTGGAAATTTTTGAAGATATTGGCCACGCTCCCATATCCACTGCAACCAACAAAAAAGTTTATCCACCCTAAAAAGGTAGAAAACTTACTTTATTAACTAACTAAGAGACGATAGACTCACTGGCCTCGCTCCCATAAGTATTTACCGGGATGTGGCGGTGGTCGTAGATTCCAATGAAATCGTAAATAGATTAGCAATTAAAGGTAAGAGGTTACACATGATTCTTTAAAAAATGAACATGTAATGTTAAATTTGAGATGTCGTTTTTATCTTTCGTTCCTTCCTTAATAATAAGAGATACTTATAAAACAAAGATATGCCGAAATACAGAATGGCTCGATATGAAAGCTAGGTTATCATCGAGCCGTTCTGTATTTCTCAAGAAAACAACCCCTTCCCCATTTGTAATCTATAAATACGCCCGTGAGTGTCCAAAATATAATTTCATGATGGTGTTCAACCTCAAGTAAAGGAGGAACTAAAGTAGGAGCTACGCAATCGAGATCGTCCATTGATCTGAAAATATGAATATAAAGAAAGTATATCTATTATCTTACTATATGTAATGAAATAATAGAATGTTCAAGAATAAAATTGAATAATTACAATTTGAATTATTACAAGAATTAAGAATTCAGTTTGAATTCCATAATACGAGCCCATAATAAAATTTATTCCGGAAGCTCTAAATAAAATAAAATAAAAGTTTTGCACCAAACAAAATAATATTATACCTGCTTGTTGGCTAGAGTATATTACCAAGTATGGTTATATATCCTCCATTTTCTACCCGCTGTAGTTAATAAAGAATGTTTATGTTATTAGAATCCAAACAAAGGAAGAAAAAAACGAAAGGCAAAGGAAAATCATATTTCAATGTTAGAACCTCGAACCACGCTAATATATGAAATGACAAGAATTCTTAATTCCGACCGAATAGTTTCTTGCGATCACATGCTTTACTCTTAGAATAGTTTGAGACGGTTGCATCTGGATTAAAAATATCCATAATTATTTTCAACCTTCCGTAGAATTGGAATACAAAGCAGAAGTGTGCTACAATCTATACCCTCTACTCAGCGTCAATTTAGAACACCTGGTCAGGTCAACTAATAATCCCGAGAAACTTGTAAGGTCGTCTTTGTCCGCAAAGTTAGTGTAATCTTCAAGGGTCTTAAAATTTGATACTTTGACTTTCATGAGCGCAATTATCAAACTATGATCGCTGCCACTGGAAGTTTCTAAAGTTTGAAATTTTACATTAAAACTATTGATTAAGACATCAAACAAGGAGGGCTTTAGTGCCGTCCCTGATTTCGTCATAAGCATTTTGCCGACTTGTTAGGCGGCGAGGTAATTTGTATAATGCCCTCGCAAATTGGAATGTCATAATCCTTCCTTCTATTTCGTTTAAATTGCTCTATTATTTTCTTTATTATTAACCTTAAGCTTATTTGGATATTTTCGATGAGTTGATAAAAATATATCTACATTTTTTAACGTTATTTTTTTCATGAAATTTATTTTCAGTTCGATGAGTAAATGTATTTTAATTCAAATCATTTATTTCATTTAACTTAAAACTGGGTATTAGGTATAGTAAATAATACTTACAATTTGAATCGTTCGTGATTACAATATACAATATTATTCAAATTCAGTACTGGGCCTCCGACATCAAATTGAGCACAATATCTCCGATATCAACTTTCGGTTTCCGACTTCGCACCAGATTTATCAGACATGTAAAAAACTCGAAAAATTGGATGAGATGAACATAATTTTGCGATTAAATAATAAAATAAGTTTTAAACCATTTGAGATAATAGAAAAAAAAAATAAAAAATAAAACAGTCTAGAATAATATTCAAACAATAAAAAAAAACATATTATGCATCGCACGAAAGTAACTTTTCTTATACTAATTTAAATAAAGGTTTAATATGAATGATCCCTAAAATATTTTATTTTAATGAATTGAATTATTATTTGTTCGATATATTATTATTTTGAAGAATTGATATTTTAAAGATGTTCATAATAACTTTTTTTTATTTATTACATTATATTGATTTTATTTAATGTAATAGAATGACAACATCTTGAGTTAATTTCTAGCTGCCTTTTTAATCCATCAAAACTAAATAGTGAGATTCGATTTAATTCTACAATAATACCTCTGTACATATTTTAGATACGTTCTTACGAGTAAGCATTCTTTTATTGGATTACCTATTAATAGAATGAAGAATTTAATATATCCAAAATTGTAATGTAATACAATCTATGCAACTATGTCAACGTTTGACAATACATGATTGATTTTGATTTGATTTGATTTTGATTTGATTTGATATAATTTTGATGATTTTATTAAATTTTTTAGTTAAGATGTAAAAAAGTAATCAAAAATAAACACTAAAAATAGTAAATGGTGATGAGTAAGCATAGAGAATTGGTTTATGAAATAAAAGTTATAGTAGATACTCCTCGTTAATGAGGTGCTTCTTATGCTGGTTTTTTTATTTTCCCCGTCTAATTGCGTCTTGTCGCGTCATATCGTCTTGATGATAAGCGAGGGGGGGGGGGGCAAGTTTTACTACCCCCGCACTTAATCCTTCGTTAATGACTATTGTAAATTATTCCTATAACGGTCAGCGGTATATGAGATACCAGTAACAGAGCCCTTAACGGTCGGAAGCCGCAAACATCGTATATAGTTTCCTCATATGCATCTACAGAGTCTTCTCTCCTAATAACCAACTCCTAATTTCCTTTGTTCAATAAATGTAACTACAATAGTCTGTAATAAACGTTTATAAAATTATAAAGTATTTCTTCGATGGAGGAAGCCGCCAAGAATTCTAATAAGCTTAAGAGGGCTCAAACTGAAAAAAGGTGGGAATCCCTGATTTAGGTAGTCTCATAATGGGTCCCTCAATAGCGTGCTTTGTTTGCCCTAGATGTGTACCCTTCCACATTTCTTTAACCTTATCTCTAGTTCTGTCTCGCAGTATGAACATCGTGCATCTCTCTGCCAACGGTATTATCGGTTCAAGCCCAATTGGGTAGTTAGCTGATTCCTGTCGTACAATTCTGTCTGCTTCTACGTCCTCATTACCCCTGACACCAGTATGTCCCTTTACCCACGAAAGGCTTATTCTATTATCTTGTGCGATATTTTCAAGGGTCTCATAGCCTTCACCTATTAGTTTGGAATGTATAGTTTCAAAGCATAGTTTCCATACTAAACAAAGGTGATTTAACTTTACAATTACTGCGTTTCGACCTCGTTTTAATAAAATTTAACCTGTTCTCCAAAACGAGTTTATATTTGAACGTTTTTATTGCATGGACTTTTTCTGTCTGCTTGTCTCAGCAACCGAAACGAATTATGGTAATGTTTTAATATTGAAATCTCATCGCACTCGGCCCTGGATATGTCTATGTCGGGATTTGAATGCGGCCGTCGACGCGACGAAATGAAGAAACGAAATTCGTGACTCGGTCTTATTATCTGACGCTTCTCGCGCCCGCAGTCGTGAACGTCTCTCACTGCCATGTATCTTTTGTCATATTTGGCGTTTGTGTAAATGATGCCTGCTTCAAAAATAACGATATCTACCATTTTTATAAATGTTAATTCAAGATAGCGCGATACGGATATTGATTTTTATCCAGCAGCCAATATTTAAAAAAGTAATGTATTAGGTATTAGGGATTTTGTTTTAGTAAGAGATTTTGCTAAATTTATTGGCGATTCTATGTTACTGGGAGTTTTTAATTTTTACCACTAACCTACAGGATAGTTTATATTACTCAATTTTTTGAAAAACGATTTAAATTAGAGTTAGGTGCTCCTTGCCCCACAAACTTTTCTACACGTGCGAAAACTGGCAAGCGACCTTGAGTTTATCTACCTTTGGGGTTTTATCTACCCTAGGATTTTGGATTTTAATACCCGATATATCCTATGTAAAGGGTTTCCATTCAAAATAAATTAAAAAAAAAAACTATCACTGAAAAAAAAGTTAAATAATAATCCTACATACTCGTAATACTTCGTTTTGATGAAATACATACAATAACCAATTTTGCCAACAACATGACTTGATTTTTCAGTTTACAGACAATTGGAGCTGTCAATTATAATGGGTAAACCCGTCACCTCAGGAAGTTTTAACGATATTTGATCGTTCTGTCGCCCGTGAGGTGAGTGTAGAAGACTTGGGACGAAAAAAGTCCACTTACGCCACTTGCCAAGCAGCGGGCCGACACTCGCGCCCTTAGTTCCAGTTGCAACCAGATTACTCCGATCTCCCGACTGGTTACAGGTTTGAGGTCGCTTGCGCGGTCCTCTCCCTCGTCCTTACGTAGCGGTGATTCGGTGTCTACCGAATATATTGCGGACCACGGCATCTTTTGCCCGGCTGTTCACCCGGTATCGGGTAGCCGATTGGTCGTTTCAAGAGCAGTTAACAACGACCCTTGCTCTATAGGAAACAAGCCGTTCCAGACTCCCCCGGCTATCAGTCGGAATGCACAATCGATTGGCTGACGCAGCACGGTACGCAAACCGCCCAGGAGCGCCCGAAAGGCGATTCCTAGGGGAAACTGGCGAGCAGGCCAGAGTCATACCCGGGATCGCACTTCTGCCGCGGAGGCATGGATGTGTGTTGACCCGTGAGCTTGGCCGACCCTAACGTATGGATCGTAGTGGCCTAACTGTAACAGGGTTCATTAGCTCCCCTAATTTAAAATGAGTGTAATAATCAAAACGAGACTAAATTCCTGCTGCGTTACATCACGCTAACCAATCAGCGCTCGAGTTTCCGCGGCCATGCTTGAACCGCGTAAACTATAACATGCCAGTCGATCTTGTTGTTTTTACGAAGCGTGTATATGTTAGACAGCATAAACGAAGAGCTTGCCTGTGCACGCTGTGACGATGATAATGCTGATTAAGAATTTGTTTTATTTGAATTGAGATTGCTTTGCCAAAAAATGTGGCTCCATTGCCAATGCCAAATAAAATTGTGTAAAGAGCTATCGACCAGTTGCCATGGATTAATTTATCTATCTGTTTCATGTAAGGTTTCATGTAATGCTATAACTTTTAATTTATGCGACATTTTTTTCTGTGGCAAAGACTTTCCTTTGCTTATTTTTTGGTTTTACTTTTATTGAATGCTATATTTATTTTTGTTATTTGAAAATTCTCATTCAATAATAAACAAGTAGAGACAAAGAAAATATTGGTTATTTAATCCAGCTATAACAGTTACGTTATTAAAAAAACAATCGATGGATTAAAATTCGTTTCTGGAAATGATCTACCGTATATGCTGTTATGGAAAGAATGACCTGCGGCAGCACAGTCCTGCAATCTCTTTGCCGACCGGGTTGTCGCGTGCGTCATTACAGCCGTTGATAATTTTATGAGCGCCGCTCACCCCTTCGGCTTCCTGCATATTAAACAATCATCAGCCTTATCATAATGGCCCGTAATCGCGGTCCTTGATGTTAATTAATTTGCTAGGAAACCGAGACGGCATGTTACCGAATTTGCGACGCCTCTATAAGTGTTCATTTTAGCGTCTATTTACGCAACAACGGGCACCCTGTTATTAACCCACCTGGATTAACAATGTGTGTATCGCTTTAACAATGTTCGTTTATTTACGTACGAAACCCCGAGAGACTAGAATCTTGACATTATGTGCTATTGATTTATCTTCTTTGGTTCTTCGTGTTGCCGCCATGTTACCGCCATGTTTCCGCAAAAAATAATCAAAATATCGGATAAAGTAAAGTAAAGTAAAGTAAAAGGTATTTATTTCCAATACAACCATACAATTGTGTAGGAATGACAGTAATTAATCTTAAATTAGTTACTCGATTTAGACAAGAGATGATATACAATATATAGTTTTAAACTTACCAATTTACGAAAACATAGACTATATGATAACAGTTTACAACAAAACAATTAACGGTAAATAATATGTATTAGATTAAATGGGTAGATACGACGCTATGTATTTTCAAAATATTTTAAGAAGTCGTTATGGGCATACATGTTGATTTTAAGCAGATAGACTCGGATGGATCTCTTGAAAATATCGATGTTTTTAATTTCTTTTAATCTTTCGGGCAATTTATTGAAAAGTTTGAGGCCTAAGTATCGACTAGTCGCCTGGAACTTGGCAGTACGTGCTACGAACGGTTGGAGATACAGGGTTTTATTCCTGGTGTCATGCCTATGTACTTCCTCGTGGGATATGGCCGAGCTCTTATTGCAATAGAATTCGCAAAGAGCTTCTTGAGCAAAAATCGCATATACGGTCAATATCCCTAGTTTTTGGAAGTGTTCACGACATGACTGCCGTGGACCAATACCTACTATCGCACGTATGGCTCTTTTCTGGAGAGTGAATACACTGTTGATGTGTGCTGCATTACCCCATAAAAGAATACCATAGCGCAGGTGTGACTCAACTAGCGCGTAATAGGCCGATATTACTTCAGTTCTCTCCAAACAATTTCTGATGCGTAATAGAGCATAGCAGGCTGACGAAAGTTTTGACTTAACATGCTCTATATGTAGATTCCATGACATCTTTGCATCCAGATGTAGTCCGAGGAATTTAACTGATTCCGCAAGTTCAACCGGGTAGTTAACTTTTATAGATGATGTCTTGCTATTAAAATTTAAAATAACAGTTTTAGACATATTTAGAGACATCTTGTTCGCATTAAACCAATCATCAAGTTCACCAAGAGATGTATTGAGATTGGCAGTGAGCGTATTTATGTTGTCAGCTTCAACTACAGCGCTAGTATCGTCTGCAAATTGGGTGACTTCACATTTAGATAGATTTGGACTCAGGTCATTTATGTAAATAATGAAAAGCAACGGTCCAAGAATTGAGCCTTGGGGTACTCCAATATTGACAGTAAGTATTTCGGAAGTTGCTACGGACTCGATTAGATCTCTGCCAATATTGGCTATTTCTACTTTTTGCATTCTGTTTTGCAGATAAGTCTTGAATAGGTTATTTGCCGTACCTCGGATGCCATAATAGTCTAATTTTGCAAGTAGAAGATCGGTTTGGACGCAATCAAAGGCTCGACTGAGGTCACAAAAAATGTCAGCCGAATACCTTTTCATATTTAGACATGTATGTATTTGATTGCAACACTTCAACATTGCCTGTTGGGTCGATTTCTTTTTCATAAAACCAAATTGTGTGTTGCTCAAAATATTATTTTTCTTCAAAAACTCACGTATCCTGACTTCTATTATTTTTTCTAGAACCTTAGAGAATACGGTCAATAAAGATATGGGTCGATAGTTTTCGATATTATGTATATCACCTTTTTTAAAGACCGGTACTATTTTTGCCATTTTATAGCATTCAGGAAAGACACCATTACTTAACGACATATTATTAATAATATACTGAGGGGTTTAGATAAAATATCACTGGATTTCTTTAGTATATCAACTGAAAAATTGTCTATCCCAGTGGATTTTTTATTTTTCAATGAGTTTATAAATTTGGCTATTTCCATCTCAGATGTGGGTTTCAGGAATATCGAATTATAATTTTTTTTCATTAATTTCAACTTTTCATATGCTGTTGTAATTGGGGTCTGAATTGCAGATGCCAGACTTAAAAGTTTATTGATAAAGAAGTTATTGAATACGTTGCTCAAAACCAGAGCATTTGTTTCGAGTTTTTTATTTATTTCAATGGATAATGATGCGCTAAATCCTTTTCTCAATTTTCCGGTTTCATCGTTTATAATGGACCATGCTGTTTTTACTTTATTTCGTGAGGAAAATATTTTTTGAGAGTAGAATTTTCTTTTAGCTGCGCGAATATCATTTCTTAACCTCGAATACATTTTATTGAAGAGTTTTCGATATAAAGGGTCATATTTGAACATTTTGTTTTTCAATATGTTTCTCTTTAACCTACAGCGATATACAAGAACTGGAGTAATCCATTGCTTGTTGGTAGGTTGGAGATAAACTTTTTTCCTTATTATTGGAAATGATTTCGAAAAGCAGTCATTTATCCGATTGTGAAACCACGTATAGGCCATATTAGTGTCATCTATTGTCTGAAGATAGTCCCAGTTTAACGATTCAACCCATTTTCTAAATACGGTGTGATTACTTTTAGCAAAGTTCCTCCTTGTTTTAAATAAAGATAAAGACAAACCAGAGCACAAACACAACACTAGACACAAAGACAAACAGATTCAACTAAAAATGAGGACTGTATACGGACAACGACACTACGCATATCTCGGACCTAAACTCTATAATATTTAAGTCGTACACAGGACAGATTTTAAACATAACCGACAACCAGTTCAAGAGACGGGTGTCTCATTGGCTCTCGAATTATACTAGAGATGAATGTGAAAGTATGATATATTAAAATATTTTATTTCTAACCACAAATTATAGGATATACAGATGTAAATTATGGATATACAGATATACAGATTATAATGTATTATATTTTATTATGTTATACTATATTATATATAATCATCATACATTATTTTATATGTTTATTGTATTATATTATGTTATATTATATTATTTATATTATATTATGCTAAATTATACTCCATATTGTTTTTATGACATGGAAGAAGGACAGCAGGCAAAGCGTACAGGCTCAGCAAATACCACAGAACTTTGTATCCATCACCCCAACACATGCGTATACCTAGTGGGGTGATGTAATCCTGACAAGCAATGCCCTTTCGCGATTTTTATAATATGTATTTTTTTTAAATGTGTTAAAAAAATGAACGCAATCTATTTTATGTAACTATAAAAAATAGGATAAGGTATAAATATATATTTTATTTACTCTTAAGGCTGATTTATATTAATCCAGTAACTGGATCCAGCGTCACTGGGTTCCCTCGCTCGATCGCCACTGTATCAATGTAAACAAGTTTCTTACCAGTTCAGCGTCCAGTATCCAGCGCTGGGTCAGAATAGACCAACCGTCTATTCCGATCCAGCACAGATATTGGATCAATGTAGATCAGCCTTTACGATAACAGCCTACCTTAACGTCTAACGACAATTATCTTAGAGAAGCCTGGCTTTTTATCACGTAGCAGTACCGATCGAAATACTAACCACGCCCGACGCTGCGTAACATCGGTGATCTTACAGGAATCAGTGTTTCTACGCGGCTACTAGCGTCACGTTACGAACGAGTAATAAGGTTTTAAGTTGAGTTTTGGATATTTTGAAGCGACAGTGTGAGTGTGTACCAAAAGCTGCCTACCCTGGGCCTAGGTCGAAAGACTCCTGGACCGAGGTACTATAAATATAAAGCGTGCTTTCTTTTGCTCAATCTCTTTTTGCCTCCGTTTCGCACTTAAAATATCAAATCAGCCCCTAAACTTAAAATCCACAAACTAGAAATCAACTATTCGATCCAGATATTTTTCAATAGCCTCCAAGCCGCACTACCCTTATTATAAGGCAAACCAGGTAATCAAAATTATATTTTTTTTAAAAGATATTATTACACTATCGCTTTTGTCAGTCCGTATTATGGTATTAGTTTTCCAATATCAGTTGGATTAATTGAGTATGAAAAAAAACGCTGATATCACCCCAAGACTTTCCCGGCAAGTAGCCAAGGACTGAATTTATCTGAATATTCACATAGATGAAATCGACGATCGCCCTCTCTCGGTATGGTACGAAATTGGCACTTAGCCGCGAAACGTGTAGCTTGTATATAAGATATTCCGAACGAAATTTCACAATGCGATTTCGGCCCAACAAGGCATCTGTCTACCATTTTTCAAGTCTTTAAGTTCAATATTTCGAGATTAAAATATGTCTAGTGCGCCTGGTGGACCGATTTCAACCACAACCTTTTCCAATTTTGCCATGACCAAACGATGACTAACGCCACATTTCAATTCAATCGGATTAAGCGTTTAGGCGGCATATTTGAGTAATACACACACAGAGAGACTTAAATCTGGAAATAGTCTTCATCGTCACGGGGGGGGGGGGGATAAATGGCCATATTTATGTCCATCACAATTTTTTTTGCGCGTTCACAGTACTTTCCTTTCTTGTCGGTTGGTGGGCCGGGAAAGTATTACGTTGGTTGACATGTTTAACTCCAGGTCGCTGGTGCGATTTGTTAATTCGATTTTTTGCAAATTCTTGGACTTATTATGATGTTTATTACTTTACCGGCCCACTAATCGACGAGGAGGTAGAGTATTGTGAAATGCGCAGATTTTTTTTTCGAGATGAAGACGGATATATAAATTTTGACACCCTCGAGACGGTTAAAACCATTTTCAGACTGAAGTATGCCTGTGTGTCTGTGTGTCTATGTGTGTGTGTGTGTGTGTGTGTGTGTGTGAATTCCTCCACGATAGCAGCCAAACGCTTCATCCGATCTAGCTGAAATTTTGAATGAACGTATCATTTGGTCAGGACAAGAAGTGACAAGATTGTATTATATTCGAGCCTACCTTAGTGCGGACGCCTTGTGCGATCCAGTTAGGTTAGGTTTAATTTATTTGTAACTGATATTATGTTTTTTTGTAAAATAAAGAATTTGAAGTATAATTTGAAATTTGAATTTGAAATCGGTCCGCCAGAGGGCGCGCTAGTCATACTTCAATCCCGAAATACTGGACTTAGAGACTTAAAATTCGGTACACAGATGCTTTGTTGGACCGAAATTACGTTGTAAAATTTAGGTTGGAATATCTCGTACACCAACGACACAAATAACATTTAAAATCTGCCATATTTAGGAAATTACTACACCATTTTTAAAAAAAAGACCATTTTAATACCGCGGAAAATACCACAAATACACTACGAAATATCGCGAGAGGGGGTAGGGGGGTCGCCCCTTCTCGTAGGGGAGGGGGGTGGGTTTGAAAGGGTTGTTTACTTTCCGGGAAAGACTTGGGGTGACACAATAGTTTTTTTTAGATACTGTCGCCGCCTCTCAGCATAGATTTAACTATCCCTAAATCACTATCACGAGTCAAACGACATATTCAAACCTTGCAGAGTACGATTAGACGTAGCCTTGTTAAACAATCCATTGTCTAGTTAAACGTCACAATGCCGCCTCAAAGACAAGACGCATTTCGAAGGGATCGAGTTGAAAGCAGTTGTCTAGGCACACTTTGCTCCACCCCTCTACACCCGCTCGCCCCATCACGGTAAACTGATTTGTCAATATTGTCGCGATCCACCGCAGCGTGGCATTGATCTAAGGACGTGTCATCGGTGAACGCTTTACACACACTGATTGATTATTTGCAATGTGCTGTAATGAGTGTTAGATGTTGTTAATAGACAGCTGTAAATGGGTTGCTTTAAAGCCGAAAATCAAACGATAACTAACTACAATATTGATGGTCTGACAATAATAAATTCAATATGTTCGACCTTGTCACGAAAACGGCGGCAGAGTAAGATAGCGCTCTACCGAATCCACCTATCCATAGACAATCCAGCTATCCATGGACGATATCTCTATCGCACTGTAGTGTTCTACAAGTTTGGATCCTGCCAATTCGTAGAAACAAATTCACATCATCAGTAAACATGAGGCCCGACACTGTGACCCTGCTGCTAATAATGTTGACGAAGATATTAAAGACTAGAAATAAAAAGATATAAATAGATAACGGCTTTTATTCCGAAAGAGGCATTTTACACAACCTTTTCAACTTTGCCATGACCAAATCATGCCTGCATGCCAAATTTCAGCTCAATCGGATGAAGCGTTTGGGAGTTATCGTGGAGAAATACACACACAGACACAACACATAGACACACAGATTGACAGACACATAGAAAGACAGAAACAGAGACAGATTTCAATCTGGAAACGGCTTTAATGATCTCAGAGGGAGGAGGGCTTGAAATGGACAAACAACGGACAATTTCCGGATATCTGCACTCGAATTTATAGTCGAGTGTTGGCTATTACTTTACTACTGGTCAATTCTCAAGTCATACCTGAATACTAGTTTTCGCTTTATTTTCGTGTCCAAGATGGCGAATGATACTTTTAAGTAGCGGTTTGGGGCCAAGTATCGGACGACCTCTACTTGATTATTATCTTGACCTCTATTATTACTTCGAAACATCAGACGCCATTTTTGCCAGTAACTCGTTTCTGTCATGTTGTTGTGTTACGGCTTCATTGTAAATTTCTTTCTTATTTCTCTTTGTTATTTGCCTATTAGCTTGTTTTTGGATTTTGATTTGTTTTGCTGTGGGTTTGAAAACTTCTGTGTTGACATTTTAATGAAACTGTCTGATTAGGGACTTTTTTATTTTTGTCTTTTATGCCCGTGCTGTTTATGCGTTTATCGGGTCATAATGTTTATGGATCTTTTGATAAAATTAAAGAGGTTATTAACATAGCTGACAACGTGGGAGGCATTCCTGCAGCTGTACGAACATTGCGACGCCGTAAAGACTATCATCGATCTCTAACCTCTCCCTTGGAACAGTTTGACGACAACATGTTCCGGAAACGATACATGTTACAAAAGCGACATTGGTAAACGTCATCCTCCCAGAAGACATAAATGATTTAGAGGAACAGACCAATCGTGGATAAACCATAGAGGTGTTCCTACAATTCCTACAACGCTTGCTCTTTTTAGCGACATGATATTTCTTGGTATAGTTGTGTCTGGGTTGATGTTTCTCGTTGTTTATCTACTACTGTAATAAATTAATTAGAAGAATTTGGGAAATTTCACAGACAAAAGTATGCTTTATCCTTTCCGACACCACAAGGAATTTAAAATGCCCATATTTCTTAACTTTGGAAACAATCTAACGGGGAAAAGTCAGCATATGCGTGGTTTGGAAACGTGGTTTTGGTGTTGAAAATATTCTAAGACTAATTGCCAACACATTTGACAGTATTGTAGGTCGATACGAGTTAAGTCCCGAATAACTGAGCCATACCAGCTCAATACTAGCTCTTACCAATTCAGCCACCAGAGCAGATGGGCGTATAGGCCCATTTCTGAGATGCCCTGAAAGTAATATATGGACTGTACTTCCTCTACTATGTACATATCTTGATATTTGCCTTTCAAAAAATATATCTTATTCTTTTGCCTAAAATTTCCTGATCTTGGTAGAAAGCAGTCACTGCTAGAGACATTCATCGTTCTTCTTCTTTTTCAGGTGACTTCCTTAAATGGGCGAAGAACTCTCTATACAGTTTGATGCAATTCTTCTCGGTACCCGTTCTTATCCATTCAGAACTAGAAACTGATATATGATAGAAACAATAAAAAAAAACTGGTTATCGAGGGCGGGTGAGTGGAGAGGTAGGAGATTTTAAAACGAGTGTTATTTCTTAACATTTGCCTTTCACTGAATATATCCTATTCTTTGCCTAAAAAAATTTGATCTCCATCCATCATTCTTCGTATTTTTCAGGTGACTTCTTTTTAATGGGCAAAGACCTCTCTCTACAATTTGATGCCATTCTCCGTACCCGTTCTCACCCATTCAGGACTAGCCACTCGACATATAACAAGTAAATATATTAAAATGAATAAAAACACGGCTGCCGTTTCAGAAAGTGAACTATTTTATTAATAATTATTTTTATTACGGTTTTTAATGAAATATTTACGGATTATGTATTTATCCATATAGATACATGCATATTTCCGGAATGTACTCATCAGACCTTTAATTTTACATTAAACACGATATATTTATATTAACATTGATATTTGGACATTTAGACAACTACTTACTTGATATTTGAAGAGTTAAGGTACCCTATGACACACGCACCCTATGACACATGTACCCTATGACACCCCATACCATACAATTAACCACAATACGCAACGCCTAAATCGGTTCAAGCGTTTAGAAGTTATGGTGAAATAAAGAAACGGAAAACGGAAAAGTGAAAACATTAAACTAATTTTTTGTTGGGCAGTTTATTAAAACCTTATAATCAGAGCTGTAGCAATTTAGATCCGAAGGATCATTCCGTTTGAATGGGGCTTACTATAACTCTCTCTAAGAATCTTCATTTTTTGGAATTTTAATTATCTACTAATTTAATATAATCACGACCTTTCGCGGGCGGTTCGTTTGCCGTCTCCTTTAATTAACGCTACAATACCCCATTCAGTGTCCACAATAATAAAACTCGCATTACGCATTCCGAGTGTCCTTTTATTAAAATTCGGTTCGCCTTTTTTAACACATGGCGCCCGCGCGTTGACAGCAAAAATTTCAAATTTAAATTTTGAAATACGTGCGGCGCGGCGGCCGCCCCGGCCGCTTTGATCCGAGGAGAGATTAGCCCTTTGGTAATTTCAATTAAAATGAAATGTAAGGAGCGGCATGAGCTTATGCTCCTCTTAATTATGTGAACCGAATTAGTTTTTCAACCGACATCTCCGCTAGTTGAGAAGTTTACGAATGCTACATGACACTATGCTGCTTTGTGCCTAAGAGCGGGATCGACGAATTCTAAAATGTAGGTAGGAGAGGCAAGAACATTTTGGGAATTAGGGGAGAGTTCACCTTATTGCCTCCGGAGGCGTTATTACGGTATAAAACAATTTGTAAAAAAAAAAATCGGTTGTCTGTAAAGTCGGTTTACTGACGATAGTTGAACGTGACAACTTCATAAGAAAATACTGATGGAATGGTTGCATTTTTATTAATTAAACAATTTAATTCTGTAAAATATCATGTAAATGTATTATTGTGTAGCAGTTGTCCACGCGGACGCATCGCTCACTCAAGTAGGAGAGAGAAAGATGTCGAACGCTGCCGAACGCGGAGGCCGATTGTGCCTCTTTGTCGCTCGTTCCGCGCTCTCGCTTGCACTTCAAGCCTTAAATGGAACGCCTCAGAGCGCGGTATCGCCGCATGAGTCATGTTTTTTCGTGCGTGCAGCCGGCTCCATCGAATTATAAGACGTTGTCACGTCAAAATCATAAGGGGAATAACCCGCGCGGAAAACGCGCCGGAATTCGAAGCGAGCTATACAGACCAAGTAACACGGCTCGTAGAGAATAGTGTAAGCGAAAATATGTACTGATTCATTAGGGAGCTAATGGGCCCTGTTGCAGTTAGGCTACTAAGACCCATGTGTTTAGGGTTGGCCAAACTCACGAGTCAAAACCAATCCGGCGGCCTCTACACAGAAGTGCGAGCCCGAGTAGAACTCTGTCCTGCGGCCCAGTTTCCCCTAGGAGTCAAACTTCGCGCACGGTTTGCGCACCGTGCGGCGTCAGAAAATCGATTGTGCATTCCGACTGACAGGGGGGGAGACTGGAAACAGTATCGTTTCCTATAGAGCGTGGTAGTTGTTAATCTTACAGTAACTGCTCTCGAAGTGACCAGGTATCGGTTATCGGTATCGGTTACCGGATACCGGGTGAACAGCCGGGCAAAGGACACCGTGGTTCGCGATAGGTTCGGTAGACTCCGAATCACCACTACACAAGTGAGAGGACCGCGCAAGCGACCTTGAACCCGCAACCAGTTTCTGAGCCGTAGTGCTTTAGGTGATCTGCCTGGCGCTTTCTTTAATTCTGAGCAAATTTACACGTCATATGAGGCGATATCTTGAATTATTTTGTAATTTTTAATTTAAAATCAATTTTTACTTATATTCCGGGGACTATTTTTGATATCTCACATTAGGTCCTGTTAGTGCTCCGAGAGATCTTAATAACGACAATAGAATCGAAGCCATATTTCAACGTGTTTCTGCGCTGCAATAACTCATACTA
Organism: Micropterix aruncella; assembly: GCA_944548615.1. Taxonomy (NCBI): domain Eukaryota; kingdom Metazoa; phylum Arthropoda; class Insecta; order Lepidoptera; family Micropterigidae; genus Micropterix; species Micropterix aruncella. The sequence continues at coordinate 13,824,944 of OX155957.1, read as the reverse complement.
TCAGAAGAATATGCTAAAGCTTTCCCACCGCCACCGTTTTCTTACTACGTCACGCACGATAGGAACCTATGCATTAAAAATATTCCTGTTTACGGTTTCGTCTGCGCTCGACGACATTGTGAAATCATATGAACATAAAGAAAATGCCCATTTTGAATTGTCCTGCAGTAACTTAAAATTCTCACAAAGGTAATACGTGATTGCGTCTACACCCGCGCGATGACGTTACAGGCAATCCACATGCTGAGCGACAGATACATACCAACATGATATATCCGCTATAGGCTCAACCATAGCTTACGCATTATTAGTCTCAAAGTATTAGCGATTCAAATATGATGGTTTTTTGTCCCAAGAATTTCCGACCGGCCACCACTGTAACGAGCAAACAGACGTTTTTACGCTAAGAGCAATTCGTATGTCGTTTTCTTTATTTGCTGAGTTATAGAATAGCAGCAAATAAAGAAAATTACAAAATTCACACCAACGATCGTCATTAACATTTACGAAACAACCAATGAATCCAAAGAATCAACACACACACAACTTCTTATTTAAATAGCCTAACTACTGTCTACTAATAGGCTAATATTATGCAAACGTTTACAGCTACCTATGTAGCATATGTAATTAAACTTTCTTTTCGGGCTGCAGTGGTCAGATGGCGCTACATCCTTTCGGAGCGGATTATTAGTTGAAAATTAATTTTGGCTGTAGTAGTATTCGAGAATGAAGTTGCCGTGACTGGCAACTTTGTACGCGATATCTAACTATGATTAAACATGATTATTAAAGCGCACGATTTATTTTAATATTAATTAAAATATGTTCTTTGGAATAGGGTTCAGCTTTATGGTAGCGGTTGTATGTATATACATGATGAGATTATCGAGCAAGCGAATCTGGCAACAATGATTGAACAAGCAAAAACTATGTATATTTAAAATTCATCAAAACGTTTGTATGGTAACAAAATATATTTTGCTACGGTTTAATACTTATCTTCTTTCGGTGCATTTCTAAAATTTATTAGGATTATCCAAATAAAATTCAAGATTAAGAGCTTCATTTTTATAAAAGAGATTGCCGGAGGAAAAGGACAATGGGCAAAAATGTACGGCCGCTGGGCCCACCTCTTCAATAACTAGCTGACGCGGCGAACTTCGTACCGCCTAACAGTCATGAATGTCGTGTTACACATTAGCTGAACTTAATTTATGATTTTATGGAAGTAATACAATGAATACAAAATAAATATTAAGTTCACTACTTTATTAAGATAATAACACAAAAAGAAATATAAAAGTACAAAAATTACCTATATCAATCGCGTGTCAGCAAGACATGATTGAATTAAACTATTTATATATTGTGCAGCATGGGATTCACTCGGTTTAATTCTCTTCATTGAAGCATCTTGTGATATACGACATTTTTTGTTTTTATATCAGGCGCAAGAACAAATAAAGCGGATCATTTGCCGACACGTGGACATGCCACGTACAACTGACCATGAGATAAATACGGATTTACATTTTGTATGGGAAAATGTTTTTCTTTTATTTTAATTTTTCGTTAACTTTCCAATTTTCCTTTTTAATAGTTATTGTGCTATTCGGGACGGAGACAAATACTACAAATCAAAAAATCATGAAAATCGGTCAGCCGTTCTCGAGTTATAGGTGTTCGACCAAACCCGTCTTTGTTTTATATACCTATATAGATATTTATGACTACTACAACTTATATACCTCAATTATTAGACCTTTCGAAGTTTTAAAATTTAGTATATGCTCGGCTAATTACACGAAACCCAATGTTACTATGTGGACAATTATTTATTTAAAATATATTGTTTGCAGTCAAGATCCATAAAATATAGTATATTATGATTAATGGTCACTGGCACACCATGTTGGACAGCTGACCTCAGCATATTACATATGTCAGTAAACAGAGCGGCAAAGAAATCCTGAGACACATTACAAAGAAAAGCATCATATCCCAGTATTCCCCTTCCATATACTGCTCAAAAACTCTAGCATTCCTAGGAATATATTTCTTTTTTATTTTTTTTTATTTATTTATTTATCCTATTTTTTATAGTTACATACATAGTTTGTACTAATACAGCGTACGTACTTTATCGTTTCGGGTATTCTGCGATAATTTTCTATTTAGCAGTTAATAAAAATACAATGCCTGGATGCATTAGGTGTTGTATAAGGTAATAAGCTATATTTAAAAGGATACAAACTCAGAAACGGCTCATAATTGAGGTCAGTGGCTTTAGTAATAAAATGAAATGTTCTACATAAAGAGTTATTTCCATTGGTTTATGATTAACAGCTATTGGAAGAGTCGGCTCAAATGCCCATTCGCCTTTTTTCTTTAGAAGAGTATATTTTTTATCACATATTATTACCACCAGAGTGACTACGAGTTCAGATGATGCAGCAATATAAAACCAAATTAATAAAAAAGGAAGTTTAGTAGGTACGTAATAATGTTAGTGCGAAGCCCATTCAATTGAACATTAAGGGAGTAATTGCGGAAATACCAAAACAACACATCGCATATCAAAGATGAAGGTATAATTACGAGTACAAGTGTTTCAACTCTAAATGTTATACAAATACTTACACAAAAGTCTATAGTTTCATGTATTTTAAATTTTATTCAGATAACGTTGTTATAACATTTTCCCACAGAGAGGGGGTCGTTGTTAACCTTATGAAAACCGCTCTTAAACCGACCAATCGTCTACCCGATACCGGGTGAACAGCCGGGCAAAGGATGCCGTGATCCGCGATAGATTCGGTTGACACCGAATCACCGCCACATAAGGAAGAGAACCACGAAAGCGACCTCGAATCCGTTACCAGTCGGGAGGCCGAAGAAATCTGGCCGAAACTGGAAGTAAGGGCGCGCAGTCGGCCCGCTGGGATCACACCCAGTGTCTCGCGGTAAGGCGTTGGCTTCTTACGGGCGAGTGGCCTAACTAAACTATGGACTATTTCGTCCCAATGTTTTCTACGCTCACCTCATGGAAGAGAACGATCGATATCGTTAAAACTTCCTGGGGTGACGGGTTCACCCGTTGTTGTATCTCCAAGTGGCGTTGCCATAAGTTCAGTTAGAGTAGCTGGGTTGCTATAAAAGTATGCTATTTCCCATTTCTCCCTACCAGTGTTAATTGAATCAGAATTGCAGCAGATGCTTCATGCGACCAACCAGCAGCGCTTTGCCTATTTACATCGTCCGTTGGAGGCGGCCGGCCCTCAATCGCTTACACAGCGGCGGATATTGATCAACACGCGGGGGCAAGCGACACGTATGCCTGTCGAACAATACCCGGCAGATATTACTGTGTCCAATTTACAATAAATAAAGCCAGATAGGGGGATTTTGCCAGGCAATACCTGCGTGGACAAGCTGCCTGCATAGTTATAGGATGGCCGCGTCACGAATGCGGTTAGAGAGATGGGCCATATATGCATAGAATCATCGCATGTTAAATAGGTCGAACTTCAAACTGATTGGTTTAGTTGTGATAGTAATTTATGCGGAATCAGGGGAATCAAAATAAAATTAGTAAAAGCTACTTAAAAAGTAGCGAAGGAAATCCCAGCTTGTATTGGGAAATGCTTATGTTTGAATGAGATATACTTACGGATGTGCACGACTTTCGACGGTGCAATGTAAGTTTAAAGGTCCTTTTGCAGTCGACTAACGATCACTATTCATCCATATATCTAATAAATAGGGCTTATCCTTATGCAACACAAAATGCCTTCAATTGAGACGAATTAAGCGAAAAAATAAAAAATAAAACTATTGATCACTTCGGCAAAGCCGTTTACTAAATGAAAGTGACATTACGGAATAATTCAAATTTCGAATGCTACCAACATTTAAAATATGATACAATTGGCTGAGTTCAACGAGCCATTAAATTGAAATAAAAATAAAAAAAACCTCCATATGCTCAACGAAATGAAAGAAGAAACTTCAATCTTAATTTCTGGCAGAGGAGTTTATAATAAAGATTGTATAATGTTATCAAAATAGGGTAAACCTATATAAAATTGTATAATATTAAAAAATTGTAAAGAAATATTGTAGAAAACAGTATAATATTGTTATATTTGATAAGGATTGTAAAGAAATGCGTTTATAGGATGATGTTTTTATTTAAAATAAAATTAGTAAAGCTTTTAAACTTACATTGCACCGTCGAAAGTCGTGCATATCCGTAAGTATATCTCATTCAAACATAAGCATTTCCCAATACAAGCTGGGATTTCCTTCGCTACTTTTTAAGTAGCTTTTACTAATTTTATTTTAAATAAAAACATCATCCTATAAACGGATTTCTTTACAATCCTTATCAAATATAACTATATATATATATATATATATATATATATATATATATATATATATATATATATATATATATATATATATATATATATATATATATATATATATATATATATATATATATATATATATATATATATATATATATATATATATATATATATATATATATATATATATATATATATATATATATATATATATATATATATATATATATATATATATATATATATATATATATATATATATATATATATATATATATATATATATATATATATTTAAAAAAATGGATTTAAGAAAGACGGGGAGGAGGAGGGTTGGTTATGTTCTAATGGTTTTAGCTTTACATGCTTCATGAGCCTGGCCTAGAACATGGTGATGCTGGGGCCAATTCTTACATTATTCGGTAAAGCACTTGAGAGTCGCGCAGCTTCCAAGGAAAAGGAGTAAAATGAAAATTCGCTGCTGTGACCAGGGATGAGTAACAAGTCATTGCCCTCTGCTCTGAGGGGACGGCCGTTCTCTCGAACGGCCGTGCCGACAGAGCGGTGAACCTTTTGACGAGATATTGTTGAGAAGTTGCACGCCATTCGCGAGTCCATATCTAATTCCTTCTTTGTAATCTATTTTATTTTAGTCCAAGCATTCGAAATTACCTCAGATACATATAAACAATATTTTAATATCCCTTCCTTGGATTTTATTATATGCACCCATTTTATTGTCGTTTCTCCCCACACTCGTAAATAAGCTGGCAAACAATACACGTCCCGTGGAATAGATTGATCCCCCAATTTCGATACAGGTTTCGCTTGGATGGCAATAAATATTGCAATCTTCTTGCTATATCAGTGATATTGTCTGAACTGCCCCGCACTTGCGTTATAGGGACGACGTGTACCTACCAGTAATATTTACGAGTAGTATCTAAACAATCGTCGTCCCCCAGCAACATGGCAGGGAATGGTTTACATATGCTACGAATATTAATAATATGGAATAATAAGGAATATATGAATATATGGAATTGAATATATAGAATAATTAGGTTAGTGAAATAACTTAATACGAAACTCTCCAGAGAATGTTATTCTACTCTACAATACTAATTAAAAACAAATGATAAAAGAACCAGGTAACGACAGCAATATTTACACTAACCTTAATTTCATGAAGTGCAACGTGTTTCCTGTAATCCTCTATGGACTTAAGGCCTAGAGACATGTAAACAGCCCTTACAGTGAGGGTGATATCGACATTTTTATAAATGATTCTGCTATAAATTATATATAAATGAGTACGATGTAAACAAATATTCATATCGTAATATATTTGATGTAGCGAGAACTCCGGGGACGAAAATTGTGTGAGGATCATAATAATCGCTGCAATTATGTAAACAAATATATGTATATCGTAATATGTTCAATAGAGCGTAAAATCCGTTGACGAAATAAGGTGAAAATGCTCTAAAAGTTTTTTTCTGTGAGGATCATAATAATCACTGTAGAGATGTAAAACTAAAAATCTTAATCACATGGTCAACGATTCTAAGCAAACTAGAAAAGTTTCAAAGTCTACAATTTTTTATTAAAATTCAACAAATCTGGAATTCTAGGACTTCAGGAATGCTAAATTTTTACTGAAATATTTTGCCTAATTTCACTGTAAAACTAATATATTTTTTCTCAACTAATTTGCTATACTGGGGTACGTAATTTTTTGTATCAGAATCTAAAATTCATTTCAGTAAATCGGAATCTAAAAATCATCTGCATGCTCACATACTACATATACAGATGATAAATAAATAAATTTATAGTAATATGAAAATATACACCTTTATCTCACTTTTCATATAATAGTTATAATTAAAACGTCTGTAATTATACCTTTATTTTGATTAAGCGACGTGATATTTCGGCTACATAAAAAAAACTCAAAGCAGGATTGAGGCATGCCATAGAATATTTATAAACTAGTCAAGGAGTGATCGTGGCTAAAATAACAAAATTGGATAACGATGCTGAATTAGCTGTTGGGGCTGATTTAATGTAATATTTATGTTTTTTAATTCGATATATTTTAAACGCATCTAAGCACAAAAATCAGCTGGCTCTAAGGTAAAACAAAATATTTTTTTTATGTTTTATAAGGGCTTTTATTTTAAACAAAATAATCTAATATTGGTTCAAATCCATATTGTTCACAGCCGGATGTTACCCAAATAGGTAGCAATTGTAATTGACAAACTGCATTAGGACCCTGATCATAAGCTTTATATATACGAGTACCTATAATTCCTAGCCATAATGTGCTTGAATGCACAGACTCCTATAATATATAGTAGAAAATTGGCACTTTAAGCATAACAATCACGTACAGCCGATGTCTTAAATAACCACGAAAAGGTTATTTTTTTCACATATTATAAAAACTTTCATGTAATATATCTATATGTGCGAAAAACTTTTTTAGGTGATACCAGCGTCGAATTGGTCCCCGGGTTATAATTCTAGGCATAAAATTGCCACTACGCATTCTAGCGAGAGGGCATAGTGGCGATTGGTCTTTTAATATGCTTATCGCAATGGACATTATCACTCTTCTGAAAGAAAATAATAATTATTAGATTCTTTCAATGGTTGATTTTAAAATAAGCTTACTTTTACAAAAAATACATTGTATTATATAAAGCATGTAGGTACATATAATAATATGTAATAAAGTCTTGTATTCGAGCAAAATTTAGAAACCTAATTTGCACCAAATCTCTACGTTTTGAGTTCCTTGATTTCCAACGTTTTGTAGGAGTATATGATACCGTGTATCAACCTGTTTTTTAAAAAAATAATATTTAACTCGAGATGTATAGGTATAAACTTAAATGTAATAATCACGTATATATATATATGAATTGCTTATATTTCACCAAAGGCATTTTTTAATTATGGAATATTCACCAAATTTCTTTTGTATAAAGAAATGCTAGTAACAATATTATCAACTACGCAATATCCCAACAATTACTCTGCTTTCGTAAAAAGTGTCTTAGATGCTGTCCAATAATATAATTTGGTCATTATCTGAAAACAGAAATTTAAATATTTGTAATAAATTACATGTGCAAGGATACATAGCCATATAAGAGTAATGGTAAAATAATATTTGTAGCACGTCGCTTTTTAATAGTAAGATTGATATAACTAATAAATTAACAACCACCATATCACAGTATTCGCGAAATATGCAAATGAAAAGGTCGCACGAAGTTAAACAGACTACCCGTCTAAATTACAAATAAAATGTTAATCTCGTTTGTCTAAATCTTAGTAAAATGAAGAGCGGCACGTTTCAAGTCTCGTGAATTTGGAGATACATAATTAATCGAGTTTTCATGGCATTTGCTTATAATCCCCTCCAGTTCGGGGCGGGCGCACAGTAGTTCGAGTATCTCGTAATCTTTCGTAGAATTAGCTGTATATTACTATATAATAAGCCCGTTCATAATAGGCTGATTGCTATGCCACGAATGAAGTTAGGTTTTGATTTAAGTTCATTGGCCACCCGAAGCAGAATAAACAACTTTTCTTGAAAAGAATTTTACGAAAAATCGATCGCTCAGTACTAAAATCGCCATTGACGGTAAAACTAATCACCAATGTCTGTTTCCGTAATCACACCCGTACCCAGATATATGAATCGTCGGGTCGCGTTGACCCTGACGCAATTAAAAATAAGGGCTTAAGCTACGACGGCTACGTCCGGGCTTGTCGAGTGCTTTTCGATGCCACTGGTCAGGTGACACTGTCAGTGCGGCAAGTGACGGCACTCTGGCGACTGACTGTAAATGGTTACATGATTGCTTCGCAGCGCTGCTGACTGAGACAGGTAGCTGACTGGGACAGGACAGGTAGCAATGGCGCGTCATAAGTTTTAATCCCTTAATTTATAAGTCGGCAACGTTTATAAAACCTGCAATAGAGTGACGCAACGGCATGTTTTCGCATACATATTTGTCTATTTCATACACATACCTAGCTCAGAGAGGTTTGTAGGGGTTAGAGAGAGTACGTGGTTTATTTTTATTTTTAGAACGTTGCCAGCTGTATATTTTACGTCAGCGGAGAAAATGATTTCATACGTTTTAAACTAAAAAGGGGAACTGACAATTTTAGTAATTATAAAACAGAATATATTTATCTCTTTCAAACGCCCACGCGCGAAATTAAGTTAGAAAGAGAACGACACGAAATGAGTTTGTTAATAAATCGCTGCCTTAGTATAATAGTGACTCAACTCCAAAAACACGATTGTTCACAACGGCCAAAAAACGTTTTGCAAATCACTGGCGCCACCTTAAAATGCTCATAACTTTTGTTGTATAAAAGATCATGACTTAAGTTTTTTTCAGTACATGAGAGATTAATGGTATAATTAAATACTTTTGTAATTTTTAAAAACATATTTATTAATTCATAGAAAAAAGGGTTTGTTCTAATTTAGGTCACTTTAATTCTGAAATATTTTTATAAGCTGGCGACTCAAACCTTATAGTGCCATTATTTTTCTGAAATATTATCAATATTAATTGACCTAATGCGAATTCAGTCCGTTTAATTTTAGAAAAGTGGAAAAAAATATGACATAAAACAATATGGGTCTTTCTTCTGGAATATTTTAAAATAATTTAGTTACAAATGAGTCAGTTTAGAATATAGAATATGCTTTATTATCAATTTCCACACATCACAATCCGTATGAAATCATCAAGGTGAAATAATAAATGTTATTTAGGAAATAATAAATGGTATGTATACAGAGAAAGAGGTAAAAAGTTCGATTTAACTTTATTAACAATAGCAAATTTGATAAAGCACTACGTTGCTATAATACAAATAAAATAGGTGAACAATAAAGTAACAAAAGAAAAGATTGTATATGGTTATCGACTACTCAATAACCACAATCAAACCATCCTAACTAACTTAACCATAGAAACAACTAACTTAACCATAGGAGCAAAAGTTATTCAGTCGTTAAAAAATACTAAATAAACTTTTGTACTATTCTTATAATAGTACAAAAGTACTGGCATTTTAAGGTTAATATTACCACCTACATTTATTTTACCAATAAAATAACCTATATCAAATAATGTGATCTACAAATATAAAATGTTTAGCGCCTTCTCCAATTATCTTTTAATTGGTAAGGTATCTCAATAATCATAAAAGATGATAGCACTTTATGAATATAATGTTTGTTTGTTTTCATCTATATTTTGTCTATCTCTTAATTTATCTTTTCGACACAATTCTTTTTCTTTTATATGCGTTTCATACTTATTTTTCAGTTTCTCTTTTTCCTCTTGACTGTAATTAACATACTGTGAGCATAGATCGCACTGATCCTTTTTAGGCTTATGAAATGAAATATTAAATTTTGTATTAAAAACGTCATTGAATTTGTGATATTTTCCAGCTGGTTTATTTCTTTCCTTCTGAATTTTTTCGAAGTCCCTATAAATACTGGCTAATGTTCTTGATCCCTCAATGTACTATTTTGATGTAGATGATCTGACATAATGTGCTTCAACGCGAGGTATGGTATTTATATGATCAATCATATCTTGGATTATTTCTTCGTCTGTTTTTTATATTGCTCATGCTTTCCTCTGAAATCTTTCTCAACGAAACCACTTAAATCTGTTTTATCCTTGACTGTTCTTATGATTTCATCTGTTATATCCAGAGTATTTATGAAAAAGATTTTGCATACTCTTTTCTTCTTATTTTCAATATGAAAAAAGATTGCTTGGTTTGAATTTCTTGGTTTTTCCACGTTTCAGTATTTGTATTTGGGAACCACTTGAACAAGACAAGAGGCAATAAATGAACGTTGTAGGTTGATGTTACCTAAACCCCAAAATGTCTCAAATAACTGCAATCTTTGTGCGGCTACAATTTTGTCATTGCATTTGAGTCTGCATTTACTAGAATAGGGAGGTTTTACTTCACGAGCTAGAATTTCTTTATTTGAACTTAAGTACGCTTGTCCCAAGTTTCTTTTTAGTATAGCTGAGTTTTGTTTCCACTGTGAAGGGTGCCTAGAACGTTTTCTTGATCTGATATGCTGTTCCATGCCATTTTCTCCATTCTCCTCTACATTTGACGTTGCTGTTGAAGCGGGAAATCTTGACACCATGGGATCATTGTTTTCTTGATCTTCATGCATATCAGACTTGACGCTATCTGACGAGGAGCTGCTATTGGGCGATGACAAACTGCTAGTCGACGATGACGAACTGCTATTAGAATCACTGGATGAAGATCTTCTGTTTGACTTAGGCTGCATCATCTGACTGCTATTGCCACAAAGTGTGTATGTCGGATCATTGTCACTTAAATCCGCATCTCTCTCATCTGAATCAATGGGTGTGATCTTATAGTTTTTCCTTGACATATTTCGTGGTATTGATGCTGATATGGATGGTATATCGATATCGAATTGAAACGCTGTTTCTGACACATCCTGAACATAATAATTAATTAAATAAGTAACTAAAACTAGACATGTTATTATAATCAAGTATTAAAACAAATAAAAAATTTCATCAATACCTTATAAGTAGCACAGATATGACTTATGTCGCTACGAGTATCAGGAAAGCACTGATTTTCATATTGGTTCAATTGAAGATTCTTTAAAAGTGTTAACACCGCTGGATAGTTTTGAGAAGATCGTATTTCCTCCTGTAAATAAAATATTGTACATATAAAGTGAATATCTTAATGGCAATAAATTGATTGAAAAATATTTTCTTTAAGTACCTCGATATATACTTGCAGGCAAGCCTTATTTGGAGCTGGGATGTTGAAAAACTCAGTGGATGGTATTGGCACAATATTTTCTTGCATTGTTTGCGGAGACTGCACAGTCGTGTCTGATGCCTTTTTTTAAATAAGTTGTCATTAACACGACATAATAACTTTAGATAGAATTAAAGATATAATTAAGTATCACGAATCCAGTTTTCTTCTTCGTTATTTTCCAGCCAATCTTCATTTTGATTTGTAGTAAAACTTTTAGTTTGTCTTTCTTCTTGACAAAGACACTAAAATAGGCCAACACTGTTAATTAAATATAGTTAATTAAGTAAAATATATTTACTAAGATTTGAGAAGTTAACAAATTATTATTGTAAAATAGAGTAGTAGACACTTACTTTTATGGGGTCCGAAAATATCACATTTTAACTAATGTAAGTAGAATAATATTACGTAAACCTGATTTTCCTTGTCAAAATTGGTTTTTCCGGCATCTAAATTCTCAATTTTTTTTTTCATGCGTGCATTTTTGATTCTTGACATTTTATTCTTCTTCTATGATTTGTTGCCTAAAACAACCAAAAATATTAGCGAAAAAATATTCTCAGTAACAAAAGCCAGGGGAAAAAATAGTCCAATATAAATAATTATAACTTTTAAAAATGTGAATTTAATTTAATTTCATGTGGACACCCATTTGCAACTAATAAATCACCATGTTTTTCAGTATGAAATGGACTTAATTCCTGAGAATACCTTCTAAATTTGTATAACAGGGTACATAAAAGAGACTAATAATAAAATAGGCCTATGAATAATTCAAAATTTATAAATTAAACCTAATTATAAACAGACCTAAAGCATAATAGGACAATAACATATTACAGTTTATTTTTGATAAAGAGACACAATTAGGGTTAAGTCTTCGATATTTCTAATAAATGTTGTGTAATAAAGACACAGTATAACTTAAGTCATAAAACTTCCAAGCATTTTTGTAATAGAAAGACCTAAACCAGATGAAGGTTTTTATTTCACAAAAAAATAATCTTAACTCACCTTAAGTTTTGGTAATAGACAGGCTTAACTCGAAATGCGCCAACGTTTGACGTGACCATGCTCGCTCTTTGCCGACACAAAACCGAATCAGTCCTTGTTACACTAACGTGACATCCAAAATCAACCAGTGGGAAAGAGACCGAATCATCGTATTTTCTCTCTCTTTCATCGTACAACTACTTTACACAGACCAATCGATAGAGGATGCTTTAAGGAGTCTATCTATGACTTAAACTGTGAAACGACCGATTTAGAGTTAGGTCCCTATTTTATTAAGGCAGCGAAATGAATAATTTAGAAAGAACAATCTAATTAATTAACATGGGGCTTTCCTTGTGAAATGCCGATCCTATTGGCATAAATTTGGTCTCTATTCATGTATGGAAAAATCTCTGTTTATTATATAGGATATAACCGTATTTCTTCATAAGTGTTTTTGGCCAAATGATAATAACATATTTAGAAAATGTTTCTGTTTAAAACGTTTTTTTTTTGGGAGAAAATTTTGTTTAAGTATGGTGATACTGCGTTGTGAAAAAACTTACCTCTTTGACGGGACACTGTTTAGGTTAGCTGATATTTACCTGAGTTCCACTGGTCCTAAAATAAAGTAATCATGATCAATTAATAAATACTTTGATCTATCTAACTTTTTCCAAATTAGTCTTGCTATTGGGCATTCGGTCAAAACGGCCTATTTTTTAATGTTCGACCAAATACGCAATTGTATTGTTTTTTCGCCGAATATTCGTTCGGCCAAATATTCACCTTTGTTTAGGACGAACAAAGACTTACTTACAAAACAAATGTGTATGTCAGCTTCGACGCGTGATTGTGATACGCTGGAGTGTGGTTCTCTCAGATAATATGTGCTGATTTGATATCTGTCTCATTTCATCATTCGACAAATGTATGGTCAGTATGGAGTGGCTCGGAAGCTGGCAAATTTCATCGAAGTTATGGTCTCCTGTTGGGTATTGTTGCGCTGTTTAAATTTTCGAACTTTATTCAACAAATTCTCATACCCGGGACTTTTAATGAAATCGATTATCGATGGGGCTTTAAATGAAAACGAAATTGTCGTAAAATCTAAAAGCCTCATTTTTTTATTTTAGAAAAGATACTTATTTATTACACTGTAACTTAATCGAAAATAGTAAATTATTTTATTTTCGAGCATTGTCAAATCGTTTGCCCGCTCGAGATTATAGTCATATAATCACAGTATACCGAGACAAGGTATACTGTCTCTGCTATACTGAGTCTGGTATACTGTGGCATAATGTTATATTATTAATATTGGGCGAGTCCCATACTTAATATTTTGCATAATTAAGTACAATTGAAGGGTTTTAATGTAGTATAGGTAAGTTAGTAGAGGGATTTTGGGCGTATAAAACAAGGCCGAATAGTTTATCTGAATATTTGGGTATTCGACCAGATTTTAAGCCGAATATTCTGTATTCCGTATAAAGTCAGAATATGGTCAAATCGAAAATTTTGCTTTCTTTCATACATATATCAACCTCGTTCGACAATTTTCTTGGTTTATTCATAAACTCCTTAAAATACCTACATCAACAATCAAATCGATTGCAAAACTTCACTGTGCGAAAGCGGAGGCAGCGGGTCGTTAAGACCCAGTCGTAAAAGGGACCCGTTTTGAGACAGAAACTGTAACTGGAGACGAGGTGTGTTCAGAATAATCTAGTCAATCTGACTGGAGCTGCTGATAATAGGACTAATCAAATTAGGCAGACGCCGCGACGGGTTGATTTAGAAATTGTTACGATGTTGTTTACGATCTACATAGCTCTGAAGCGAAATACAGTGGAACCTCTCATAACGAGCATAATTCGTTCCAGACTCTTACTCGTTTTGCGAATTTTTTTTTCCATACTCGTCATGAGACGTCGTTTTAATTGCTCGTCATGAGAGGTGCTCTTTATGAGAGGTTCCACTGTATTATATAGATTTACGGTACTTGAGTCTCTGCAGAAATATTGTTTGTATGGCATAAATTAGTTTTAATTACAGCTTCTACTTTTATAATAGTACCAATGAAGAAATACCTGTATGAGTAGATCTTGATCAGAAGAAGAGATAAAGTACCTACACCCTTGTCTCGTCCGTTGTTTAACATTCGACTTTCTTACCATAATAGAATAACAGTGAATCTTCGGTCCTTTTAATTAACGCCTTACTCCTGAAGAACAACCGACATCTTTTCATTTTGGATATGATCACTTGCTTTTTGGAGTCGATGAACAACATGTAACAGGCCCAGGATAAAAGCTGAAGAAACATTTTGTGGCGCCAAATCCACAGGGAAAGCCAAATACCACTGCTATCCATCGATTTAACCTGGCTTCAGTCTACATCAATGATATCCCGCTTAACGCCTGTGCAGAGCTGGAGCTCTTCGCAGATGATGCGATATACATTATTGTATATAACGTATTTAGTAAATATCATTCAAGTGACCAAAACGCTAGACAAATTATCCGTATAGCATCTGGATGCACTCGATATGTCATTGTACGTGGTTTATGGCATCACATGGGACGAATATCCAGCGAGTATTGAACGTGCTGAAAGTGTTGAAAACCCCATAGTACGCACTATGTGATGCACGAACACATTCATGAGTTCGCTCCCGCTGCACACCAGGCCGCCGGTAGTCCGGAAGTCAGACCCGCGAATTTTGCTATCTTAGCGGATTACCAACAAAAATATCGAGCAGCCGTTTGCCGACGTACATACCATGCATCCCATCTCGTTTTTGTTTAAGTCAACAAAGAAGGCACCCATATCTTCGGGAAATATGGCATATATCTAGTACTGGGCGCTCATTCTTGCGCTGTTATATCCTGCAAACTTGGGCCAATGGGCCATGCTAAGGAAAAGCCCCAACAAGAGTAATAGACCCGTGGCATATATTGCAAAAGTCTCGTCGATTGGTTCAATTGATTGTTGCTAGCCATTTACTATTTGGATATATTGGATATACTCCTTGGGGTTGTATGAAATACCTAAATAGATTGAGATAAGTACCGATTGAGAAACTTCGTAATAATTACTAATAATGTTAATAAGCTCGTTTCATTAATTTTTCGAAATGACCGCCGCGTCATATTCAGAGTTTAGAGTTGAATATCATTCTAAATGTAGCTCATATTAGGTCAATTTTAATATCATTCTGACTATTGCAGAACATCGTTCTACACTAAAAACGAAGTAAAAAGTCATTAATAGGTTAGCTCTAAAATATTGCCTGCAGGCAATAAGCTCGCCTTTTCTTAAGAATAAAGAGTTTTATTATTATTATTATTAATAACTCTTTTTGATTTAGGCCTCTGTTAAGGGCTCTCTAGATGATCATCTATGCTTGTCAAGCAACGCGTCGCGGGCTGGGAGGGGATCGTAAACCGAAGGAAATATGCAAATATTTTTTAAATATATAATACCATAGGTGGCATCTTCAAGTGATGTCATGTGTCAAGACACATGACGTAAATCATTAATCAATCATCAATTAATTATCAATCAGTCATCAATGAATCAATCACCAATCATTTAATCATCAATCAATCATCAACCAATCAATTACGTCTAATCCAATCAATTACGTGACTCCCTGGTATAAAACTACAACATTAGGCATTATTGGTTAAAAAAAAGCATATTTTCTGCGGTTTACGATCCTCTCCCGGCCCGCGACGCGAAGCTTGTCAATCATGCTTGATCGTCTAGAGAGCCCTTTACTAAGGAAAATATTGTTATATTCGACTTTCGGATAGGTATTCAAAAATTCCTCAGTAACAAAGGGGCATATGTGTGCATATAAATTGGGGCATATAAAGTGTAAATTATTTTCAACTCAGTTTTCCTAGTACGATAAATTCCTGGAAAATATAAAATTTAAGTGTTAAAGATCCCGCTTAAAATAATAAAAATGTAATAAAACAAATAAATCTATTCATTATAAGGTATAGGGTAACCTCTGTTACCAGCGTTCCTTTATATCAAGATAGAAAAAAGAAAATGTAGAAATAAAATCCAACCTAGTAATTTACGTCCTAAAGCGATTTATGTAATTTACGTCGTAAAGGGTTCTTAAAGAAATTTAGGACGATACAATTGTATAATATAGTTATCTATGCAGTTTTCATATATTGATTAGATTTAGTTAATGCCTCTGTGTACTTAATACACTTGTGTACAGGAATCGATGAATGCTTTTAAGGCGTTTTTCATTGTTACTACAAGGTAATTTTTTTGCCCTATATAGTTATGCAAAATGCGAAAAAGGTGGAATTTTGATAGAAAAATTTCTGATGAGTACGGTAGGTGAAGAAACATCTCCAGTTCGGTGCGGTACGGTTTCTGAATCAGGAATTTCTTCATTATTCTATGTAGTTTCGACAATACCTATTTGTGTTAAGGGTTTTGTCTGACTGCAAGAAGCTGTAATGAATAACACCAACACTGGACAAGGGTAGGGCGGATAATGTATTTGTTAAATAATTTGTTAACCCAAGGTCCGATACACACGAAACAATTTTGAGCGAGATGTTTATTGCTGATCGAAAAGAACAATAAATGTATTATTGGATATTTATATTTTGAACAACTGAGGTAATGCCACGGGTATTACAATACTTAGGAATGAAGTAAAGTAAATTACAATAACTGGGTACCAACATAAAAGTGCAAAGTGCGATACAGTTTTATTCACCAAAATTTGTCCTTCTATAATAAGATTCCAGAGCAAATTAAAAGCCTTGGAGAGGACCAATTTAAAAAGATAATTATACATAATTTGGTAAGAAACCCAATTTATGGTATAAGGGAGTTTGAAAATTCTGAGTTTATTTTCCATGTTGATGATTAATGAAATGCGTAAAGTTTTAAACATAATGGTATAATAATAGCTGACATTCTAATTTTCATATAATTTATTATACATCTATTCATTATTAATTTTTTTTAAAAAATACGAAGGCATATTGCTGGATTGACAAAAAAATATATATTTTTGATTATTCTACATTGATTTTGCATTTCTATTTTAATATATTATTCTCTCTGACTCTTAAATCACATTAGTATATTTTGATAATTTGTATGTAGGTAATATTAAATATAATATTACAGTACAGCCATGACAACTATCACGATAGTTATGTTTTTAATAATTAATTTTTTAGCATTTAATTTTGTGACGCATCCAAGTGTAGGAATGCCTATCTACTGGAGTAGTTGATTGTATTGTATTGTAAAAAAAACTGATGAAAGAATTAGCCATGAGTCATCGTGAAACTACCTAACAATTGAGTCCGCCCGAAATGAAAAGCACAGTCGGGTAGTTTTAAGATGCCTAGCCTGAAAACTTTTCTTTCAGCTTGCCCCCTCCCCCTGCCCCGTCCCCTACCAATTTGCTTTCGCGCAAAAATAAAACGAGCGGATTTATAGCGGGTTGAATAGCAAAGTTCAATGAGATACGAGTTAATTAAATCGCCCGGGTCGGCGAATAAATCGACCGGCGGAATGAATGAATGAATAAACGGTAGTTTATTTGCCAGGAGTAGAAGTTGAGTCGAGTGCGATTGTTCAATTGCGCTATTTGTTCTGCTACCGGGGAGGTTTTTTTTTAATGCTAATAGGGAAAGTTGCATGGCCGACGAGGCAGCTAATTAACTAACTTTAAAATAGTATTTGTCAAAGAGAAGCTTAAAATATATATGATTAAATATTATTAGATTAGATTAGAATTGATCGTGGAGTCGACTTGACCCGGTCCAAACGTATACCAAGGGGCACACTTTGTCTTCGGAATAAGGACACTCGCTCCATGATAGGTAACAATGTTGGTTTGTTTCTACTCTTTATTGTGAAATATCACAATGGGCGGGTTTATTGTCATACGACAATCTCTTACAACTAACCCTATTATGAAGTGTTTATAAGTATGTGTGCGTGTAGCATGAGTGTAAGTGTTTGTCTTGTTATTGAATTCGCTCGACAGAATTGAAATGCAATTCCGTTAATTTTATCCTAACGGAAAATGGTGACCCAGCCGGGAATCGAACCCAGAACCCAGAACAGAATATGATTTCGGCCCAACAATGATACATATGATATTCAAAGACATATTATTATGATACAACAAACATCAAATGATATTAAAAGAAAATAACCTAATTAAATATTTTAAAAAATCTAAAAATAAAAAATCAAAATAATCAAAATCAAAACATTTAACATCTAATAATCTTGTTACAAATTTAAAAATTAACGAAGTAAAATTAAGTATTGATGAAATACTTAATTTGTCTGAAGTATATTGATAAACGAAGAAATTTAAGAATTGGTGCAATAATATAAATTGTGATTAAAAGAGATACATTTTCAAGTGCTTTTTTTTGCATGGTAGGTATTCAGTATTAGGCCGAATAGTACGCAGTATTCGGCCGAATACCGAATATTAAAAAAAGTGGCCGAATGGCGAATAGTACCGAATATTCGTGGCATCACTAATAAAAACGTACATTACTATTGTTATCACGAAATCGTCATTTTTAACTCACCTTTACATTGTTCTATTGCGTGACTAAAAATATAAAACATATTTTACGCTACGAATAGCCGCGAAACCGGTAGGCCATGAGTTATTAAAAACTTTTTCAAGCAGGTGCAATGAACTATTTTTAATAGGTTCTACCTGTTCCTGTATTGACTGCCCATTAATAAATTGAGCTCACGGGCGCTGAGGCAGTTGAGGCCCCCTGCCGCTTCGGAATGTACCCGTTTCCGATAACAAATAGGTTTATTATTAAAAACGCGTTTTTCATTACACAAAATGGCTTTCAAGAGATATACGAACATATCCTTACCATTTTGGCACCTGATATATTTGCATCGTTATTGGATATAAACGTAATCATTGAAATGTGTGTCGCAGATTAATAAAAACAGCGATAAATATTTGTTATGCCCATGATAATGGCACTATAAATATTAAGATAAATTTTTAAATCTCTAATATGCGAAATGGTAAAATAGATTGCAACGCCAGTGATACGTGTTACATCCTAATAAATTTAAATTAATATATTCAGCTTTTCATATTATTGGCTATAACACTCTTCTTCATTTAAACAAGTTAGGCAACAAGGTTTCTACAAGTCAATATGCTACGGTTTAGGAAAAAAGGAAAACCTATTTTCACTATTCTGTTTGTCATTCTCTATTTAATCGAATTTTATAATCCGTTGATTTTCGATTATATAATGGAATTGCACTTTAATTATTGAATTATGTTTTTTTTTGTGGACCACATTTTATGGCAATTCAGTGTAATTAGCATTTAACTAAAACTTTTACATCATTTATTATTATATTAGAGTCCTGTCCACCCTAGAACGGGCTAGTACCAGTTGGGTGACAGCATCAAATAAGCAAAAGGTTAAGGTTTTGCCATACAGTTCCTGAAATTTTTGTAAGCAAAAACAATGTTTTATAGTAATCATTCTAAAATAGATAAATAAAATAAGTAACATTTTTTTCTGCAGACTACGACGAAGCGAAAAAGGATTAAATCTAATGAGTTTTTTCGTACTCGATTATCGAGACCTCCGTAGTTTAAAATTAATAATTTAAAAAAAAACACTAAAAACACGCTTTCATAAATGCACGTAAAAACCAAATACGATATTCCATCATGGAATGCCAGTGCCTTCTTCCGGCTTCATCATCAGACCTTGAAACCTAATCGTGGTCAAAGTTCATTCCAAGACTTTTTTAACAAGTCCAAACACAGCTATGATACGATGTTCCATCATGAAGTTCCAGTTCATATCTTCCGACTCCATCATCAGATTAGTTCGACAGTACCATATTATTGTATTGTCATCAGAACTACATACAGCTGCCAATTTTCATGACGCTACGATCCTTGGAAGATGGTTAAATTAGTTACCTTAGATTCCATTACATAGTCACATACAGGTCGACCTAATAAAATCGTGTTAATAAATGACCGTGGCGTGGCTGCTAGATAAGAATTCTAGAAAATTCGTAAATATAAAATAAGAAAAGCAACAAGACTCGATGAAACCCATATATGTATGCATGAAAATCATTTGAAAAAATGGCAAAAATCACTTCTTTTCCTATTCAATAAAATTAATATAACCGCCAATATGGATCCAGCCTAACTATCTGGTTCAATTCAACTTTTGTAACAATCCCGAAAAAAATAAATACCAGAAGATGCAGCGAATATCAGACTATATCGGTCTAATGTCTTGCGTTGTCAAAGTCTTCCTGCGAATAATACACCCCAGAATGTATAATAAATTAGAGAGACTCCAGAAATTATAATAAATTATATTAACTTCAGAATTTATAATAATTATAACAAATTGCTATTCGGGTTCTCCAATAATTTAGGAACCAGCGAAGCATTACTTAGCGTTCAGGTTCTGGTGTAGAGATATAGATATATTGACCAGAGCGTTTACATGTTTCGATAGAATCAGATGTGACAAAATGGCCCAAAATTCTCTAAAGAATAAGAATAGATGGCAAAAACCGTATCTCCACTTCTTCAGAAATATTATGGCTGATTTGGATGTGCCCCTTCAGTGCCAGTAGAGTTTAGTTATAACTTATTTATTTTACATATTCTCAATATTATTTTGTGTAATGGAAAGCTGGACACTTACAGACACTCTGTTAAGAAAGCGCAAAGCTTTGAATGTGAATATTTATTTATTTATTTATTTGTGAATTAATTACTATAAGACATTGATTTGCTTACAAAACAGGAACTTTTGCTTATTTGATTCTGTCACCCAACTGGAACTAGCCCGTTCTAGGGTGGACAGGACTCTAAAATATTACAATCAATTTTGTACAAGTTTTAGTAAAAAGCTAATAACACTAAATTGCCCTAAAATGTGGTCTCAAAAAAAATTGTAATAATAATAATAAAAATTATTAAAATATAATATAATAAATAAAATGCAATTCCATCATTTCATCGGCAATAAATTTAATATAAAATTTGAATAAATAATGTAAATAAAGTTATATGTGAAAAAAGAAAGAAGCAATCATTAATATTTAATATATGTTAAGTAAAATAGAATTTAATATAAAATTGCCTAGTCATAAAAAGTACAATTCAATGTCAAAATAATATATAACGAAATCAAATAATTTTTGGTTGTTAGTTCAATGTTAAAATATACTCAACATACATGTTTAAAAGTATGTTAATATTTGTCCACCTAAGTTTTATTAAACTATTATTTCTAACATTTAATGTACGGTTAGTCTGTCATGATTCGATAACCATTTCTTTAATTTATTTTTGAAATCCGTAAATGTCAAATACATTTTTTTTCCTTATTGATCAGATTGTAAAATCTTGGCGTAATGAAAGAGTAATTAATATCTTTGTCCATATGATATTTTCATTCTGGGTATTTTCTTAAACTTGTCTCGTTGGTCTTCGGTTCTGAATTATTCCTAAATTTGAGGAATATAAAAGGATACTTGTATACGCTGAGTTGACAGAGTCAGGAGAGAAGATGTCTTAATGCGTTTGAGAAATACCATAGAAGTATCGACGACAATAAATATCCGCCAACTCGAGTACTTCGCATTAGTCATGCGCGATTTATTTATTTATTTATTTGTAAAGAAATTAATTCCGATAGATACTAAGTCATCTAAAAAGTCAAAACAAACACGGAGAACAACAATTTTACCTTTCGCAATGTTGAAATGGAAATTACTAGACTAATGAAGTTGCGCTCGTAAATCTGTCTAATACGGCATGATTACGTAAAAATGTCACATATCATCGAATTTGATTTGACGTGACGGCATTATATTATGTCATTAATTAATAGTAAAGATGACATTGAATTCCACAACATTGTGATTTGAAAACGCCAGTATTAATGATGCCACTGCAAGGCGAAATATCTGAGTCGTAATCAGTAGTCCAGAAAAAAACGGTTTGTACCGTAACTGTATCTCATAAAGTCGGAAAGTCACGGATTTTTCAGACGGTACATACTTACGTAATGATCGATAATGTCGCCTCTTGCAATCGATAAGGACACGAATACATTCTAGTAAGATAACTTACAAATTTTGGCGATTTAGAAGTGAGACTGCTCAACCAGACTTGCAGTGCGTAGACGACTGCCCGAAAAGCAAATTCGGTAACGACGTTTGACATGCCGGCAATGGTCTTACACCATTCTAATTTATAATGTTTAAGCATGGCGCAGCGTCTTAATGAAACTGTATCAAAGTTTGACCATTATTGCAGTTAGGAAAATCGTTATTAAAGGAGCTCACGCACATATTTTTTCCAAAGTAAAATAGACTGAAGAAGAGATGAAGAGGTCTGAGATAAGGAAGAACATCTTGGCTCCTCGGAGCCAAGATTTCCGCCGTTTTCCCTAGTCCTACCTAGGCGGTCAGTAAAGTTTTAATAACCAATATGAGATCCAACATTTGGTAGCGGACATACAAAAAAAATATCATTAAAAAATAACCGTAGGAGACTCAAAATATTTCGATGTACTTAGACAAAAACAATACTTAAGGAATACATCTAATAAAATATTAAGCCTAACATCCTGTCCCAATAACATAGGTTATAGGGTAAGAACCCAAATAAAATAATAAAATGTCAGAGCTGTAACGCGATAGTGCTCACGATTTTTTTCGTTCCATCTCTGCGGTGGATTGACGATGTGTGCTGTGCTATTCAGATCGAAACAGGTGCATATTGTATCCGCGGCGATAGGGCGGTAAGTCATGCGTAAGGGCCTTGTCTTCACCGTTGGGGGCGATCCGCCCCTGTCCCTGTCTCAGGCCCTAGTCCTACCCAGGGACTAGCAGCGGCCGAGAGGCCCGAACCGTTTATAATTGATGGCTATCGTTAATCTTTAACGCGGCCCCTGCAGCCGGTGTTAGGAGACTCGCAATTTCGGAGATTTTATTAATTTTGCCGGAAGATAGGCGTCTCTAAAATATAGCATGGAAAACGAATAGAACGCCCGAAAAGAGATATTTATTCAGGTCTATTCGCAAATGAGAAATAATTTATGGAAATTTATTAACGCGAAACAGGAAAATTGTTATTATTACATCGTATAATTCTAGCTATACTACTCCATAAACTTTAGGCTAACAATGAAAATTGCGATCTATAGCTACTATTTCACAGCATTCATTTTAATTATCAAGAAATAAAACATGAAAATCAGTTGATATAATATGGTAGTCATAGTATTTCTTTAATAACGAAAATATATCCTCTTTATGCCTTCATTTCTTCAAAGTTATACCTGCCTATACATACACTCGTATTTATATTGCAGTAATCTCGGTTTCCATTTTAACCATAGTCGGCCGTGACCTATGGAAAACCAATATTTATCAAAATCCATTTCAATGTTTTATGATGTGACCGCCGATTGAAACGACAGGATATACTAGCACGATTAATGCTAAAACGCCACATTTCAAGCTGCGATTTAAAAAGGTTGAGATACTGATACCAAACATTCTCTGTTTGCTGTAATTTTGTGTAATATGAAAAGAAGAAAAATATAAAATCGAAGACTATCGCGGTTGTTTGACATTATAAATAGGATAGAAAACGAAACGTTCAGCGAGAAAAATCGGCGATCTGCGAACATATATTGGATAGCGGAAGTAACCACTGGATGCAGTTTCAAAATCCCATTGTTCTATCCAAGGAACAATTCTACTTTCCTCGCATGATCCGGGAAGCCATTGAAATAAGAAGAACCCCGAACTTCAATAGAGACGACGGCTACAAACTCTCTTCTACGTGGAACCCTCTTATTAAAATGTTCCCGCCGCCGAACGCCGAACGCAAAGACGCAAAACAGGATACAGTGAGTGTTGTGTGCAAGACGGATTTTCAAAATTCCCGCGCTCCGAGCCCGGCCCCCCACCACCGTTATAACCTACGTAGTGGTGGCAGCGGTATGCGGCCTACCCGCAAAACAACGGACTGACAGCTCTTCAGTCTACCCTAGACAACGGGGGCTGCAACGTCACCGAAACGTCGGGTGCTACAAATTTCACGCGGTAAATTCGTTTTCTATCCTATTTATAAGAAGAAAAATATATCAACCATATTTTAAAGAAAGTTTCTATTTCACAAATCAAATCAAATCACATTTATTGTCTTCAAAAACATTTACATAGTTATTTAGACACTTTATATAGCCGTTTAATGTTAAAATAACTTTAAAATGGATACTAAATAATTCATTAGAGACTCACCACACAATTGATAGTTATATTAGATATTTATAACTACAGTTAGTCATAAAATTGTAATATTAAAATTAAATGGTCTTAAAAATAAGAAGTGTAATTGATTATCAGAAATAATTAGAAATAGTAGTAGTATTATAATAATCAATAAAATGGTACAAATGCCAAGTAAAATAAATAAAATCAAGATGGAAATTGTCAGTCATTTAATTATAATTCGTTAATAGTATATAATTCCCTAACAATAAGGTAGCCATTTAATTTCGATTTAAATTGGGCTATTTTTCCGTTTCTACATATAATTTTAATATTCTCAGGCAGTTTATGGTAACACACCATTTCAACGTAATTTAGATCGCTTTTGAATAAATCCAGAGATGGACAGGATAATGCTAGATTGTACTTTTTAAGTCTTCAACTTTCCTTTTTTTTAATATTAACTTTATGCATTCAAATATATATATATATATATATATATATATATATATATATATATATATATATATATATATATATATATATATATATATATATATATATATATATATATATATATATATATATATATATATATATATATATATATATATATATATATATATATATATATATATATATATATATATATATATATATATATATATATATATATATATATATATATATATATATATATATATATATATATATATATATATATATTTATATATATATATATATATATATATATATATATATATATATATATATATATATATATATATATATTTATATATATATATATATATATATATATATATGTATATATATATATATATATATATATATATATATATATATATATATATATATATATATATATATATATATATATATATATATATATATATATATATATATATATATATATATATATATCTCATATATAAAAAGAGAAGTTCCGATTCACTCATTCATTCATTCACTCATTCATTCACTGACTGACTCATCAACGCCCAGCCCTAACCCTTAGACCTAGGAAGCTGAAATTTTTAACATAGGTTCCTTTTAGGACGCAAACGCTCACTAAGGGCGGATTTTTCGAAATTCAACCCCTAAAGGGGTGAAAAGGGGTTTCACAGTTTGTATGAAAAACCTATATAGATGTACTTTTTAATTCGATACTTTGAAAGACTACTCTAATAAACAAATAAGGAAATAGGTGTTTCATGTTTTTTCAAAATTCTACCCTTAAAGGGGAAAAACGGGGGTTTAAAATTTGTATGGACAAACGATTTTAGATGGACTTTTTATTTCGAAAGTTTGTAAGATTACTCTAATAAATAAATAGGGAAACACGTGTTTCATATTTTTTCAAAATTCAACCCCTAAAGGGGTGAAAAGGGGTTTCGAAATGTTTATAGAGAGACGATATAGATGTACTTTTTAATTCGAAACTTTGTAAGATTACTCTAATAAACAAATAAGAAAACAGGTGTTTCATGTTTTTTCAAAATTCAACCCCTAAAGGGGTGAAACGGGGTTTCAAAATTTGTATGAATGAACAATATTAGATGTGCTTTTTATTTCGAAACTTTGTAAGATTACTCTAATAAATAAATAAGGTAACACGTGTATCATATTTTTTCAAAATTCAACCCCTAAAGGGGTGAAGAGGGGTTCCAAAGTTTATATGGAAAATCGATATAGATGTACTTTTTAATTCGAAACTTTTTCAGATTACTCTTATGAACAAATAATCAAATAGGTGTTTTATGGTTTTTCAAAATTCCGCCCCTAAAGGGGTAATACGGGGGTTTAAAGTTTGTATGGATAAACGATTTTAGATGGACTTTTTATTTCGAAAGTTTGTAAGATTACTCTAATAAATAAACAAGGAAACACGTGTTTCATATTTTTTGAAAATTCAACCCCTAAAGGGGTGAAAAAGGGTTTCCATTTTTTTATGAAGAAACGATATAGATGTACTTTTTAATTCGAAAGTTTGTAAGATTACTCTAATAAGCAAATAAGAAAACAGGTGTTTCATGTTTTTTCAAAATTCGACCCCTAAAGGGGTGAAAAGGGGTTCCAAAGTTTGAATGGAAAATCGATATAGATGTACTTTTTAATTCGAAACTTTTTAAGATTACTCTTAAAAACAAATAATCAAATAGGTGTTTTATGGTTTTTCAAAATTCCGCCCCTAAATGGGTAATACGGGGGTTTAAAGTTTGTATGGATAAACGATTTTAGATGGACTTTTTATTTCTAAAGTTTGTAAGATTACTCTAATAAATAAATAAGGAAACACGTGTTTCATAATTTTTGAAAATTCAACCCCTAAAGGGGTGAAAAAGGGTTTCCATTTTTATGAAGAAACGATATAGATGTACTTTTTAATTCGAAACTTTGTAAGATTACTCTAATAAACAAATAAGAAAACAGGTGTTTCATGTTTTTTCAAAATCCAACCCCTAAAGGGGTGAAACGGGGTTTCAAAATTTGTATGAATGAACAATATTAGATGTGCTTTTTATTTCGAAACTTTGTAAGATTACTCTAATAAATAAATAAGGAAACACATGTATTATATTTTTTTTTAATTCAACCCCTAAAGTGGTGAAAAGGGGTTCCAAAGTTTGTATAGAAAATCGATATAGATGTACTTTTTAATTCGAAACGTTTTAAGATTACTCTTATAAACAAATAATCAAATAGGTGTTTTATGGTTTTTCAAAATTCCGACCCTAAAGGGGTAATACGGGGGTTTAAAGTTTGTATAGATAAACTATTTTAGATGGACTTTTTATTTCGAAAGTTTGTAAGATTACTCTAATAAATAAATAAGGAAACAAGTGTTTCATATTTTTTTTAAATTCAAGCCCTAAAGGGGTGAAAAAGGGTTTCGATTTTTTTTATGAAGACACGATGTAGATGTACTTTTTAATTCGAAACTTTGTAAGATTACTCTAATAAATAAATAAGAAAATAGGTGTTTCACGTTTTTTCAAAATTTAACCCCTAAAGGGGTGAAACGGGGTTTCAAAATTTGTATGAATGAACAATATTAGATGTGCTTTTTATTTCGAAACTTTGTAAAATTACTCTAATAAATAAATAAGGAAACACGTGTATCATATTTTTTCAAAATTCAGCCCCTAAAGGGATGAAAAAGGGTTTCGATTTCTTTATGGAGAAACGATATAGATGTACTTTTTAATTCGAAACTTTGTAAGATTACTCTAATAAACAAATAAGACAATAGTTGTTTCATGTTTTTTCAAAGTTCAACCCCTAAGGGGGTGAAACGGGGTTTCAAAATTTGTATGAATGAACAATATTAGACGTGCTTTTAATTTCGAATGTAGGAGGAGGAATGTGCTGTAGGAGTACTCTAATAAAAAAAACCAAAATGCGATTTTCGTGGTTTTTCCTAAATTCAACCCCTAAAGGGGTGGAAAGGGGTTATAAAATTAATATGAAGAAACGTTATTGATGGTCTTTTTAATTCGAAACTTTGTTAGGTTACTCTATTAAACAAATAAGAAAATAAGTGTTTAATTTTTTTTTTATTCTACCCCTAAAGGGGTGAAACAGGGTTCCACACTTTGTAGGAATAAACAACATTAGATGTGCTTTTTATTTCGAAAATTCGAAGGATTACTCTAATAAAAAAGTAAGTAAATACGTCTTTCGTGGTTTTTCAAAATTCAACCCCTAAACGGGTGAAAAGGGGTTATACAATTTGTATGGAGAAACGATACAGATAGACTTTTTAAATCAAAACTTTGTAATATTACTCTCATAATCAAATAAACAAATGGGTCTTTCATGGTTTTTCAAAATTTCGCACTTAGAGGGGTAAAACGGGGTTTTAAAGTTTGTATGGATAAACGATTTTAGATGGACTTTTTATTTCGAAACTTTGTAAGGTCACTCTAATAAATAAATAAGGAAACACGTGTTTCATATTTTTTCAAAATTCCACAACTAAAGGGGTGAAAGGGGTTTCAAAATTTGTATGGAAAACGATATAGATATACTTTTTAATTCGAAACTTTGTAAGATTACTCGAATAAACAAATAAGCAAATATGTCTTTTGTGTTTTTTCAAAATTCAACCCCTAAAGGGGTGAAACGGGGTTTCAAAATTTGTATGAAAAAACGATATTAGATGAACTTTGTAGGATTACTTTAAAAACCATCTAAGCAAATATGTGTTTCGTATTTTTTTGAAATTTCACCCCTAATGGCGTAAAAAGGGGTGTTTAAGTTTGTATGGAGAAACGATATTAGATGGACTTTTTATTTTGAAACTTTGTAGGATAACTATTATAAACAAATAATTAAATACGTCTTTCGCGTTTTTTCACAATTCATCCCCTAAAGGCGTGAAAAGGGGTTTAAAATTTGTATGGAGAAACGATATTAGATGGAAATTGTATACTCTAATAAACATTTAGGCAAATACGTATTTAGTATTTTTTTAATTCAACCCCTAATGTGGTGAAAAGGGGTTTAAATGATAATAAACAAATAAGCAAATGCATGTTTCATATTTTTTTTAAATCTACCACTTAGGGGGTGAGAAGAGGTAAATAACCCTAAAAATCAAAAAAGAAGTCGCGCGCGACGGTTCCCGGACGTGAGAAGGCGCTAGAACCTCATTATAAATTCATCATTTGTCTCGATAACATGCGTAGCGCAAGCACCGCGATCGTCACATCTTCACGCCTTAATTACTTAGTTGATCATCATGAAGTACATATTGACAGGAGTACCTACAGAGAAGGACGTTAGATACCTTTATATATTACACGCAAAAACTTACCACTTGACTGGGAAAAAGGGATCTATCTTAACCCAAATTTAACGCGTGCGAAGCCGCGGGCAACAGCTAGTATATATATATATATATATATATATATATATATATATATATATATATATATATATATATATATATATATATATATTGCAGCTGTATTGTTCACTCAGATTTTCTCAGTTCGTCATGAGGGATATAATTCACATTTTCCAATTATTTCAACGAATTCTCAGAAATTTTTGGTTATTGTATAGGAATTTTGTTAGTTTGATAATAATACTGGTAATTTAAAAAATAATTAAGGAGGTATTGAGATTTATCCGTGTCCCATATATTTAAGAGCGACATATATTTAAAAGAGCTCCCATATTTAAAATAAATCCCATAAATAAAGGGGCTACTCTTTCATATCAACGCTCTTCCACTGTCGCATGATTTTATTCTCATCCCTGTGTAATAGTGGCCGATACCTCTGTCGGCCAAGGTAATAGATTCCGATTTTAATCTGAACGAAATAAAGACGAGCTTTTAAATAGATGAAAAAACAACCATTTATAAACGTGGCGGCAACTGAGTTCCATCAGCAGTTACGTCACTTTCGCTTGAAGAGTCGTGGGCTTCTATTTTATTCCAATTTCACGGCGGATTCCCGTTATGGCTCGATTTCATAATGCGTCATAAGATAGTGATTTGTATGTTATTTGAATACAGGATAATACACCTGCTCTTATGCCAAGACGATGATGAATGAATTGATATATTTTACTTTACTGGCCCACCAACCGACGAGGAGGTAATATTTTGTCAAAGACGTAAAAATACATAATAATATGACCCCCTCCCCCCCTCCCACCGAGTCTTTTAAGACTATTTATTTAAGTGAATTTGAATAAGCTGGAGCGCCTGCATAATATCTTCTTCAGGTATGTTTTGAATTTGCGAAAGTTCGACCACGTTAGCTGCTTTCGTGAGCAACTTCATTGGCTTCCTATTCGCGATCAAAGAAATTTGCATACGTTGTCGCTACTCAACAACATACTCAATAACCCCATCTTACCCTCCTATCTCAAGGAGAATTTCCACCCTTTGGGAGGCCACGGTCTTCCACTTCGATCAAGCCGGGATAACACAGTCGCTATTGCGATACATCATTCTTCTGTTTACACTCACTCTTTTACAGTCCTTTATGCTCGTTTATGGAATCAGCTCCCTCACTCTATCAGACATGCACCTTCGTTGCATACTTTCAAAAAGTTGTTGAAGAAACATTTATTTTTACACATCTTGTAACCAAATACCTCACCTTGTCCTCTCCTTTATCCTTCCCTGGGCAACCTTAGCATAAGTTACTGTGTTATAATTGTATAAGTTTATTTAAAATTTATCTTTACTACTTCTTTGTGTATTGTACTGTGAAAATTAGGAATTATTTTATCAAATGGTTGACTGTAAGATATCGCTATCGCGATAAGTCCGCCATTTGTGCATAAATTGTCTTTTTTATAAAACCATTGTAATATTCATTATGTTTTTATAGCACAATAAAGTGATTCTATTGTAGTCTGTCAGTGTGATAAGCTGAAATTTGGTATAGAGGCATCATTTGGTCATGGCAAGAGATGAAATGATTGGGGTTAAATTCGGTCCACCAGAAGGCACGCTAGTCATACATCAATATCGAAATATTAGACTTGGGCCGAAATCACATTGGGTCTTTTTTTGTTGGAATGTGTCACATACAGGCGACAGAAATAATATATAAAATCCGCCATACATTGACTGCAGTGACGCTTATAGCGGGCGACTCTTGCGATGCGTGGTTCGTTCGAAATTCGAATTTGAAGACTCACGGCGACCCGCGTTTGCAATTTTATTTTTAAATTGAATTAGATGACGCGCGTTCGAAATTCAAATTTTCATTGCGTTGCCTCACATATTAACAGGAATTTTCTCCAAATACTCATCGACTTTATTTATGAAA
This sequence comes from Micropterix aruncella, assembly GCA_944548615.1. Classification (NCBI taxonomy): domain Eukaryota; kingdom Metazoa; phylum Arthropoda; class Insecta; order Lepidoptera; family Micropterigidae; genus Micropterix; species Micropterix aruncella. Next base: position 13,793,530 of record OX155957.1, on the reverse strand, counting down.
TAAATATTCAGATGAAATAAGTCCCTGGCTTCTTGTCGGAAAGTCTTGAAGTGACACAACCGATCTTTTAATCTTAGCTAAATTTCAAGCCACAAATTTTGATATACCATTGATAAGTTTATCGTTATAACACTATAGTATTTTATTCTGGAACTCAACAGTTATTGGAACAAATTATGCTCGGAATTAGCTTGTATGACCGCAATCACAACGAATGTATCCCGGAAAAAGACAGAAGCGGTGGAAACTAATGTACGCTGTAAGTAATGGGCTGAACAAACTAACAGAATGGATCACAGTCGGCGGACCAGGAAAATGCTCTAATAAAGACCACGCCTGAATATGAGACCACAAAGCCAAGGCTGAAATTCTTTGTGAATAACTTTTTACTTTATCCTAATCTAATTTTAACAACAAGTCCGGTTCACAATAAACTTAGAGTATAATTTTTAATAATTACCTAGTGCGTACAGCCAATGAATTAAAATACTGAAAAATATAGACTATAATGCACCTTTCAAGATAAATATTTTTAAAAATATTTTTAAATTATGTTCGAGTTTAAATCCCTACTTCGTTACAAAATAATTCTGGGACATTTTTTAACCATGCAACTCTTAATATATATATAACTGAAACTATGTTGCAAGGTATTATTACTTTTGGCTATTTTCGTCGTGATGAGTTTGTCGAATATATTGTACATTTGCCAGTTTCCATTGCCGTATTAAGGTAATATCTATACTAACGTATTTCCATTTTTGGTAGACATATAGTGTATCTATTCACAAATTTGATTAAGATATAAATATAAGAAATCAGCCAGTAAATAATAATAATAAAAGTATACACCGAGATATAAACGAGAATATATCTTAATCTTAGTTTTAAATATTATGTCACTAAAGGACAATGTGCAAAAATGTATAAGCGCTGGACCCACCTCTCCAATAACAATAACGTATTTATCATTGGAAAGATCTTTTTATCTACAATATTTATAACAATTTATGACTACTGAGATCTTTTTATCTACAATAATTTGAGATCGGAATATTCTTAAATATGACTAATTACACAAAAACCCCGATGCATAAAATATATTATTTGCAGTGAAGATCCATAAAAGATAGTATATTATGATGTACGGTCATTGGGCACAACATGTTGAACACTTGACCTTAGCATAACGTCAGGAAACAGAGCGGGAATGAAATCATGAGATACATTACAGAGTTCAAGCAATATATCTCAGTATATTCCCTCCATATTACTGCTGACAAAGTCAAGCATTCTTAGGAATATGTACTCACTCAGAGTATGTAGATTATCGTTTTAGTACACTGCGATGGTTTTCGTTTAACCCCTCCTATCGCGGGGTAAAAATTTAGTCGTCACTTCTGCCCGGGACAGTTTTGCGCGTGAAGTCGATGGCCTTGAGAAAAACGACCATAACTTTTAAACTACTAAATGGATCGTAAAAAGAATAACTGTAAAATGATCGCATTGAAATTTGAAATTTATAATATTATAACCTTATCTCGTCAAACAATTAAGATAATAATGAATAAATATTTAAAAAGTTGGCATTTTACGCAGCGCGGAGCGCCCTAACCAATATTGGTTAGATACAATTTTAGCATTTGTAAGCGTCTAACCAAAAATGGTTAACTCAAATAGGAAGGGTTAAATTGTTATAAAAATTTAATGCCTGAATGTGTTAGGTGCCATAGGGGATATAGGTAATTAGCCTAATAATATATAATAGGATATAACTCAGAAACGGCTCATAATTGAAATCAAATTTTGTAGTATTCTACATGTTCTACAGTATTCTACACGAAGAGATATTTTCATTTGTATATGATTTACAGGTATTGGAAAAGTGGGTTCAAACCGCCCATTCTGTTTTAAGATATTATATTCTCGTTTACATTTTAGTGTAAAATACGAGTACGTTACTTCCATTCCGAAACTATATTCGTAGTAAAAATATCGACTTCGTAGTCTTAAGACAAGTCAAAATCATCAAGTACATTTTTTGGTGAAATGACCCAGACACTCTTTCTCTATCATGGTCTAGCCGGCTCGGTCGGTGATCATTGTAAAGGTCGCCGCAAACGAGCAATTTCCCGCGCAAACTTGAAATAACACGGTATTTTCCCGGGCGAACTTTGAAGAGAGCGACTCGGAATCGGAGTTATTAAGGTGCGGGGCGGGGCGGGGCATTACCAGGAGTAGCACTCAAAGAAACGACCGAACCCTTTTTGCCACCCCCATTTCTGGCGGCGAAAAAACTCCGCTCCGCGCGGCGAAAAAGCGTCGAAAAGTGTCAACTGGAAATCAGCATAATTCCGATTTAAAGGAGCCCCCATCGAAAGTTTCCCGAACTATTCCACACAAAGAGGCCGTCTATTAAAAGGTTCGCCGTTTAGAAATTTATGCTGTTTGGTTTTATCGAGGGCGGCGCGGACGAGGGTGCGCCTAACGCAACGAGGTAAATATTTAGATTCTCATTTCCTGATCATTCCTCTTTACTTTCCCGGCCTACTAACCGACGAGAAGGGAAGTATTGTTAAGGGGCATTTTTTTTTTAGGTGAAGGCAGAAACATTCATTTTAAACCCTCCTGAGACGATTGAGACCATTTCCAGATGGAAGTCTTTCTGTGTATCTGCCTGTCTGTGTGTCTGTGTGTATTCCTACATGATAGCGTCCATACGCTTAAAACGATTGAGCTGAAATTCGACACGCAGGCATCATTTGGCTATGGCAAGAGTTCAAAAGGTTGTAGTTGAAATCGGTCTACCAGGGGGCGAACTAGTCATATTTCAATTTCGAAATATTTGTTTTACACACTTGAAAATTGGTACACAGATGCCTTGTTAGGTCAAAACCACATTGTAAAATTTAACTTGGAATATCTCATATACATGCAACACTAAAGACATATAAATTCCTACATAGATTTTAATTACCTACATTTTAACGCCATCTGTTGGCGATTTGGCCCAACCCTGCCCTTAGCCGTAACCCAACCGGGATCGCCCGCGAGCCGAGAGAAGGCGTTTATCGATCTTAACTATGAAATTAATATTCAGGTTACATCAGTCCTTTACTACTAGCCGGAAAAGTCTTGGGGTGACACTAACGATTTTTTGGTTTTATCAAGAGCGAAGCGTCAGAGGGTTGCGCCTAACGCAATGAGGTAAATATTTAGATTTTCATTTCCTGTCGAATCCCATTTTAGTATAGTGCTTATGAGACGACAGTCTAAAATTCACGCCATTTTGTAGCAAAAATACTTTATATTTGTATTCCTGGATGACTCAGGACCATATAAACGTCAGACTTCCTACCAGGAGCGGCATGGTAAAAAATTAAAATAACTGAAATCAACAATGAGCCAATTAACAACGACGAATAGACACCTCATAAATTGTCCCTCAGTGAGGACGGAAATGTGTAAAAAGGGACCTGAGTTATGTTGTATTAAATATCAAATCAATGCAAATCAATCCACAAAACATCAAATCAATGCAACAACCAGGATTCAAACAGACATTAAAGCACTGGCTCAAAAATAAATGCTATTACAGCGTGAATGACTTTTTAAACGATAATGACAATTAAATAATATAACATATTTTTATTGTAATTCTCCAACATATTAAAATTTAAACATTTATATTTAATTATAGCTCTATATCTGACAAACCGTAGATAGCCTAATAATTCCAGTTTGACATTTTAATTTAAAAACAAACTGATATTTGATTTATATATATATATATATATATATATATATATATATATATATATATATATATATATATATATATATATATATATATATATATATATATATATATATATATATATATATATATATATATATATATATATATATATATATATATATATATATATATATATATATATATATATATATATATATATATATGTAGTAATGGAAATTTACTAAATGTGTAGATAATAGTTCTAATTATTATTTTGGTTAATACCTATGTCTAAAACGTAATACTTTTCGGATTTGTTTTCCTTCAACTGCGAAGTGAACATATATTTAATTATATAAAAATACATATTGTACGCCTGATTGGTAAACTGTATAGCACATATTATAATAGTACCTATCCATTTTGTACGACCTACTTACAGTCCACAATAAAGAAATATTATTATTATTATTATTATAAGCAACCTTTATTAATAAAAGTACAGAAATATAAAAATACAGCAATTATGAAACTGTTAAGGCTATATTAGCTGGATCTAGGCTTTTAGCAATTTAAAGCATCTAATAGTATTTATAAAACAAAATAAACTTTTTATCTCACATTATATTATATTATGAACATACATAGAAAGCATTATAGCCACTACTGATATCAAATATATTTATTGTTGACAAGGGTAAAAAAAGTATTAATGTAAAAATTATTATTGTATCTAAAAATTAAACTGAAAATTATAAAGGTGATATAATAATCTTAGTATCTGGTAAGTCGTTATTTTTAATGTTTTTTTGAATCTCGATTCTTTTATGAAAGCCTGAGAAAGCCTTACTAAGGGTAATTTATAAAAATCATGCTGCTGCCCCTCATATGTTCTGTATGTAAAGAGACTTCGATATATTATAAGTACGACAATTTATATACGCCATAAGCGACTATTTATATGTCTTTAATGCGCTATACAGTGACGCGTACGTAAGTGCTAAACACAATCATATATTATACAAGGCAAACGACCAGAAAGGAATCACCGAAAATTAAAGCAATACACATATGGACGAAGACATTACATTTCTTTAGGACCTAATCTATATAGTGTTAGATTGTTGGTGGCCACCGAAAGACTGGGTAATTTTATATATAAAAATATACTAAATATAACTAGATTTGTTTAGAACTCGTCAATAAAAAACGTTTTTTATATATATTAAATAGTTTTTGTTAATAGGTAAAAAATCATCTACAAGTTTTTTTTTTATTTAGACTTTTGTTACTGAGGAAAAATAACTGATTATCCGAAAGTATATATATATATATATAGATAAAAATATATCAATAATGTAAATGAAAGAAATAAGAAGAATATTGAAATCCCACCAATTTTTTATTCTACAATTTCAAAAACAATAGTCACATAAATTTATTTGGATCCTATACACATATATAAATTATATTCATGATTGTAAATACTTGTGTTTATATAAATTTTATAAACATAAACATACAAAGAAATAAATAAGATCAAGTAGATGCCTGATTTAAATGGAGTAGGTTTTAATGATTTTATCGCAGAAGCTAGGAGATTATATGTATGTATATCCGAGAAGCATGGAATAGAAAGTGGAATTGACCAAAAGTTGTAGACATGAGTGGAGCTTAAACAATGTTGTTATTGTTACTTCTTGTGGGTGAAGCCTGTGTGCATATTTGTTTGTGCTGTGCTGCATATGCATGGGTGACATAAAATCGTCATTATGTATAGCTTTAAAGAGGTCAAATATCTAGTGAGTTGATGCTGGTATTCTCGGCAAAAATATCGCCTCGAGCGTCTTCTAAAACAATGCCTTTCTCTGTGATTTAAAAATAAAATATATAACTTTATCAAATCAAAAAGTAATAAAAGAAAGAGTTACAAAAATAAGCACGTTTGCGGGGAGTACAATAAAATTTTAACTAACTAGCCCGTGGTAGGTTATAGGTATTTATAAATAGGATAGAAAACGAATTTACCGCGTGAGATTTGTAGGACCCGACGTTTCGGTGACGTTGCAGCCGCTGTTGTCTAGGGTAGACTGAAGAGCTGTCAGTCCGTTGTTTTGCGGGTAGGCCGCAAACCGCTGCCGCCACTGCGTAGGTTATAACGGTGGTGGGGGGCCGGGCTCGGAGCGCGGGAATTTTGAAAATCCGTCTTGCACACAACACTCACTGTATCCTGTTTTACGTCTTTGCGTTCGGCGTTCGGCGGCGGGAACATTTTGAGAAGAGGGTTCCACGTAGAAGAGAGTTTGTAGCCGTCGTCTCTATTGAGGTATTTAGGTATTTACTACTTTTTTGGGAGGTTTCGTCTCCAGATAACCGCCAAACCACAACCTACTTTTAAGGTCTTGGAACTTTCGGTAAAACAAAAATATATGAAAATGTTTTTTCATAAAATGCAATAATGAATTAATAAAATGATTTTTTCGGCGCTGGCTCTTGGAACAGCAGTCTTGCGGTCGTTAAAGGCGACTACCTCTCAAACAGTGAAAACTTGACATTTTGTAATCAATTTTAAGTGACTCCCGAGAACATTTAAATAATAATAAAAATCTGAATCTTGTAGCGAATTTCTTAGTATTTTGTATTATGGTGCAAAGTTTCAACATTTTGAATGTTTGCTTAATATAAATAAATAAAATCTAAAGTCATCACATTTTTGTAATTTGAATTTTTCTTGTAATCTATCATGGCAAACAACTTGAAATTATATGGGTAAACGTATCATCATCATCATTATCACATTCACATTCTAACCATTTATTTGGTACATTGTACCAATGTAGTTTCGAGTTGTTTGCCGCGATAGATTACAAGAAAATTGCAAATTACAAAAGGTGATGATTTTATGTTTTTTAGTTTTTATTTAAAAAAATCGAAAGACTGAAATTTTGAGACTAGGAATTGATCTACTAGATTCATATTTTTTATTATTATTTAAACGCAAGAGGGAATCACTTAAAATTGATTGCACAACGCCATTTTTTTACTGTTTGAGAGAGGTATAATCAAAGTATATATCTATTACGGCGATTCTATGTACGGAGTCTGATTCTAATTCTGTGTACGATTGCGGTGATCCTGCTATATAAATTTGACTAAAATTAACCCAAAAGTTGTAAACGTCGCGGATGCTGAGGTAAAATTCTCGCAGACGTACATATATCTACAAAACAATGCTATGAAAAAAAAACGGTTGTGTCACCCCAAGATTTTTCTGGCAAGTAGCCGAATACTGTTTTTAATGAATATTAATTTGATAAATAAAATCGATAAGCGTTCTCTTTCGGTCGGGGGACGAAACCCGGTTGGGTTCCGTTCCATCTGATGACCTGTAGCCGAGACGTAGACGAACCGCGCCGCCCGTGGCGTTTATGTGTCATTATAATGTATGTCGGATTTAAAATTAATATTAGTGTAGCTTGTATATGAGATATTCCAATCAATATTTCACAATGTGATTTCGGCACAACAAGGCATCTGTGTACAAAATCTTCGAGAATGTCATATGACTAGTGCGCCCCTGGTGGACCTAGTTCAACCACAACTCTTTCCTCTTTTTAACTCTTGCCATGATAAAAATAAATGATGCCTGCATGCCAAATTTCAGCTCAATCGGATTAAGCTTTTGGTCGATATCGTGGAGGAATAGAAACAGACAGAGAGAAAGACACACAGAAGTGCGTTCACAATATTTTCCCATCTCGTCAGTTGGTAGGCCGGGAATGAAAAATAAAATGACGTTTTCGGCATTCGGTCACGGAAGCTGCGAATATGACTATATAATAATAATGATGATGTAACTAATATTAGTGTTAGGGCTCGGGTCTGCGGCCCTCGTGAATGGGCTCTCAAACACCTTTTCTTCCTATTGCAATTTTCATCAATTTTGCTCTTATGGGAAAGCAAGTCTCAGTTTTATGATATGTCAAATGTCATATTAATAGCTCCGAAAGTAATCGAGTTAATCGTCAGTAATATACAGATAACCCAGAAAAAGGGTTCTAATCAAAAATCTGGTTCCCTTACATTTATATTTTGCTTGAATACAAAAAAATAAATAACATAACAGTCTTGTCAAAACGAGACCATTTGCCGATCGCAATAATCTCCTTTGTTCTTTTACCGCCTACAAAACCCAAGGCATAACGCATCCATCCAAAAATGACAGGATTTAACGATTTGAAGATACTTTATCTTCTTAGCGACAGTTGAGTGAATTCTAACAACAGACCCACCGAGACGTCATGGGATCAAAGTAAGTTTTACCTGAGTTTGAATCTGGTTTAAGTTTGTCCTTTAGTATTGAGTTTTTAAAATGCGACGTAAGCGGTTTATCGAATAGCTTTTCGATTAACCGACACGTCCGGGCTCTTGGAAGATTTACTGATTTTAAACCGATTTTCAGTAGTGTAGTGTATGTATGTAGTGTTGTTTGTCAGGCTTCAGCGATTGCTGTGCCGTATAGTATAGCGATACATAAAACTATCAAATGTCGAAGTGAGTAACATGTGTGTCGAGTGTTGGGAAGATTGGTTTAATATATTTATTGATGCAACATGTGTGTCCCTGTAGTTAAAAAGAAATAAAAATAAGTTTTGTATATTATTAAATATGATTTCATTAAGTTAATAAGGGTCAGTGCGTACTAAAAAAAATAATTTCCAATTGAAAAAGTTGCGATAAATATTTCATTTATTTATTTAAAATCACCGTTCATTGGTCATTCGAGCTCATTGGATATTTGGGTCGTTTTTTTAAAAAAACGCTGTATATTTTAAACAATAATATATATATTTTTCGATATTAAGATCCTGATGTTTCAATAGCACGGAAAAATATAATTTATAAATTAATCGTATTGCATAATTTATAAAATGATTTTTTAAATATTTAGGCGCATATGTCTCATGGTCAACCCTTCGTCTACGTAACGACCAAATTTGGTTGCACATCAGAACACCGTTGACTACGTAACGACCAATATTGGCGACTTGCTCCCGGAGCGCACAGTAATATTATTTTCTAATTCGAACGCATCCTAAAATCCATACCAAATATCTCATTATTACCATAGGTACATAAACGGCGCCTAAAATAATTTCGCGCGACATTGAACGGATATTTCTGGTAAAATGCCATTGTCAAATATCGCTGTTCGGTCGTTTTTTTGTATTTTTTTATTGTTTTCATATGAAATAAGATACTACCAACCGAATTCAGTGATTTTATGTATATTTTATTCTATTTTTTTGAGTTGAAAAATTGGGTTCAGTTTATCGCTATGGTGTCATTGCTAATTATTAAGTGTTTTTGGGAAAAACAACTTTATAAATGCAAAATGTCTGCCTAATTCGTTGACAAAATGAAATTTTGGCGTATTCATAAAAAAAAACATTTTTTTTTCGAGAAATCATCAACGTTTTTATTGGTTTTATGAGCTAATATCTAAATATTTTTGTATGTAAATAAGCAAAACAAAATATTACCTTTGAGAGAAAATCTAACAAAGATCACGATGGTATTTACAATTTCTAAATAGGTTCCGTATTTTTCCGTAAGACAAGTACAAGTTGCCAAAGACAAGTACAAGTTCCGTAAGACATGCCGAGTTTTTTTCACTTTTTCGATTTTCTCATATTTATTAAAATTATATAATTGCTTTGCAAAATGAGATTTCAATATTCTATATATAAAATTTCAATGCGATCATTGCACAGTTATTGTTTTATGATTGCTATAGTAGTTCCATTGTTATAGTACTTTTTGTCCTGATCATTGCACAGTTATTGTTTTATGATTGCTATAGTAGTTCCATTCTTATAGTACTTTTTGTCGAGCGCGGCGATATTGCAAGAAATTCCAATAAATTGCCGCGGTCTGCAATGAAATTATGCCGCTACTCGAAGAGTTAAAGGTTTAAAGGATTCTGCAGAAGGTCCCTTATAATAACCGGAAGACCATTTCAAAGTCGAGCAGCACGAACGGTGAAATATGCTTTGTGTAGGTGATAGTAATAATAGCAATAATAATTGGGTTTACTTACTACAAGGACTATACTTATTATAGGTTGTATAGTTTTTATGGAACTTGAACTGACTGGTTGATCTTCCATTTCTTACTGATTTAATGACGCTGACCCATTAGTTGTGAACGGAGTTGGAACCCCACGAGTGTGTAGACCAGACTTACTCAAGTAGCCGTAATATTATTGATAATATTAACGCATATTTTATCACAACTCTAATACATAATAATGAAATAATACGCACTTACATACTATTATTTTCAAAAGCATTGCTAAGCAGCATATAACCTTAGGCGGCGCGGCGACCATTTGCCGTACGTTGTGCAGCGACTAACAGCTCACAAGTTATTATTAAGGCGATAACTGTTACTCAAACCGTGACAGTTATGGCGATTTCAGAGCCGGCAACTCAGCCCAAGGGTCTTAGTGCGGGAGCGGGACGGGATGATAATAAATTAGTACTTACAAATGGAAGAAAAGGAGACGGAGATAGAGGCTGCAGCAATATTTTCGCTTTAATTTTACCCGTTGTCAAAATTGAAATACTTATATTAAATTTATACATTTGTTAAATGCGTTAGCATTAAGATGATAGGAAGAAAATAGTGAAAATAATGGTTTCAGTAGTCAATAATATTTCTTGTGGAATGCTCGACGGAGATATATAGAATTAGACTGTATATTAGATGTTTCTGATTATATACTGCATTTATCGGAATCATTTAAAATCGAACCACATCACAAAAAAACATTTAAAATTTGAGAAAAAGACATGGTATTATATATAATCATTCCTTTTAATTTCAAATTAATTCTTGAGATCTTAGTGCGTTCACATTTTATTTTATTTACTTGCTTATTTATGATTAAAATACAATAATGATTTTAAGAGAACTAACTCATCACGACCAACTCTATACATGATAAAAATGCAGTAAACTATGTGCAATATTATTCAGTATTCTTTGGATATTTTTAAATACAACAATAGACTGGACGAGCAATAAATGAACTGATTATTAGTCATTACCGTATTATCGGCACTCTAATTAAGTCATTTACATCCAAACATGGCTATGTCCATAAAAGACGTTTACGTTTTATATCATCACTATTGTAATAATTTATTTAAAAGATTTTAAATAAAAAAGTGTATATGATAAAACTTTGATTATACACTGATTAAGGCAACCTCAGGAAAATATCCAAAATGAGCGGACACACGAAGAAATAGGCGGGGCCAATTGTGTAAGGTTCGACCTATAAAAATCCAGCGTTGACGAAGCGTCAGGTACAGATTCAATTAATATAATATTATTTTATTTAAAAAAAATGGCAATACAAAGGACTTAGCCTTCTTAGTTTGAAACTATTGGACTTAGATGACTTTGTTAGAAAATAGCTTGGACTTGTAATCTTTAACACAAACATGTAATCTATGCAATGTTCTTGCGCTTCGCTCTAATTGGTGAAAATGAGCTTAGCTGTGTTTATTCCAAACAGAAAGGACCTAAATATCATCGTTTTAAACGATTTTTTAAAACCGGCAAATAATATGGTATACTGCAGTTTTTGAATCAAATAAAAATGCTATCTGATAGAGGATACTTTACACTATTGACAGTCAGCTCTTTTGATAATCAGATGGACTTAGCCAAGTTTGATTCTAGATGACTAAATTAGAGCGTTTTTTTTCTATAAACGAAATTGTAAGGAATTTTCTGAAGTAATTTTACACCCTGCTATACGGGACGGCCTTCCATTGCGTCTCTGGTTAGGGGGCGCGAATGGAAGTATATAATATTTTTAAAAATCATTGTGAAAGCAAATGTAAATAAGTTTTAAAATATTGATATTAATTACATACTATTTTATTGTAGAAAGCTAACAAAAACATCGAGAATCAAATCATCTAAAACATCGAGAATAAAATCAACTAAAATATTTCTATGATCCCCGGTCTATCGTTTTTATTTTATTTTTTTTTCATTTATTTTATTTAGTTATCTAATACAAAAAATAGATTTCGGCAAATAAAAACAAAAGTATGTAGAATTTCTTGCGAAGCATTTGTGTGTATTTTGTCACCCCACTATATTGCGTAAATTGCATATCTGGGATGATAGTATTTGACATAGTGACTTCACTTTTATTATTATTTTTTTTCATTTATGCATTCCGATCGTTCATTCTTTCTTAAAAAATATATATTTAAATAAATAACGAATATTAAATATATTCATGAAAGATATTTAAATATACAAATAGGTAGGTATCTCATAGTATAAAATATAGTACTTTGAAATATTTTACTAGTTGTTATGCAAATCTTTCGAGCGCCATACCCAAACGCTGAAATTTAAATTCGTCCCGATTCGTTTATATTTATCGGCACTTGAAATTCACTACGAACTCGCCGCCGAGTAAATCCAAATAAGAGGCGAGACTGGCTGCACGACGCGAGTCGTCAATCCGAATCTCAACTTTAATAAGAATAAAGCCAATGCCGAATCGCTCGCCGCCGGGACAAATTTGAATTTATACAGGCTTTCGCCGCGAATTCTAAACGCAGCGCGCGCGGGGCCCGCGACGAAAATCGCAATTTGTGAAGTTTTCAGTTTACGATTTAGGCGTGCTCTCAATTTATAACAATCTGCGTAAATTTTCATTCGCCGCACTGAGCCTGGTTGGTTGGCTGCTTGGTGGTTACGCGACTAAGTAGCGAACGTGGCGGTTCGAAGCGCTTTTTGATTGCCTCCCCCCGGATGCAAATACGGAACAGGGAAAACGGAACATAAACAGTTGATAGGACGGTACAGGCAAGCCGTTGCGTATATGAGTAAGCATATTAGTTTCATCATGTAAATGAATTTTAATGCAAAGCTGGTTTCATATTTCTATACATAGAGTTGAAGCAAAAAAAAGAATAGGCCCCAAAACTAGGACACGTCCGCCACAAAACCTAAATGCATAAAAATTAAAGCCAAACCAGAAATCTATATTTTTAAAATTTATTTTGTGCCATACCAACTTGAAAAAATACAACAACTCCACTTTAGTCTAAAATAACGCAGTATTACGATGACTATTGGGCTCTCAAATTTATATATTGATATATATATATATATATATATATATATATATATATATATATATATATATATATATATATATATATATATATATATATATATATATATATATATACACATATATATATATACACATATATATATATATATATATATATATATATATATATATATATATATATATATATATATATATATATATATATATATATATATATATATATATATATATATATATATATATAAGTATATATATTGATATAACGACCTTTTTGAAAGGACGGTGTCAATTCGCTCGTTATAACATTTTGCTCTATCAACTTCAATACTTATAATTTTTGTGTTCTCTGTTAAATATTCATATACGTTTAAGTTATAATATAAACGGTATCTTTTAAAATACCCTACCATTAAAAAGTTATATTTTTTCTGTTGCTTGTTACTTACGTTTAATCTACTTAACCATTTTTTGTTTCTTTTTAAAATTCTATTATAGTAAAGTATTTTTTCTAAACATGTATGACATTTGGCCTGCTTTTTAATACCACGTAGTTGGACAGTACGAGACCGACCATCACATACAAGCGTGACGTATTTTGATTTTATTCCTTAAAGTGTAGATTTTACCTAAGTTTCGTGTTACGCTTGTTACATGCACACTCTGTACATTGCCATAGAAAATAATTAAATTAATAAGCTATTTTTCCTTAAACACGCAATATTATTAAAATATAAAAAGAAATTCAAATTCAAATCCAAATAAATTTATTGGCCAGAAAGTTACAACGAAACAATAAAATATATTAATAATCAAGCATTATGTATGAAAATTACATTCCAGTGTTTACATTACATTTCTATGGCTATTCCAATTTTATTCCTAAGAATTATGTATGAACATTACATTCCTGTGGCTATTCACTAAATTGTCAGTAGCAGGTAATTAATTTGATAGCCAAAACTAATTCTGTAAATTGAAATATAACATACTTTTTTTCATATTTAAACAAGAAGAAAATACTAAATAATAAGGGGTTAATTATGTTTAGGCGTGGAAGTCCTATACAGAAATGTATTGTCCTGACTTATGCTTTCACAAAGTGTATGAATTTCTCCTTCCTCAGGAGCAAAATATCAAATTCAGAGAATTCCGTATTCTAAGTAGTTATCAGCCGACGCAATATCGAGTACTTGGTATGGAACATCAAACAGATTTTTTGAATGCGTGACGCATGTGGTACTCTAAATATAATTCCTGCCGAAAGGTTAGAGTTGTTTGTATGGACGTGCAGGACGTTGTACAAGACTTATGTCGGAAACGGTTCGGCGACTTTCATGGTTTAACACATTTATTATATTTAATCCTTTTTGCGTAGCTATTGGGGCTTATTAGTTGTTGTATAGCTAGTGGTCTAATTCGGAGCATAATTGTTCTATAAAGCTTGGGCTACAAGGCTCGCTTGTTTTATTTTCTACTCAGCCATGGTTTGACTCCTATGCGCTAGCCTCTTAAAAGAAGTGAATCGAATGATAGATTTTTTCGGGCGAGCTCTCGGGCGAGCCCACTTTATAAAAGTACTGTTTTATCAGGCGTATTAACGGGGGAGTGCGGTAACATCTTAAGTTAGATGGTGACTTGCTCATCTATCTTCAAAATAGCCCGTTTGCCACCGATCTTGGCGACAGCGATCAAAGGGCTGCAAATGCTCACATTAGGGTCGCGAAAGTGACCTCGAGCCCTGACTAGTGATATTTGCAAGAGCGAAATATTACCCAATGGGTCTTTTTGGCAAATATTATTGAGCAGTGCTTATCGCCTCAGATTAAACCGTCTAGGTGCACCCTAATATAAAGTATTTAGGTTGATTCAGTATTCCAGGATCAACGGCTACAACGAGTGTGTAAATCATTTTTTCGCCGAATGAAATTTTATTGTTATATTTAATATGTATAATTCACACTTAATAATTAGCCCCTTAAGCGGCGGTTGTAAATATTGACAGTCACCTGCCATTTCTGATAGTTAAAGGTCAGAAATATAGCACTTTAGAAAAATGATCATAAGAAAGAAACTACTTAATGGATCATGAAAAAAAGAATTGTAAAATGATTGCATTAAAATTTGAAATATAAAACATTAAAACCTCATTTTGGAAAACAATTAGATAATTAATTATGATTAATTGTTAGAAAGTTGGAGAACTGAAAAAACTCACTTATTCAGAGATATCGACATTTTATCTCAAAATACGAAACCCTATCTAGAAATTGTAAACACATTTGTGTACGTTATTACATACTTTACCAAATCTATTAGTTTGTTTTATTTATTTTCATACATATATCCGAAGAGAATATCCGAAGGGAAGAACAGATCCGAGCAATGGCAGCACTTGACTAAGTGCCCCCAGAATACAAACAATTATATCAGGGATTCTAGACTGCGATAAGCACGACTGAATAATCGTACAATACAGAATTTATCCATCTTTCTCAAACATATCTAACAGGGGGTGATTGCAGTGTGATTTTGGTGTAAATTGAGTTCGTTGAGAGAGCGGTTTGTCGCGCCGCGTTCGTACCCGTTTTGGGACGTTACTGAGCATTGACTACAATATATTGTACATGATTCGGGACGTTACTGTCTTGAGGGGTTAATAAAATATTATAACAGCAATACCAAAAATTTCTACCTAATTATTTTTAAGAAAAAATAACCGAATCGATAGACGGTAATTGGAAAAGTGGCACTGGCGAAAGTCGAGAGCGTCATCTATAAGCTCTTTTTAACACACTTTTATTAGGTCCACCACTATATAATATATAGTAATATACATATTACTATATAATATACATATTATATAGTAATAATACATATTATGTAAGTTACGTGTTATGGAATCTAAGGAACCGAATTTCAACCCCTTCTGATTGTCATATCAACATGACACTTGGGAATTCTTTTAGTTCTTGTGACAATACAATAACATGGTGCCATCGAGCTGAACTGATGATGGAGGCGGAAGGTAGTCACAGGAACTGCATAACGGAACAAAGTAACTGAGCCGTGTTTGATCTTGTTGATTTGTCTTCAGGTGTACTTTGACCATTTAAGTATAGTAGCGATAAAAACAATATTAATGGTTGATTCCACATTTCTTGTGAAATGTGGAATACGATGTTTACATTTCTAGATGTCCACATTTCTAGAATCGAATATCACTGAGATTACTTTAAATCTACGTTTGCTGGGGGAACTAAAACATAAGCGATCTTAAAAGTAAACCATTATGTAATATTATCAACATAAACAAATGCTTTTTGGAAATATTTCAATGAGAATCATTATGAACATTTGATTTGAAGATAAAGCGCCCCACACTTTTACACTCTAATAATATAATTAATTACAAACATGGGTTTAGACAAAATCTTTTACAGGGTAAACAGTGAGAATAGAGTGGGTAATTATATTTTGCTTTTTAGTGCAGTGCTTATATAAAAGCGTGTTTTTTTTGTTTTTTATTTTTTTTATTACATTTATGAAAATATAATAGCGACAAAAATTTAAATACTGCACATGGAGGATAAAAAATGTATTGACAATAAAACCATTATTTTATTGGGCTAATTGTGAAGAGCGCGAAGCTGAAGGCTGGCATTAAGGTAAATAACACTGCCATTCCTCAAACTCATTGTACTAGATTTTTAGGTGTTCATGTCGACGAACTTTTAAAATGGAACTTTCACTGTGAAAACCTCGAAAGTAGGTTAAGTCGGGCATGTTATGCTTTAAGTATTGTAAGAAGGTCTTTGGATGAATTGCAAACAAGAAATGTTTATTTCAGCTATATTGAAGCTATCCTAAGTTATGCCATTACGATCTGGGGAAATTGTTATGCTTGTCATAGGGAACCCATATTTATACTCCAAAAGAGAGCAGTGCGAATAATTGCAAAGGTGAAAAGGGAAGAGTCATGTCGACCCATTTTTAAAAGGCTAAGAATCCTCACCTTAACCTCACTCTATCTCTTTAAGTTACTAACTGAGTTTTTTAAGAATAAAGAAACACATTATAAAAAGTTTTCAGATACACATACTAAAAATACGAGAAATAAATTAAACATTTTTATACCATGTATTAAACTAAACACAGCAAGGCAAGACAAAAAATACTCAGGGCCATATTACTTTAACAGGCTACCAGAAAGTTTAAAAACTATTCAAGTGGAAAGCTTATTCAAAAAGTTACTTAAAGAATTCTTATTAGACAAAGCTTTTTACTCGATCGATGAGTTTGTTAATTTTAAATAATTTTTCAAATTTTTTGGTCATTTTTTTGACAATTTTAAGTAGCATTTTTTAATTATTCTGACTTTTTCTGATTTTAATTTCTTGATTATTTTTATCAATTATTTTAATTTGTGGTTTTAGTAAATAAATCTTAAAAATGATTTGGATGCCCTAAAAGCAATAATGAAGTAACTGTATGTACGTGGTGATAAATTTAAATATTGTAAAAACGAACTAATATACTGTAATTTAAATGTACCTAAATATTAAGTTTCTACAATCTGTTAAGATTTTTTGGAAATAAATTGAAATTAAAAAAAAAAAAAAAATTTTACTAATTTCAACAATTGCATTATCACTTCCAGTAGACAAAGTAATGCTATAGTTTAACATATAAACTGGATCGCAATAGTTTAATGTAAATACCCATTTATGATGCGTTGCGTTCCTGTAGCGTTTATAGTTCGATGCCGTGGGCGAAATAAAGCATCTATTTTGTCGTTACTGCAGGTATACCGCTTTACAAATGAAAATTCATATGCTGTGGTAGTTTCAGAATACGCGAAATATTTCATAAATATAATGTTCCTAAATCATAATTTTATCTAATGTTGTGTTTACAGCGTCAAAAGAAAACGTATTGCTTCACGTCTGTGTTCGGGGGAGTTAGTAAGTACTGTTGTTACTTTTTTCTACCTACTATTTACAAATTGAAAGAATATTAAACTGTGATATCAAACAACCTTTATTATTACTAAAATTTAAATATTTTAAAACTCTAATTATTATAAATAATTCTTGTCATGTTTACAAACTGGGATTCGATTCCCTCCAACCCCGAATATGTATAAATTCAGCATTACAGACTGCTGAATTGCCGCGCAGGCATTGGTCTTACTTATGGCGATTCTATGTTATATTAAACTAACCCTCTTTCTCATGACACCCTCATAGGCTACAATGTAATTTCATATTCCGAAAATAAATAAGCATATATATTTGAAAGTAAATAACACAATAACGCAAAATAAATGTCCCCTTTGTAACAATACCCCTTGGGCAGCTAGACATATTTTAGACATATTCTAGCTAGCTGGCTGCAAAGTAGCTTTAGATCAAGGATGGTACACTCACCGCCACGAGAAAGTCCTTGCTGTTATTCGCAAGGTAGTTAGACTCTCAGTGGCTCGTGCCAACAAGAGTTTGAGAGTATCCTTCAAACCCCTAATACAGTTTGTGCGGAATGGGTCTAACTAAAGGCAAAAAACATTTCACTCACTCAATAATCGATAAAGCTTCGAATTACATTCTGTAGGTCGAATCGGTCTCTAAGCAGTATAAATTCCCCGAAAGTCTAGGATGCACAGCCCTCCATAGAAATATAACTCTTTACTCTCTATCTTAGAAAATAGCTCTTATCAGTAACGGTTTTACTGTTCACCTTCACGCGGCGGAAGTTGACGCTCGTGGCCTTCCTAGAAAAATTATCTAAAATTCTATAGCTCAAAATCGATGGCTTCGAAGGGGAAGTGAATGAGTGGTAAGGTAAACGTTCACATGTGGCAAGACAGCTGTCCTAAGCCTACCACAGCCGGTCGTTAATCCGGAATCCACTGCTCACCCCCCAGAAGTGTAATAATAGTATATGATAGGCCGGACTTCGGTCGGTGAATTCCATGGCAGCTCCGTTTGTATTTCAATTACCTCTTTTGATTCTTGAATAAGGTCCTCTCATATGAGGTCTAAGTAAACAAACAAACAAAAATTGGCAAGAAACAAACATTACCTAAATTCCACATCACGACCAGCTGATCCGCGGTCAAACCCTAGTATCATTATTAATTCATGGTCATTTCCCTTCCAGGCATAGCAAGTAGCTTCACTTTATTAAAAAGGAGGGGAAGAGCAATTTGGAAATCGTTGGAATTTCACGGTTGGTCCGGAAATTACAGCGCTTAAAAATCCGCGCAAATCCCAACGCTTTTCTGCGGCAGGTATCGTCGGCAGAGGTTGCACCGGAAGCGCGCGCCCATCCTGAAAGTGGATCCCGCGAATCGGAAATTGAAGGGTAAACTATAAGTACATGTCATGTTTGCCGTCGAAGGGGGCCGAAAGCACAGATTAGGGGAAAACGCGTACCACCCCAAAAGTGTCACAATTTGACATAGTTCGGCCATCGAATAGTGACAGTGGACCGACATATTTCCGAATTAAAAATGCAAATAAAATCAGGCAACCATACTGTCGTCCGCCGAATACGGTCAAACTGAGCAGTCATGAGTATGTTTCTTCATCTACGAGAGTCTATCACGATATACATGATATGGTAGTTAGCGAGAAACCAAATACTAACAAACAAACTTTCTTTCTTTCAGTGTTTTATTAATCCTTTATTTATTATGAAAAAAGATGCCATATCTACTTGTCCGCTAATGTTATTGTAAGGTGGAGTAAGGCAATGAATCTATTATAAATATCCATTTTCATGACTCAATCGTGCCCAAATTAAACCAAAGTTTCTTAGTTTTATCATTGTTATTTTAGTAACAAGGTCTTGCAATTTTAATCCGTGGTTGGTGATTGGTGTGGATCTGGGGGTTCGTGGTCTGCTACTTTCTTTATTTATTATAGTAAATACAGCGAAGTGAATAAGAAAAATAAGTTCTATTAACAAAACGCATCTATCATTCAAGTTGTCGTCAAACTTCCTACACTTTTTCGCAAAGTAGGTCCTTAATATAATTTTTAAGGACTTTACTGCCAACTGTAAAACTTCATGCCGAATTATGTTGTAGAAATATATTATACAGGGTGAATTTAATTCGTAACATCCTTGAGGTTTGTGAATTACAACGAGCAAAAAGGTGTTAAAAAATATTTTTTTTCATTTTGGACTTTTTTATTGTTTATTTGGTAAATTTGAAAAAGTTGACTGATAAATAACATTTAGCAATAGGTAAAATATCGCCTAAAACAATATTCGCTCTATTTAACCTACCGATAGACGACGAAACACTCTCAACTCTATATACTACTTTTTAAAACATAAAAAAATTAAAATTTTTAAAAAATGGAAAAAAATGTTTTTTTTTTGTATTCAAAGTTGTATGTTTGCTTGTACTGATTAACCCACTTTAAGAACGTCACTAATTAAAAACTCAGCCTGTATACGCTGTCCCATAAAAGAATTCTCGACCTTTACTATTCGGAACTTGGGAACTGAAATTTATTTTTTGTGTGGTAACTTATATTATTGCGGTCACTAACTTCATTGAAATGCATTAAATTTTAACGCACATATAAATTTTATAAAAATGAATAAATTGTAAGGGTGAGGATATTAATTTATTTAAAATTTCCCCCAGAATCTCTCACCAACCTGGTCCATAAACCTAACAACGAATGCTATTTCTGCAGCAAGAAGATGTATAACGACATGGTAGTATGCCGCCTACCCGCAGAACAACAGCGAACAACAACTGATAGAACGCTTGTCTACCCTGGCCAATGGCGGTTGAAACATGGCCGAAATATCGTATGCCACCAAATTAATGCGATAAAATACGTTTTGGTGATTGTATAATGATAAACCGACACAATAGTCTTGGCAAGCGTTTAGTAAGGGTTTCAGCATTTTAATAGATATATTTGATATATAACGACTCCATTTGGACTGGCATTTGGGGGCTGTGGTTATCCTAAAAAATGCTTTTATCTGTAAGTTATAGTATTTAAATGTCTAATGCTAAATTCGTTTCAACCTGTCTCACGTTTAGAAGGAGTAAATTTATAAATTTTAATTTTGATTTTCTTACAATTAAGCACTAAATTAGGTTGGTTAACTGTTACGTATATACGAAAGATAGAAATGCAGTCACCTCGTTTGAGTTTTTTTTCTCGAGCAATTTTAACTTGGAGAGCACGTCTATGCTTCACGCTTCCTGGTTCGAGGAGCGTGCCAATCTGATAAACTCCCGTCCAAGTCGTATCTATTGTACATAAATAAAAACAACACTCGATTAATCTGTGGCGAAGAGGACAGAGGAAGGGGGTGGCGAAGTGCATGCGCCAGATATGGTTGGTTGGTATAGTGAGGGAAGAAGGAAGGGTGGTGAGGTGATAAGGGGAACTTCAGCCGCTGGCAGCGACTCTGTTTGCATTGGCGTCTGTGTTTAATGTGCGTCCGTTTGCTGAGCTCCGCTTACGGAAGTCACTTTTTGCTGAAATCGCCGTATTCAGTATCCACCCTTGAATATTATGTATCATCGACAGAAATTATATAAAGAGCTGCTGATTTCATAAGTGATCGAATACATAACAAAAATATTGTAATGGTACAAACAAGATATATATTTTATCAATATAGGTTCTTTTCATTTTCCAAGACGCTATTCTCCTCTATAATAAACTTTCCAGATAAATTTAAAGCTGACATTTCGTGGTATATAAGTCGACACATACTACAGATTACTACACATTAGGTAATTTTATTAGGGCAGTAGAATGGAAATAACGAAAACATTTTTTTAATCATTTAAGTAACATCTGCTCGAATTATGTTAGGAGACTACACTCTCATTTTGGTCCTCTAATGATGTACAAATTATGACAATAGTCCCTAGTCGCATTTTTACAAAATTTAACATACAAATAATATAATTATATAAGACACTTACAAGTAAACATCTAATAATAATATATATTGTAAAATAGGAGACGCTAATACCCAAATAACATTTCACTCAATTTGCTTCTCGGGTCTCTTATTAGCTCTTTTGTTATCCAAGCTTTTACAAAGGATCAGAATAGCGTGAAGTCAGTTTGCCTCCGCAATCTGACTCCGAGGAGAAATATGCATTTTTTTGATTTATTTTATACGAGAAATGCATTATCTACCTCCTGCTGACAAGTAGGTTTGTGTGCGTATTACTATTTTATTCTCTAGATATCGGACAACCTCTTCCATGTATTAAAAATGGCAATCCAACAATGCAGCAGTCAGCCAATGTTTTGAAGTTAATTGTAAGTTATTTTTTCTATTATTTGTATCCAAGAGACGCGCGTTGACGCTAAGTTTAGCGAGCCGTTTCTCTCCCGATAATTCGTAACATTGTTTTAGCTTCTTCTTCGTCGAAAAACTTCAGAACTTCCTAACTCCCTAACATGTGTAATTATGCTATATGCTTGTTTATTGTTCATTACGTTTTCAGTGGCTTGAGGTTTGCTAAATACAGGATCTTATTTACCAGTCAGCTGCTCATGTGCGCCGGCCTTTAGATCAGCGTTGGCGTTCGCGGCGGAAAGACATCTTTTTAGCCCTTTCTGTCTCGTGATTTTTCGCACTACTACATATGATAAACGACGCATGTTTTAAATGTTGTTTAAGTGCAAGTCGGACTACCACAAGGGACTTCCATTCTACTGCATTCTTATACGTAAACCTCCTGAAATGAGTTTCTTTTAGAGTAAATCTTAAATAGGAGGCATGTCCAAAAAATTATAATTAAGGGGATTGGGAGAAATATGATACATTGTCGACGATTACATTAAAACATACAAAACTACATAAAAGTTAGTATGGTTTGCTAAGAAGAAATATTTCAAATATACTATAGATAATTCAGATAATAAAATCAAGGCTACCTGGAATATAATTGAAAATGAATGTACACGAAACCCAACATGTAATAATTCCGTACGCCTCAACGCCAATGGCAGTAGTATAAATGATGCGACAACGGTTGCAGAACTTTTCAATTACTATTTCAGCTCTATAGGTACCCAGTGGTGTAACTTAGCCGATGCAGCCGGTGCGGCGCCCCGGGGCCCACGGTAGTTTGGGGGCCCAAAACGGAAATTCCGCAACGATTGACGTTCCATCCAACTCTACTAGGATGCTAAGGAAACCGAATCAATGGATGTCTCAAAACTGATCGATGATTTGCAGAGTGCAAATCAAGACGAAAACCATTCTAGAAATGTATTTGTTCATATTTTAATAATATATTAAGTAGATTGTTAATTTAAATATTATGTAGATTTGCAAAAATTGGTACATTTGTAATAATATTTTGTGACTTTTATTTAGTATTACCAGTTTCACTCATTTGCCTAGTTTTACTCAAAATAAAGTAATAAAAACTGGCACTATTTTTTTAATTCACAATAACATTGGAAGGCAGAGAAGTATAATTCAGTAATTGAATTAGCAGTGAAGCACCTTATTAATATAGTAATATTTTTTGTTTTTGCGAACATTCTCCCGCAAAAATGTTTTTTTGTGATCCAGCGTGTCCTGCTGAAGTTCTTGAGAACTTGTTCCGCAACATGCAATGCCCTCAAATTAATTCGTCGATTTACAATATAATATAGCTATAATGTGCCTGAAATCCGTCAATGATGGAATAATTTTATTCGCAGATCACACTTCCCTCCTTTTTAGCGATAAAAATAAAGATACTCCGGCCCAAAAATAAATGAAACAATAGACAGGCTTTAGTCTATGGTTCAATATAAATAAATTGACACTTAATGTAAATGAATCAAAAGCAATATGATTTTCTTTGCGGGCATCTGATTCCAATGAAATGGACGTATACGTTGGGTCTGACAAACTAAAAAATGTCCCCTCCACTAACTTCCTCGAATTAGAAAATGATCAAAAATGACAATGGTCTGATAACTAAACTGATCATATTCGCCATTAGAAAAATAAGAAATTTATACGTCTTGAAACCGCTAAATCTGTTTATTTTGCATATTTCCACTAACTGTTAATGTAAGGCCTTCTGTTTTGGGGAACGGCACCAAATTCAAAAAGTATTTTTCTCCTTCAGAAAAGAGCTGTACGCAGTTTATACATAGTCTCCTCAAGAAGTTCTTGTAAGCCGCTATTCGTAGAATAAGGAATCATGACTCAATTTCCATCTTACATCTGCCGTAATATTATGGACGCTCGTAGACACCTAGCAGAAGTCCCGGTAAACAGTGATTTTTATCACGATACAAGGAATAAATCCAATATCCACATAAACCGACAGCGACTTAGCAAAGTGCGATACTGTTTTATTCACCAAAATGTGTTTTACTATACTAAAATTCCAAAGCATGTCAAAAGCCTTAGAAAGGAACAATATAAAAAAAATATTGTTTAATAATTTGGTAAGAAACCCAAATTATGGTATAAGAAAAATCGATAATTCTGAATTTATTTTCCATGCTTATGTTTTGTAAAATTTTAAACAGTGGTATTATAATAGCTGACATTCTTATTCTCATATAATTTATTTTACATCTATTCATTTAAAAAAAATTGAAGGCATATTGCTGGATTGAACATTAAATAATTTGATAATTCTACATAGAATTCCGCATTTCCATTTTATTATATTATTATCCCTGATTATTAAAATCACAATAGTACATTTTGATATTTTTTATGTAGGTAATATTGCAGTTGTAGTGAAATACTACTATAACAGCCATGGCAACTATCATAATAGTTATGTTTTAATAATTATTTTTTGATATTTAATCTTGTGACGCATCCAAATATAGGAATGCATCCAAGTAATGGAATAGTTGATTGTTTTATATTGTATGGACACTAAACAGATATAAAAATAAATCGTTTAGAAATAACCAAACTTTAATATTACAACATCAATCTTTACACATATTATTATCGACGTAGGGAATAACAAAAGATATTCCAAGAAATTAGAAATTTTGAAACAAGAAAAAGTCATTACAGCTCACAATTACCCGAAATTATTGGGGTGTTAATGGAGGGTTGATGCGGGCAGTTGTGGTAAATACGAACAATATCTACTTGTCACTACAGATGTCGCAAATGTGTCCTAATTGACTACTTCTATGCTGTTGTTATCCTGACTTCTATGGCCTGTTGACTGAGTGGTTTCTTTACAATCGATGCCTGACTGTTTGTTACATGTATAGAATGAAATAAATTGACATATTTCCAAATTTCAGCTTTTCCGAATCATTTGCAGGGACTTCATTTTTGTGACATGTGTGGAGAATGCTGATGCCACGCGTTCGATTATCAAGCAGTCTGATTATTTCCTTCGAGTTCTTTATTGCATCCACTATCTACTGATGAATTTTCAGGTTTTCCAAAACACTTTGGTTATACTCATTAAAATTGCACCTTCCCTATTACGCCAGCGCCAGGTGTCCTGGAATCTGGCCTGCTGACTGTACCTACTCCGGAATTCTATCGTCAAAATACTGTCTGATCTGAAAGTATCGGCATTTCCAAAACTCTTGCACTTTTTTGTCGCTGGCTCCCCAACTAAAATCCTTTGTAATATAAAATCGAAGACTATCGCGGTTGTTTGACATTATAAATAGGATAGAAAACGAATTTACCGCCTGAAATTTGTAGGACCCGACGTTTCGGTGACGTTGCAGCCGCCGTTGTCTAGGGTAGACTGAAGAGCTGTCAGTCCGTTGTTTTGCGGGTAGGCCGCAAACCGCTGCCGCCACTGCGTAGGTTATAACGGTGGTGGGGGCCGGGCTCGGAGCGCGGGAATTTTTAAAATCCGTCTTGCACACAACACTCACTGTATCCTGTTTTACGTCTTTGCGTTCGGCGTTCGGCGGCGGGAACATTTTAAGAAGAGGGTTCCACGTAGAAGAGAGTTTGTAGCCGTCATCTCTATTGAAGTTCGGAGTTCTTCTTATTTCAATGGCTTCCCGGATCAGTTCAAAATCCCATTGTTCTATCCAAGGAACTATTCTACTTTCCTCGCATGATCCGGGAAGTCATTGAAATAAGAAGAACTCCGAACTTCAATAGAGATGACGGCTACAAACTCTCTTCTACGTGGAACCCTCTTCTTAAAATGTTACATGTACTCATGCATGTACTCATGCATGTGCACGGTTTTTATAATAGTTGGATGTAAGAAATGGTGAAACGATAAACCTGCCGTTTGTATTTGTATTGATTAAAAATAAAATAATCATTTTCTTTATCATTATTAGTGCTTTTGAAAAATAAGGTTTTTTTTCTTTCTTTTTTCGTTGCTTTTGGCCCTCAAAATCTAATTCAAATTATAACACAATATTCACGATAATGTTCTCATTTATTTATATTATTATAATTACTTACACTTACCTATACTTACTTATTTATTTATATTTAGATAATATTATTTTATTTATTTATTATTTGATTATTTTGTGATTGGTGTTTTGGAGTGTATCGGAGCTACATACTCGCAAATACACTCCAAACTATCAGACTGTACACATCACAGAGTTTACGAAAGAATGAAAAAGAGTTGCGGACGATGCAAACACACAAGAAGAAACATCTTTATTTTCTCAAATCAACGAGCCTACAAACAGACCACATCAAAACAAAACCCGAAAATTAAAAACGAAATCATTCCAGATGCACCACGAACAACACCACTTCTGAAGCTACGGCAGCCAAGCTGATTCCGTAAGCATGGCAGTGATTCCTAGTAGCACGAGAGTTAAAAGGATGGCAGCATTAGCTTACTTCGTTAACCGGATCGAAACTCTACGAAATTCATCGCGCACAAAATACATCACGGAAGGATGGCCGGAAGCGAACGATGCACACAGGCGAGCTCCGCGAGTGTTCGTTGACACCTCTCAGGCTAGCAGTACACCACCGGCTGCCGAGCGAAGCTATAGGAAATCGTTAATTGCACAGCGCGCTACGGCGAGAGCAAATCAGAAAGCGGAACCGTAAGACGCACACAATAGATTCCTTAAATCCGAAGGTATCGCCAAGCAACAAGGCGATTGTAATTAATTAACATCGCCTGGTTACTACGCCATAACGTCGTATTTAACAAATCTAGTTGGTGTCGGGTGTGCCTGTACGATGCGACGCGTCTGATTTCTTACGACGCTACGTGGGAGTAAGAGGCAGAACATAGGACGAGATCACGATGCATTGGCAACGCGGCGCGAAGTTGCTAAGCATGTACAAATTAAACTAGTCCTAGCCGAAATTCCACCTGTGCACAACTTCTTATTTTTTACCTTTAAACTTCTTATACATATTTAATTACGGTTTTCAATACAGTTAACGCATTCACTCGCTAAGCACATCATCAACAAAAATCCAGGAAAGCAAAATATTGTGTATTTTGTAACAGCAATGAATACCTACATCCCCAATCAAAACTTTTTAAAAAGTACGTACTTTATTTTGCCAATAAAACAAGTTAAGGCGAGTGTTTAAAAACACCTTGAAAGCTATCGATCACTTATTCAAAAACTCGAAAGATAATCTGCGTCATTTATCACTTCTTACCATTTTAATTTTTGAAGAGAACCCCACTTGGCAATATTAATTTTCATGTAACTAATAACTAATACGTCAAAAATATAAATAGCCTAATAACTGCGCTTCGAAGAATCCCTACCATGCCCTACGCAAGAGGAGAGACATTGGCAAATACCATAGTGAGGTAATGAATTGCGAGAATTATCGATGTGTCCTCTCCAGCGGCGTCCGCCCAGGGCGCCATTAAGCGTACGATATTTTTGGTAGCGGATATTGTGTGCGGGCTCCGGTCAAATTACTCGAGCGACGAGAACCGACACTGGATGTTCAGCACCAAACTGCACGTGACTTCGAAATTTTAATTGAATACGACGTGCACTTTATATAACATTAGATATTAGCATTCATGATAAAATTGACAGTATTATTATTATTTAATAAAACAGCATATTGTCGTTGAACTGAAATCGTACTAAGTATCGTTTTCTTCCTAGAAATGAGCCCGCAATGCACTTACATAAATCTTGTATGCTACATGGTGGACACAGTGTCCTGAGCTTCACGGGCCCAATGAACAAATCGCTAATTATTAGGGAATGTTTCTATTTCGAAAAAAATATTATTTAAAAATGGAGGGATATCGCATTACAAATTTAATATCTATCAGCGATGTATTATGAAATTTTTAAACAGACGTTTGGGTAAAAAACCCTAAATATTTATTTTTGAAGGTTAGAGTTTTTATTTCGCAATTATGAGCAAATCGTAATATTTATAATAATTTTAATCACCTTTAAAGTTTCGATTGCGAAATATAGGTGACTGTCCATATTTCGCAATCTCTACTTTCCCTACGTTTAGACAGTATTTATACATACGTTTTGTTAATTTTATTCAAATATATGTCTCAACCGGTTACGAAGCATGAAAATTTTTAGCGTCAAACGAGCATATTATGCCAGTTTTCGTCCAAATTGCAGTCGAGGTCAACCTTGTCACGAGTTTCCATTTAGATTCAAATCATCAACCCGTAATTATCCTACTTACTTGATGACTACTAATATAACAGGTAAGAAAAAAAAAATACCACAAGAAAACTGCTTCATTTTTCGAGAAAGTCTACATCGCGGAATACATAGTGTTAAAAGTGTTTAAAAAAGAATTGTTAAATCGTATTACAAAAAAATTATTCAACCGTGTGTTATACTTATTAAATCGTGTTACGAAAAAATACATCGTATTGTATATATTAGTATAATATGAACAAATGTTGCGTGAATATATTAGTTGTAATAATGGAGGTATATAAATAGT
The DNA here is from genome assembly GCA_944548615.1 of Micropterix aruncella. NCBI lineage: Eukaryota > Metazoa > Arthropoda > Insecta > Lepidoptera > Micropterigidae > Micropterix > Micropterix aruncella. Next base: position 13,764,719 of record OX155957.1, on the reverse strand, counting down.
TACATACTTCGAGTATGACGATGTTTTTTTTTTTTTAAAGTAGAAATTTGTGCTAGAGCTTTTCGATACTGCTAGCAAATAGTACAATATCATTTGCATATCTTATAGCTTTGCTATGTTATTTCGCTAAATGCTCAACCTCACTGAACTAATGTGTGTTTTGTCGCTGAGCGTATTAATAAATAACGCACTCATTTTGACAGTTAAAAAATAAGCTATCGGCTTGGCTGCCAAAAGCGTTTTCGATAGCGGCGCTGCTCTGCACCGCTGGTCTGCAGAGAAAACACCGCTGGTCTGCTCTGCACTGCTGGTCTTCGTTTCTGCACACAGCATCTCACCATACAAGATACGAACATGCGTTCTCCCTCTAGCTAGAAAAAAACAATATCGACTATTCTACTTGACTTCGAATTTACTATTACTTGACGGGTATCAATTAAAACAAATGAATTTATATTTATAGGAAAACCCATAAACCTATTAAAAATAATGTTTCTACAATGTCGGTGTCATAATATGCCGCATATAACCTTCTATCGGGCAGGACAAATATTGTAATGATACCAAAGATAAGGGATTCTAATTCTAATGTCCGTCTATGCACTACGCAGAACGGTCCATATGTCTAGAATATTGAATTTCTACAAAAATAAGTGAATTTCTGAAAATCGCTTGTATTTAGAAATATATTATTTTGATATTTCAGTAACAGTGAGAAAACAAAGAAATTAAACAATATTTTAATGATATATAAATAACACTGGATACATCATTTTAATTACCTAAGTGTTTATATTACAATTTTGGAAAAGAAAAAAAAATGTTGGTAAAAATATATAACCATGATATTTATAAAACAAAAGTAAATATAAAATGTGGTAATGAATTTCAGAGTAAATATTAAACGAATTAAAGGGTTTATGACTACAAATATTGCAAAAATATTAAGAAAATAATGGCAGGAGTTAAAAATAGTCAAAATAATAATATGCGTGATCGCTGCACAATGTTCAGGAATATTCGGTTTGTCATTCGAAAATTTGACCATAAAATATTAAAATTCTCAATGTCTTCCAAATTTTATAATTAACTACATTCTGTTTTTTTTTTATAATTCCCCCGTTACCAACATTTTTCTACTCGGTAATGATGAGTTGATTAAAAATATGTGTATCTCTGATAAATGAGTGTATCTGTCGATAATAAAAAAAAAATATATATATCGGTCTTAAAAAAGCCCTTTACTGGGGAGGAGGGGGCTTGAGTAGTGAATGCAATCTTGCAGCAAAATCTCCAAACTTGGTATATGCAAGATTTAGAAATCTAATTTCGCAAGATCTCGTTATTTTGCGACATCTCGGAGATTTCAGATTTCTTTTTGTTAATTTATAACAATTTTGATTATTTTTATTGCAACTTACGTAAGGGCGAGTAATGAAATAAAATATTTGTTTTTAATCATTTATTAAAAAAAATAGGAATTGTTTTGAAAGTAACTTCTTAACAAACACAACATGTAGAGTTTGGTCAGCTAATCGACTTCGGATGCTGCTTGTCAGATATCCAGCGGCGGAAAATGCCCATTCTGCCTGGACACTTGCCACAGATAACAGGCATTGGTTGGCAAACTGCAGGTATTGTGATTTGTCCAGCCTGATTTAAAGAGATTATAAATTAGTCAGATATATAGTCTGTCCGAACGCTCCTGGCACGCGGAGTTATAAAACGTAGGAACGGAGTAGCGTAATTTCTTGTCTGATAAGTTTATCGATTCAATGGACGAACCAGCTGCACGTGATGGACGTCTTGTGGGCAGGATTTCTAAACCATCTCATTAAGAGAGAGAGAGATCTGTTTGCGGTTGCGGCTGCTAAAGATAGAGGCAAGTTATCATCATCATCACTTTCGTTCGCTGGGTCTACTACAACAACTGCATCTGCAGATGTAGACGGGCTAGTCCACTATTCATTTCGGTTATGTCGATATAATCGTTCGATCGGCTTCTTTATTTTTTCTTGATCAAAGATTTTGGTGAAAATCTTGCAAATCTTTTGAGATAGCGCCTGATTTCGCATGCAAGATTAATCTTGCAAAATCAGTGCGAGATCTTGGTATTTCGAGATCTCGGTACACCGAGATTGCATTCCCTAGTCCTGAGGGACCCTAAGCCTTTGCGTCCTTATAGGCTTTAGTTTATTTTGGAGTGGCACATTATGTGCCACTCCAAAATTGTCAAAAACAAAGACATTGTCTTTTTTTGCGTTTTTTAAGCTCTTTATACAGGTTAAGTGAGCATCTACTCGCAAAAAATCTTCATACAATAGTATTAGTTAGAATACAATAGTATTAGTTAGATCTACAACTCGCCTTTTCTAAAGAATTAAGCGTTTTATTATTATTATTATTATTATAAGAGGACCCAATAAATGGGAAGCGACAAAAGAAAACAAGACATTTTGTAAATAAGAAATACAGAATAAGATATTTGCTTTTGGTATACCTTAAGATTAATATAATAAGTCATTATCTGTAATGCCAAAATTACAATTGACCTCGTCGCACGGTGCGACGCGGGTATCCAATGCTGCGCGGTGACAAATGCCCTTCTGCCGTGCGCAAAAACGCTAATGGACTCCAACGAATATCTGCCGGTTCAGAGAAAAAGTGCATTTTTGTGTACGTCAGCGGCGCTGATAGCTGATTGTGCCTGACAAATGATTTGCAAGCGGGCGGCGCTAATTGGAAGGCGATAACTGCGCACGATACAATAAAATTTATCATTTTCCGGCCCGCGCCGCTTTTGCAAGATACTCGTATCACTGGCCACTGAGCGCATTTGCTGAATAATTAAACAATCTAAGCTTTTAGCGAAGCGATAAATCCTCGTGGAAATAAAAGCGAGTGGCGAGGCATTCATCTGCATAGAAATATTAAATACCCCCTTTAAAGTATAGCGTCCACTACGGACGTGCCGGGGCGGAATGTGCAAATGTGCGTATGCGTCCACTACAGACGGGAACTCTCGACTCGGATCGCCACGGTTTATATTTCCTAGTCCAGGTCAAAAGGACACACGTACATTACACAATGGATAGTTCCAACGAGGAAATCCTACTGTTTCCAATACTTTTAGATGAAGAAATTAAAATGTAATCAAGTAAATATATTAAATTAGATAAAAAACACGACTGCCGTAACAGAAAGTAAAATATTTATTTTTTTGTTATTTTTATAACGATTTTTTATATAATATTTATGACTTATGTATTTCGGAATGTACCAAATCAGATATTTCATTTGTAACTAAATTTAATAAAAAAATATGTTAATTTATTGACAATAGGATATTTGAACATTTAGACAAATATTTACTTGACCCGCTGAGCACGTAACATCCATTTGGGGACATGAATGGCGGCCGCCGAAATTCCGAAACGTCCACTACTGGATATAGCGCTCGGCTCTTACGAAAATGTCGTTTAAATTTCGAAATGCGATTGTATATTCTATCGAATGATGCCATAATATAGCCAAATATGCAACACTATGAAATTGCTCGATTGCCGCATGCGATGTTAGAAATATGAATCACTACATCCTTACAAAATCGATGACCTCATTTCTGACGACAGTCGCAGATCGGCCATGGCGGCGGCGCGCGCGATTTTCGCCGAAGTGATTGTGTTGTGAAGTGTTTTCTGGATATAAGTGCAGTTTATACCGGATAAAAGTGAGTATTTCCCTTTTTAAGTAGATTAGCCAGTAGGATTATATAATTTCGACAATCCATTTGCTGTTTTTCACGAATTTTCGAAGAAAACACTTTGTCAACAAACCAAGGCTCGCGAAAAAAATGGCCGTGTTTATTTTGTAATGTTTTTGAAATATCCCGTTATATCGCGAAACATGACGTAATGTCGCTTTAATTTACTAATAAAATAGGTATTGCTTCATTTACATCCTAAGTTATCACATAATTAGGCGTATTTTGAACATTATATGTTGTGTTCTAATATTGCTCGCGAAAATGAAACTTGTTTTGATAATTACTATGAGAGAAAAAAGTGCGATTTTCCATAGTTTTTCGATGAAATGTGACTCTTTGGAGTATAGTAATTAGTTATTAGACATATAATAAGTCTATGATAAGACAATATAATTGAAAAAATCTAACGAATTTTATATTATGGGCATTCAAAGTTTATTATTAGGTTCAGACGCGGAAACTCTCAAAACTTTAGATTTTTCTATAATATCAGACAAAGCTCAAAGTTCTGGTGTGATTTCTAAGAAGAAGTGATGTAGTAATAAAGTTATTTTGAAAGAATTTCATATAAAAAAATACCATAAGTAGTCACAAATTAAAAATTAAAAAAATTTTTTTTTACGAGAATACATACAATTTTTCTTGGCTGAATAAATAAATATTTTTTCCGTATTTTTGTATGCAAATAAGTAAAAAAAAATATCGTTTTGGTAAAGCATTTAATAGAGAACATAACTGTATTTACAATTTTTGATATTTACAAAAACTGTATTTACAAAAAAATCGAAATGATTTTATAGGCGAGTTTTTTCAGTTTGCCAATTTTGTAATATTTATTCATTATTATCCTAATTGTTTTACGAGATAAGGTTATAATGTTTTATATGTCAAATTTCAATGCGATCATTTTTCTCTTTATCTTTTTTTAATCCGATTAGTGGTTTATAAGTTATGATCGTTTTTCTCAAGGCCGTTGACTCGCGTCGATTTTTTGCGCGAATATGTCGCGCGCAAAAGTGATAGGTGACTTTTTACCTCGCAACGTGAGGGGTTGATATAATATAAACAGTTAAGATACCGTATGACACTCAGGATAATATAACAATTCTAACAATACTACAGACTTCTAAATCGGTTCAAGCGTTTTGAAGTTATGTTAAAATAAATAAACCGAAAACATACTATACATAGATGAACCCTGAAAACATTACACTGCTTTTTCGTTGGGCATTCGTGTAAATAGGCCAAAGACAACACTGTGGGTGCTCGATAAGCAAAAGAAAAAGAATGTTTATATTTAATTTCACAATTTATTTTCTGATCCTTACCTCATACTACCCGACCAAGGTTCTTACGCCCAGGCCACGAAAGGACTCCTCAGGCTAGCCCTCATAATAAGGGGCTACCCTGACAAAAAACTTGAAGCCGGCGACATAGAAGCCATCCGGGACAAGATTGTGGACGCCATCATGGAAATTCCTGTTGGCACTAAAACACCATCCTTTACCGGCAGCTGGGAGAGGGACGGTGCAATCGTCTTCTCGTGCGCAGATGAGGAGACGGGGAACTGGCTCAGAAGCCTTTCCACGGACTTACTCGTCCAAGGTGAATCCGTGTGTGTGCTGCCGGTCGATGAGCTTCCCAAACGCCATCGAGTGGTGGTCCACGTGGAGGAGCCCAAGTACACTGTCGAGAAAGTACTTCTACTCCTCGACAAGCAAAACCCAGGTCTGAAGACCGATGGGTGGGCCGTCGCCAGGGGGAGCACGAAGAAGGATGCCTCGAGCGTCCACTTCGCCTGTCTGGTGAGCGACTCCTCATTGGCCACTCTCAGGGCCTGCAACTTCCGACCCTACTGTGAGCTAGCACGGGCATCCGTAAGGCTGCTCGATAATAAGCCTAGGAAGGAGTCGGACGCAGTGGAGGGAACGGAAGGAGGTACAGCAAAATGAACCACCTAAAAGTCCCCATAATCCAGATCAACTTGCACCACAGCAAAAGCGCCTCGGCGATATTAACCAGGAGCATGGCTGTGGCGCAGACAAGTATAGCACTAATCCAAGAACCTTGGATTGTTAGGGATACTATAAGTGGATTAGGAGGTTGCGGAACCATTCATAAGGCCCAACCGACTCGGAAACTCAGGACCTGCGTGGTCACTAAGGGCGTCACAGCCACTTTTCTGCCACAACTCAGCGGCGATGACCTAACGGTCGTTTTAACAAAAATCAAATTGACAGGAGACAGAACGGTGGATCTACTCATTGGGTCAGCATACATGCCTTATGACTCCACTGACCTGCCACCGCAAGAAGATATAACCAACCTAGTGACATATGCGAAACAACGCGGGCTCCAACTCCTTCTGGGTTGCGATGCGAACTCCCACCACGTGTGCTGGGGTAGTTCCAACATAAACCCGAGGGGGGTAAGCCTGCATGACTTTATCCTAGGCAATGAACTCACCATCCTCAACAGAGGAACAGAACCTACCTTCATAGACTCAAGAAGACAGGAGGTACTGGACATCACGATCTGCACAAAAGAAGTGGCCGACCTGGTTCAAGACTGGAGGGTCTCAGATGAACCCTCAGGCTCGGACCATAGGCAGATCCATCTAACGCTTCGGCACTCATTGGAAATTCAGTGGGCTCGCAACCCTAGAAATACCAACTGGGAAGGATTCGATAGGGACCTGGCTATCAGGCTCACCACGGTTCCTAATCGATTCCACACCAAAGAGCAACTAGAAACAGCTGCACTATCACTGTCTAATGCCGTTATAGACGCCTACGAGCAGAATTGCCCTTTGAAACAAAAAAACCTCTCAAAAAAGGTCCCATGGTGGAACCCAGAGCTGACCAAGCTCAGGCTTACGCTGAGAAGGTGCTTCAATAGGGCGAGAAATCACAACACTAACTCGCAACATCTTTGGGAGGAATACAAAAACGCCCGAAACGAATACAACAAGGCCATTGTTAAAGCCAAACGAAGAAGCTGGAGGGACTTTTGTGAGAGCGTGGAAACAGCTTCCGAAGCCTCCAGGCTCAACAAGATCCTCAGCTCTAACAACCGCCCCCAGCTGGGATGCCTTAAACGACCAGAGGGGGGACACACAAGCGACACCAAGGAAACCTTGAAGCTCCTAATGGAAACACACTTTCCGGGCTTCCAGGAATCCTCACACCCAATTGCCGCAGGGGAGAACTCCAAGAGGCTCCACAAGCCCAGGGAGTGGGCCCTTGCAGCCAAGATAGTTAATCCAAAAGCAGTAGAATGGGCCGTGAGCACCTTCGACCCTTACAAATCACCTGGACCGGATGGAATATACCCAGTCCTACTACAAAAAGGGTTAAGCCAGCTGCTGGGCCCTCTAACAAAGGTACTCAGAGCGAGCATAGCCCTCAGACACGTCCCTCATGCCTGGAGCAGCGCAAGAGTCACGTTCATTCCAAAGGCAGGCAGGAACGGCCACATCTTTGCCAAAGACTACAGACCCATTAGCCTCACCTCCTTTCTCCTGAAATCACTGGAGAGACTAGTTGACGGCTACTTGAAAAACAACCACCTAGCTCTTCAACCGCTTGCTGATGCTCAGTATGCCTATAGGGAGGGCAGATCTACGGACACTGCCCTACATCACCTGGTGAGCACAATAGAGACACAGTTAGCGGCGAAAGGTTACGCTCTGGGAGTATTCCTGGACATCGAAGGAGCATTTGACACCACATCATATGCAACTATAAAAAACGCTATGCACAGACGAGGAATACCAGAGACCATTATTGACTGGACATTGAGTATGCTATCAAATAGGAATCTGACCGTCTATCAAGGCGACACCTCCATCACGGGAATCCCTGCTAAGGGCTGTCCACAGGGTGGAGTCATCTCCCCCCTCTTGTGGAGCATCGTTGTAGACGAACTCCTAATAGATCTACAAAACCTAGGCCTCTCTGTCTACGGCTACGCTGATGACGTGGCCATAGTAGTCAGAGGAAACTTCCTATCAATACTTAAGGAGCTCATGGACAAAGCACTTAAGACCACCCAAGACTGGTGCCAGGCCAGAGGTCTATCCGCTAATCCAAGCAAGACTAAGGCCATGATTTTCACCAGAAAATACAAACCCGAACCCGTTGAGTGTCTCAAGCTCTGGGATAAGGAGATAGAATACGCTACAGTAGTTAAATACCTTGGAGTCTATCTAGACCCAAAGCTCAATTGGAAGCACCACCTCGAGCGCAAGAGAACAACCTTCTATGCCTCGTTGTGGACGTGCAAAAGAGTCATGGGAAAAACCTGGGGGTTCAAACCCAGGGTCGCCTTATGGCTCTACAGGGCAGTACTGCTGCCTAGACTAACCTATGCTGCAATAGTCTGGTGGTCCAGGGTGAAAAAGCTTGAGACAGTAAAAATGCTTAAAAGCCTTCAAGGTAACTACCTGAGGGCTGCAACTGGCGTCATGAAGACCACCCCAACAGCGGGATTAGAGGTGGCACTCTGCTGCCCGCCTCTGGACAAGCTCATCATCCACTCCGCCAGACTTACAGCATACAGACTGAAGTGTTTGGGCGAGTGGAAGCGTGGAGGGCACAATCATCCTGAGCTAAACCTCCTCCACAAAAGCCCATTCACTCTGACCCAGGATCGACTACGGAAAAAAATTTCGGTATAGAAATCCTATAAAATCCTAATCCTATAAAATCCTAATCCTAATCCCCACCAGGGAAGAATGGAAAAATCCGCAGTGGCTTCAAAGCCACAACGCAGACGCCTGGTTCACCGACGGCTCAGGAACAAATGGACGTTTTGGGGCAGGCGTGTACGGACCCAAAACCAACCACAGAATCAGCATCCCCCTTGGACAATACGCTACGGTTTTCCAAGCCGAGGTACTTGCCATATTGGAATGCATAAAACTACAAAGTCGACTTTAGGTAAAAAACAGACAAATCCTCATCTGCTCTGACAGCAGAGCAGCACTGGACGCTCTGGCTAAAGCCACCACAGAATCTTCTGTGGTCTGGGACTGCATGCAGGAGCTCAACAAATTGGGAAAATCCAACAAAATCACCCTAATGTGGATACCGGGTCACCAAGGCATACCCGGAAACGAAGAGGCCGATAGACTGGCAAAACTGGGCACACTGGATTGCCCAGTGGAGCCAGCTGTAGGGGTCCCCTTCGCTACAGGTAAGAAAATCATCAGGGACTGCTTGGAGCAGGAACATCGGGCTTCCTGGAAACAGAGTCAGGGATGTCGCCAGGCAAAAGCCATGATGGAGCAACCACTACAGAAGAAAACCAAGGCCCTACTTGACATGAGCAAGAAGAACCTTAGAACCACTATCGGTCTCCTCACCGGACACACGACCCTTAGAGCTCATCTATTCAACCTTGGCTTGACTGAGAGCAAGGATTGCCGAATATGTGGCGAGGAACCTGAAGACAGCATACACATTGTTGGCCGCTGTCCAGGGCTCGCCGCCAAAAGACACAGTTTACTGGGACGAGCCTTTCTCGAACCCAGCGATCTGCCCAAACTTGAAGGTCAGTGACCTACTTAGTCTGGTAAGAAGTACCGGGCTACTAGCTGACAATTGACCTAACCACACAGTGGGTAGTTACAAAAGACCTTACAGATCTAGGTGACATCAAGGGCTGGAAACAAGCCCCCCACTCCATCTACTACTACTACTACTACATACTACTACTACCTCATACTGGCGTATCTACTTAAATTCAACATACAAACTATATGCGCCATAGCGACATTTTGAAATACTTAGAAAATAATATCGTTCTTACCAATGGATATTTTTTTAATTGTCAATTGTTATATTATAGGCTTTTTTTGTTAATTGGAATCATTTTGGAATAATTTACTGTATACCATTCTTTGTTAAATTGAGTAAATAAAATAAGATTAATTTAATATAAGTACATTGTTTTTCTTACACAATTATGAAGCTGTAATGTAAATAAATATTCTGTGTCATAGAAAAAGTGCATCACTGTATTCTGTCAGACAAGCTGGTAATATAATTCCGCTAGCTTGTTTAAGAATACGTTCTGTAAGTCTTAGTTTCATCGTATACATCATTGTATAATGTGTAGTGGGGTGGTGTCGACTACAACGAGCGATTCCGTCACCCCAGGCTGGCATAACGATAAGTGATCGTTCTTTCAGCCGTGGGATAAGCGCACAAGAGTTATATAAGATTGACACCGGGCAGCCTCGCCCCTGTCTACTATTTTGAAAGGATATCTCCGTCTGGAATGAACTATCTGGATACCTCCTTCCTCCCTAATGGTTACAGGGTTGAAGTCGCTTATGTGGCCCCTACCTGTTTATTTCAGCGTTAAAACAATGAGAATTTATCGCCGACCTGGCCGTCCTTTGCCCGTCATACCACTCATGATCGGGTGGCCTATATGTCGCCTATATCCTATATCCAGCCCCGCTGCTCAGAAAATAGTATATTTCCATAATCTCCAGACTCCTTCAGCAATTAGTCAGGGTGCATAACCGAGTGTATACGCCGAACGGTGCGCAAACCACCTAGTAGCGCCGGAAGGCAATCGCACCAGGAGAAACCGATCACGCCTCAAAACACACCCACTGTTTCTATTTCCTCTTCCAACCAATATCTACTATCAATTGTAAATATGTTCCTCATTGGTCGATCTTTAAGATTAAAAGTTTTTTAGTAAACATTAAATCCCTCTAGCTGGGCCCTCTCAAAGGCGCTGGAATAATATACGAACGGATCGCTAGCCCTTGCGTTAAGCGGACCAAAACGGAAGAAGATTTTGCGATTACTTTAGGCGAAATTAATTACAATCCTACCAACATAAGTCGCTGTCAGAGGGCAAAGGAAAAGCAGAGAAAATTAAAAGAAGGATCGTATTTCTCCAAGCTCGCTATGATGAAAATAAGAATCCTCACGATTGTATAGCACCTTTTCACTTAGCGCCCTCCAAATAGAGAAGCACTGCCAAAGTGAGGGAAATCTGCATATTTACACTGGGAATAGTAATTAGTGCGTGTTGAGGACTACATATTATATATATATATATATATATATATATATATATATATATATATATATATATATATATATATATATATATATATATATATATATATATATATATATATATATATATATATATATATATATATATATATATATATATATATATATATATATATATATATATATATATATATATATATATATATATATATATATATATATATATATATATATATATATATATATATATATATATATATATATATATATATATATATATATATATATATATATATATATATATATATATATATATATTCTATATATATATATATATATATATATATATATATATATATATATATATATATATATATATATATATATATATATATATATATATATATATATATATATATATATATATATATATATATATATATATATATATATATATATATATATATATATATATATATATATATATATATATATATATATATATATATATTTATATTTGATAAGTTTTGTAAAGAAATCCGTTTATAGGATGATGTTTTTATTTAAAATAAAATTAGTAAAAGCTACTTAAAAAGCAGCGAAGGAAATCCCAGCTTGGATCGGGAAATGCTAATATTTGAATGAGATATACTTACGGATGTGCACGACTTTCGACGGTGCAATGTTAGTTTAGGTCCTTTTGCAGTCGACTAACGATCACTATTCATCCATATATCTCAAAAATCAAGCTTATCCTTTTGCAACACAAAATGCCTCCAATTGAGACGAATTAAAGCGAAAAAATCAAAAATTAAACAAATTGATGACTTCGGCAAAGCCGTGACATAAATGAAGGTAACATATCGAAATAATTCAAATTTCGAATGCTACCAATATTTAAAATATGATACAATTAGGCTAAGTTTGTTATTAACGAGCCATTAAATCGAAATAAAAAAAATAAAAACTCCATATGCTTAATGAAATGAAAGAAGAAACTTCAATCTTAATTTCTGGCAGAGAAGTTTATAAAAAAGGCTGTATAATGTTATCAAAATACGGTAAACCAGTATAAAATTGTATAATATAAAAAAATATGTAAAGAAACATTGTAGAAAACAGTATAATATTTTTATATTTGATAATTTTTGTAAAGAAATCCGTTTATAGGATGATGTTTTTATTTAAAATAAAATTAGTAAAAGCTACTTAAAAAGCAGCGAAGGAAATCCCAGCTTGGATCGGGAAATGCTAGTATTTGAATGAGATATACTTACGGATGTGCACGACTTTCGACCGTGCAATGTAAGTTTAAAGGTCCTTTTGCAGTCGACTAACGAGCACTATTCATCCATATATCTCATGAAATAAAGACTAGTTTAGCAGTACCAGCTCTTGCTTTTAGTATTAAAAAACTGTGTTTTCGGTAATTCCAGAGGTAATAAAAAAAGAAAATATGGGAATGGTTTTGGTTTTAAATGTATGTGTCAAATCGCTTAAAAATGTCAAATGACATAAGTTACATAAAATATTTATTTCCACAATATATTGTCGCTGTTCGCTTCCTTTCTGTACGGTAAAATGCAACAAGGAAAATTATGTAGCGGCTTTCAGATTCCTTAGATATGAAGATTTCAGGAAGAAATTAATTGTAGCAAGGACTAGGGATAAATTCCAGGTGCTAGCGAGGATGCTCACCGGAGGATTTTCACGAGTGCATTTGCTCATTTATACTACTTAATAATTGTTTTGTTTTTTTCGACAAATAAACAAAACAATTTTTGTTTTGCATATTTGTTAGAATAGTTTATTCCTGTCCGCTTTACAACTGAAATATCTGCAGTAGACTTTAAAACTGGCACCTGTATTACTTTACCACTGGACCACAAAAGGTTGGAGAAATCTGCTCTTCCTTACTTAGAGAGAAGATAAGTCAGCTAAAAAGAAAGTAATCAATTTGCTAGGATTCAAGGAAAATAGCAAAATATCGACCGTTGATAAAGAATTATAACATTATCTTAACTACTGTAACACTTTCATTTATCCAACAATTACTTTTTTTTAATCAATCCTGAAACAAAAAGTTTTTAATTACATTATGGAAAATTAAAAAAAAAAAATGTGTTTGTATTTTAATGTCGGTAGGTATACTCATAATCAGACATCTAAATATATCTTAGACAGTTTTAATGCGTTCATTTTTTATCATTTCAAAAACACCTCTTTGGATCGTATGTAAGAAAGAAGTTTTGGAAATAAAACATTTCCTCGGCAACGCTACAGGTAGCAAAAGATAGCTTTTGTATGACTACTGTTGATGACGTCACGGGTGACGCAGAGGCTTTAATAGTCTAGGTGGTGGTGCTTTGAGAATTATATACATTTCGACGCCCACATTGCTGCTAGTATTGAACACAAATCGCCTTGTCTTATACTTAATAGTAAATTAAGAAGCTAGCGAGGATGCTCACCAGAACCGACAAATTACTATATTCTAAAATAAATCTCCTATGTATCTGAGAGATATCCGCTACAAACGGAGGTATATAAAACTCTCGCTAGTGAATCGCTTTTGTAAACCTTGCGTCATAGTGTGATAGTTATGTACGGATAGTTGTAAAACGGGGAGATAACGTAATAATTAGCAGATTAGCGCTATAAGAATGGACGGCTAGCGTCGGCGGTTGCAGGGGAGGGTTGCGGAGGGGCGGCTGGGAGGGACTGGTTCGTGTCAGCGGCACGCTGTGAGCAGCGTGATTAATGGACCAGGCGTGAACGGCCCGCCCAAATCTGGACCGACGCGACTGGACGCTCATCTCGCCCTGCAGCCCCATCAAACTTGCCTTGTAGATTTTTTGGTGAGGAGGAAACTCGCTATTCCACGTTTTTATGGACGTTAAGTTTCGTCGGGATCAGACAAGTGCTATCGATGTATATTTCTTCTAACAACTGGGCGACAGAATTTTCTCATTTGGTTAGGTAAAATTAAATTATTGAATTTAACACGTTGATCGCCACGGCAGTTTTAGGCTTCTGGTCTGAAAATTAAATCCTATTATATTATTAAAACAATGTGTTATTTTGAAAAAGAAATTCCGAATTGTCTCATCATTGTCTATGTAACAAAATATTATTGCTAAAGCCATATACGAGTATCGTAGTTGACAGTCAATGAGTTAACTAGTCATACTTATACGTAAAAATATATCAATAGGCAGTGCCTATTCGAGATTCATTTCTCATCATCCTGACGAATAGCACAAAATTGCGATCGCTGTCAGTATATCGAAAAAAATCGTAATTCAATGGCTTCTAGTAAAATTAGATTAAATAAAGTTATTTGACTAATCAGTCAATTATGAGTAACATTACCAAATAGACAAAGTTACTAAGGGCGAAGGAAAATAGAAATAGATGAAACAGTAATTGACAGAAAATGAAAGAAATGAAATAAGCTTAATATTTTAAAAGTTTCTTAGGTTCAGTAAAGAAATAAAAAAACATGAAACCGTAATGTATTTTAAAGTATTATTTATCAATTAGATAATTGTAAACAATTACTTATTAAAATTTGAATATTAATACTATCTCAAAACCACATAATTATAATCTGAAAAAATCTAAATTGTAGACAATAGACCGTATGCGCGCATTCTCTTTTTCTTGTTTGCTTGAATGTTTGTATGATTTTTAAATTCTTGATAGTAGGTAAACTAGTGCATATATAAGACATATGATACTTTTTTCATACACTTTTCATCTGTCCCATTTGTGGTTTGCTTACAAACCGGTGTACGCGCAATCCCGAATTGATTATATTAGAAAATGCTTGTTTTTTGGACGTTTACCAACAGGAATAACTACATTATTGATTCGGTTTTTAATTATAGTAATAAACACAATATTTAGAGCATATTTTTCCTTCTATCTATAATCTATCTATTTCTATATTATTAATATTACGCTATCGCCAGCAAGACCCGCAAATAAGGATAGCGCGAAGCGTCTTCCAGTTACAAAAATTAATCCGTTAATGAAGAGGGACGTAAATTTTAACGTATCATCCGACTTAAAAAATACTTTCGCCAATTAGTTTTATGTTTCGTATGGAAAAGCTGATTAGAGCTGTCACATATAAACCAATCCGATCCCAGCGTTAGTGTTTTTTTAAATAATGTATTTTTCATATTACTACAAGTGTACATTATGTGTTATTTTAATTGAGATTGATAGTTATGGTAAATATTCTGCTGGCATTAGACCTTAGGTTGAGATTAGTTTTTTTGGTATATACCATCTAAGTGTGACTTTTATGCGAATAATTGTATGTTAGTAGGTAAAATAGGGCAATTCTGTGTTATGGTCTACAACTTGACTCTTCATTTTGAAACAGTGATTTATTTATTTATTTATTTATTTGCAGCTGTTATAAAAAAACATATACAAAAAAAACAAGAACACACAGATTAAAAATTAAAACTATAAATAGACAAAGACTATGAAATAAAGCTACAAACGCTGCAAATTAGGGGTATCCTCAGGATATCTCTTATCCTGGTTTTCAGGACACACCTATTAATTATTGATACATAGGTATATGATTTTTAAAATAAAATAACCAAATCAAATAAATCTTAAAACAAAAAATCCAGTATGTAGCCGTTGGTAACAGCATCGAATGCCAGTATTTTTCATGATTGGGTCATGCCTACGCCTGGTTATGTTAAATGGAAAGCATAGGTGATCGCTATTGGAAGAAAGTAAGTGAAGTGGTTGATTACGAAAGCAACGTAACATTTTTATTAGTACAAAAGAATATCAGGGGTAATGACTTAATTATAATCATTATAATGCTAAACATCAGTCTCCGCGACAGAGTGCGCAATGAAGAGATACGAAGGCGCACGGGGGTGATAGACGTCATGAAACGTATCGGTAGAGTGAAGTGGGGCTGGGCAGGTCACGTCGCAAGGCAGGATGACGCGAGGTGGCCGAAGAGGCTTGTCCAGTGGAGACCGAGAACCACAAAGCGAGGCGTAGGGATACCACAACTACGATGGCTGGACGACATTAGAAAAGCAGCAGGGACCAACTGGCTGAGGGCAGCAGCTGACAGACAGACATGGAAGAAGAAGGAAGAGGCCTACGTCCAGGAGTGGACCAAACCAGGCTGAGGAAGAAGAAGAAGAAGAATCATTATCATCATTACTTGATCGATTTTATAAGGTGCATTAAAAGACGATACTGAAAGTGAATAACTTCCAAAACATCGAATATAACGTTAAATGTGATAGCGTTTTTCAGATAATACCAACCTCTTTACCCGCTTTACCACATCTTCAGCTAGTCGCGTGATTTTCATTCTCGGATGGAGGTGCAGTCATTCATTGGGTGAGAGCCCTGCGGATAGAGTCGTTGCGCTAGGCTCGCTCATTAGCAGGGTAAGCTGGTAGAATCTATGTTAGAATCCTCTATCGCTCTCAGAATTGCTTCCAGAATTGCCCTACGTTACCTACATATGCTGCATCCATTTTTCTATCCTAAATATTCCGAAGTTATAGCTGTGATTTTTCAGTAATGAATTCCAATATCTTTCATTTATCTGACAAGACAACATAGTAAAGTGTTAAACTACACAAGCTGAAGGACTGTTTTAAATTTGGAGAGATCAATTAAAGCAGCAAGCGTATCCCTGTTGAGCGATATGGTGGAACGCTCGAAAATATCTTCATTAGTGACGGTTTTAGACCAGCTCGAGAACGATAAATCTTACACTCATTCAGACTGGTGATAAGTGCGAGCCCTGCTAAAGTAGCATTTTCAATTAGGGATCAACAAGCGCATCAGGAAATGTACAACCATGAATTAGTAATAATTAACACTGTTGGATACTGAAACGGGGATTATGTGAAAGTAGCTAAATACAAAATATTGAATCGCATAAATAAGTAGGCAAAACAAAGCATGGAATTTACAAGTAGGCAAAACTAGTGATATTATCATACGAATTCATCTCAAGGAAAGACCAATAACTAAACTGAGAATATTACGTATACTACAGTATGTAAACTAAACGCATGAACCAATAAATATAATATATTAAAATACTTAAAGGTAAAGCGTAAAAAAGGAAAAGAATAAAATACACGGCGTACTGTAGCAACCCCAAATCAAGGACCTTGAGGTCCTTGAATTTGGTCCTTGAGGCCATTCTGAGAATTCTATGAACTTGAGGTCATAGAATTCTCAGGATAGAGCACTGTTTGCAGATAATGAAAAAGAAAGATAAGATGAATACTGGAATGGTAACTTGACATTTCGAGATCGAAGGATCTTTCTACATTTACAAAATATTCGCTCACCTAAAGATAACAACTTTTTCGCAGTTTGATCCATCTGAAAAATATTAAAGATCGATTAAAATGACTGCTCAGTGCGTCGCCAGTATTATTGCTATAAATGAAGAAAAAAAATAAGAAATCGGGAAAATGCAACATTGAAAATAGTATAATAAAAGAAACAGATATTTAGATTTATTGGTAATATATGTTCGTTTGTACATTTGCCGGATGTTTCGAAGCCTGTGGATGCTTTCTTAGCGGCAAGAAAAATACTGGCATTCGATGCTGTCACCAACGGCTACATACTGTTCTTCTGTGGTACTAAGAAAACGATGATTTGATAGGATTATATGAATTTATTAAATGTATATTTTTTTTTGTGAAGTGAAATAAGCTACTAAAGAGGTGTTTTAGTGTAAAACAATAGGTACGGTACAAAGTATTATAATTATACATGAGAAAAAATCGGTTGTGTCACCCCAAGATTTTCCGGCTTCCTCAAACCCCACCCCCCCCCCCCCACTATCCCACTATCCCTCCTCAGACACCACGCCAACTCCCCTCCCCCCCAACTCACCTACTATGAAAGCAGATTTTAATATTTTGTAGTATTTCCGTGATATTAAAGTTGTTTTTTTAAAAAATGATGTAGTATTTTTATAAACACATCGGTATTTAAAAAAAATTCATCAATTGTATGGGAGGTATTCTAACCAAAATTTCACAACGTGACTTCGGTCCAACAAGTTATCTGTGTACCGAATTTCAGATTGAAGTATGACTAGCGTGCCCACTTAAAGACCGATTTCAACTACAATCTTTTCAACTCTTGCCAGGACCGAATAATGCCTGCATGCCAACATTCAGGTCTATCGGATAAAATGTTTAGGGGCTATCGTGGAGGAATACACACACACACACACACAGACTAACAGACTCACAGACATACTTCAATCTGGAAATGGTCCTAAACATCCCAGGGGGTGTCAAAATGGATATTTCCGTCCATCTCGATTTTTTTTATCGCGTTCACAATACTTTCTCTGGTGCCGGGAAATTAAAAAAGAAAACTGACAATAAAAATGCAATCGGATTTATTTTATTATATTTTATAGCAAACTTACAGATAGTAAATATATAATACTAGTATTTTAGAAACATATACAAACCAAACAAAAATACTATCCTATGAACAGTTTGCAATGCTTGATTACAAATTAACAAAAATAACATGAACAAGTTGAAAGTAGAAAAAAAAGCATAAACAAATATAATGGGTCTTGAGCGGACGATTCTTGGAGAGCCATTTACTCTATGATAAAATATGTCTGTAAGTTGCGTGACGGCAAATTTCAACTTCATGCATGAAAGTATTTAGCGATATTAAAGCTACATTTGCTAAAGATAACTTGGGTAAGATCAGAAAGAGATTCAAGCCGACAAGCTTACTCGAGGACAGATTAAAATCTCCGTAAAAACCACTCTCTGCGGAATTCATTGGCAAATAATTGCTTTTCGGCTCTCGCGCCTACGCAGTAACGCGTTTATGTCGTCACGACCGCTAACAACTTTTAATACTCTCCAGGGAATGGAAAATCTCTTCCAAAAGTCCTAATGATAGCAATTAATGACCGAGGTAGAACGTGACTTTAAATTTCGAATATAAATCCATCTTGTATACCTACTTAGCGAACTTGAGAGATTTTTTTAAAGAAAAATACATAGCCTTTTAACAATAGTTGTTTTGAGCTGCCATAAACGCCGAATAAGTAGGTAAGCTTTTTCCTAAAGTAGCAATGAGAAAACGGAATTATTAAAAATACATTACCCGAGTAATAATGTCAACCTCAGAAGTAATTCACAAGTTTAAATAATTTTTAACGATATTTTGTTTTTGTCATTTCTTTAGTTTTCAGTGATTCTTCCAAAGCGGGTGTTGTTTTTCTTGGTATTCCCCAGAGATTTCGCCTAGGAAATATGTTATTTATCATATCCATAAATGACATTTTGGGGCAATGAATGATACTATTAGCCTATTATTATATGCAGATGAAAAATACTCTATAACTAAAGACTATCAAAAATTGTATACGAGATAGCCCCAATATACAATGATACGTGATAACCAGAATATATAGGTGTAATATAGATAGGTATTAAGTAGGTATACAGTAATTTCATCCTAAATGCCATGATGAATCTAACTAAGTAGTAGGAGGGGATTTTATTAAATTTTGCACTGGGGCCAACTGTTTTTATAAATATAAAATCGAAGACTATCGCGGTTGTTTGACGTTATAAATAGGATTGAAAAGAATTTACCGCGTGAAATTTGTAGCACCCGACGTTTTGGTGACGTTGTAGCCGCCGTTGTCCAGGGTGGACTGAAAGAGCTGTCAATCCGTTGTTTTGCTGGTAGGCCGCATACCGCTGCCGCCACTCTGTAGGTTATAACGGTGATAGGGGCCGGACTCTTAGAGCGCGAATTTCGAAAATCCGTCTTGCACACAACACTCACTGTATCCTGTCTTACGTCCTGGCGTCCTTCGGCGTTCGGCGGCGGGAACATTTTAAGAAGAGGGTTCCACGTAGAAGAGAGTTTGTAACCGTCGTCTCTATTGAAGTAAGGGGGTTCTTCTTATTTCAATGGCTTCCCGGATCATGCGAGGAAACTAAAAGTACCCAGACGTACCCCTTCAGCACAGGTTAATTAGAACAGACTTCGATATTATAGATAAACAGCAGAAATATTTTGTAGGCAGGTGCTAAACAACTATTTTTTCAAACAGCTTGCTAGAATTAAGTTTATCAACCGCCCTACCTTTGGGCTATTATTCATAAGTAGGTAAAAATCTATGAATTTTTTCATTAGATTTCCTAATAACAACACTTGTTTACAATATAACAGCCTTTATTACACAAGAGACCCATGTATTACCTTTTTTCATTTAGAATCGTAGGAACAATTTGACGTATCACGTACGCTTTGTGGGTTTCGGTTTTTTCTTTGTACTCGAGTGTACTCAAACATACGTGATACGGGTTGTTGCGTTCAGGAAATAATATAGCGGCAGTATCAAGTACGTTGGTGTAGGTATGGTGGTTAAAAATGTTTTGTAATAATTAAACATTAGGATTTCTTGTAATTTGCATATTGAAATTATGGATCAATAAACTTAAACACAATTTTCTATTGTATAAGGCAAGGTATTCGCACTTTTTTATTTTATTTCTACCTCTTTCATAGCTCTCTTAAGTTATTACATTCCCCTTTCATACTTTTCATCGGAAGCTATGAGAATTTTGCTGGTGTAGTTCCGTCCTAAAAACCAGCGAAGTTGTACGACGCCGATAATAGCATTTCAAAAGTTGTCCGAGCGTACCCTACGCCTTCCTGTAAAAGCGCGACTTTCGCCGGCAAAAAAGTCGCAAAATTTGTTGGTTTTTGATGAAGCGCATTAGTGGAGTGCGCGGCGCGGCGTAGCAGACCGCAGATTGGATTCATTTCTGGGCAAGCGTCGCGGCGCTATTAATCGAGGAGCTCACTGCTTTATTCGTTTTGTTTATGCATACATTTATTATAATAATTATAAAAGAGCAGTAGAGGAATCCCGATAAATATAGAAAAATGGAGTAAGATCTTGCCAAAACAGTGAACTGAACATTATCTTTGGAAATTGAACTAAATACATATATAAAACTATTTGATAATCTCTCTTGTTTGTCAGTGCAAGGTACCTACATATTTAACCCAGAAGACTAATGTTCGTCAAAAAGACAAGCGTCTAATAAATATCGCCCTTTTCCTTTCTAATTGGCATACTTTCGCGTCAACTTAGCTAGACTACGTCCCGTGGTGGTTAGGACCTGCTACTTACATATTTGTATTATAGGCTTTAAGAATAGGTTTTTCCATTTAACTCGAATTCCAACTCATCAGTCTTGATGCTGACGTGGTACAGCCTTTCTAAACCACAAGACTTGCTAATTTGGTACTTTCACATTAGTATTAGGCATCAAGCTGAGACTTTGTCATTGAACTCCGTTTCCAACTCCACCGACGCTTTAAAGACGCGGCATGATGATGGCAGATGCCATGCAGCTACAAACATCTAACTCAGCCTTCGGAATACCAATAGCGGCACCGAGTGTAGCTCAGCTTGTCGCCAAAACTTTAAACCGATTATTCGTCGGGAACCTAATAACCAAAATACCGTTTTAACCCTTGGAGTAAATGGGTATTTTCATGGATGCATCTGTCTCTTTTGCAGGATTTTCAGCGACATCGACCTTAAAGTACTATAACTACGAAACTACTACACCAATCATAAAAAGAACAACTGCACAATGATTGCATTGAAATTTCGAATATAGAATATTGAAATATCATTTTGTAAAACAATTAGATAATTATGAATAAATATGAGAACGTCAAAGAAGTGAAAAAAACGCGGAACCAGATCTGGTCGTATCATACTCAACGGATAATTGTTTCAGAACCAGATTTGGTCGTATCATACTCAAGGGGTTAAGTCGACACTGGCGAGAATGGCATTCGGTATGAGCAGAAGTACTAGGAGTAGGACTAGCGGAACTCGGTTCAAAAACCGATTCAAAATATTTACAAAACATAGTACACACTTCCTGCCCTGACTCAGAAACACCCCCTAAGTATATTACACTTTTAGGGACTGAGTCGGACTTCCGGAGGGATTTGACGTAAGACCAGAAAGACTTAGGATTGCTACGAATATTTGTTTAATTTTTTTTAATTTATAATGAATAGCAATCCTTATAAGCTTATAAGTTTCTGCCTAGACCTCAAAAGGGAGAATTTATTATAGTCAAGCGAGTTGTGAAACCATTTAAACTTCTGATGATATCGATATTTCTCCTTGGTAATATTCATTAATGAAGACGTATACCAAGGGGGATATTTGGATGCCCACACCAGTTTCGTTGGCAAATATAGCTTAATTGGCCTGGACAAAATTCTATAGAAACCGCTTAAGGCAGAATTAATGTCAGTACTACATAAAAGATCCTCCCAATTAAATGCCGCAAGTGCGGCATTGATTGCAATATAGTCAGCTTTATTAAACTGCGTCACGTGACTGCGCGAATCCTGAAGTGGTTTCACGAGCTCTAGGGAATATTCAAGAACTAGTAGGGCTTTATGGTACTTGTAATCCTTCGGTACTATCGGGTTGTCGCTAGCATAAACATTAATATTTTTATTGCATAGGACCAAATCTAACGTTTTCCCCATAGTGTTGCAAATACCATTATATTCGCGAAGACCAGCCATGCTCATAGTGTCCAGAGTTAAGACGGCAGGCGAAAAGGATGAAGAGTTAGTAGGCGTTAAAAAAATGTTATTACCTTCGTATTCCCAATCGATTTCTGCAGGTTGTAGTCACCAACTAATTAATGCATCTCCAGGATGGCTTAGAAAAATGTCGACTAGTCGAGACATAAATGCTTCAATATTTATATCCTAGTTGAGCGTTCTAGGGAAGTACGCACAACATATTATTATGTGAACTGAATGATTACACCCTTTTGAAGATAACGATGGTATCGTAACCCAAATATCCTCAGCGCACGTACTCCACAAAGGCTGTTTATGAGCATTTAGCTCGTTTTATATAGTTGCGATCACGTCTGAATACTGCTTATCGGTCTTCAATCAACTCGCTGCTCGATATTCCTTGGTGAAGCCAGGTTTCAGTTAGTGCAATAATGTCGAATTCATTGTATAATATGCTTTGTAGGATTACGTTTGTTTTGGTTCGGAGACCTCTAACATTTTGGTAATAGATGAATAGTTTCATAAAGAGTCGTATGTCTTACGATGTCTACGTACATAAGACTATATAAAATTAAAGTTTATTTTACATCTGGGTCGTAACGTTTTAGTGATCAAACTGTCAAAACAGTTGAGGAGCAAGCATCAATCCTGGATGCAAAATAGTCACGCGCGAACTAACCAGGGATAATTTTGATCCGGAGCCCGAATTGTGTCGAAGTATATGTAGCTGAAAATACGATACCTGCATTCCCGGAAAGCTCCTAAGAACTGGTGAGAGTACAGGAAATATCATGGCATTGATATGCAAGGGGGTAGAAACGGAGCCATAAACAAATTGACCTGGGTCAAATTGACTCGTATGTAGTACAGGAGGGTTTAATAATTACTCGGTTCAATATACTCTCTGAGTGTGTTAGGATAAAGAATGTCGATGTTAACATAATCGCATCAGCAAAAGATATACTTTGTTTCTTTATGTAAAAATTCCTTGTATCGCAGCCAGAAAGCTAGAGGGTACCAACTGCCAAGAGTAAAATATGAAAAGAATAATATCCAAGCATTATATAATTTGATCGTGACAAAAAGGAAATAGGCTATAATATCTAGGATAATATTCCAATTTCTGATTGAATAGACGCCCAAAAAAAGTATTTTGGTTTTTCTCTCCTAGGAAAACGAAAAAAGTAAACGAAATCCTTGTACAAAATGTATATTTTTGTTTCGAAACGTTAACGCTAAAAATATACAATTAGGGATAAATGATATAAATATATAAGCAGTGAGCTCTGTGCCTACAATGCGGCAGGAGGAGCGCGGCGCTCTTGGCGTGGCGACACGGCGGCAATCGCGCGAAAACTTTTAATAGAAAAGTACAAGATTTTTCCGACTCGCATATAAATTCGCATTCGCAAATAAACTCGCGAGTCGCGCGGCTGTTTACATTTTTCTCGCTTTCGAGCTATGTTGCAATTTCTACGGCGACCGACGCGGAACGATTGCAATTCTGTACCATTCAGAAACTTCCTGGAGAACTTTGCCACTTGCGATGTTCTCTTTATGCCCTAGATGACAATGAAACGTAATTAGTTTCCCGGTTGAATATTTGTTCCGTTGCCAGCTTTTAGCGCTTTAAATTAAAAAAATATTTTACTTGCAGTTTAAAAAACCAGTCAAGTGCGGGTAAGCAAGTTCGTGCGATGGTAGGTACATATTCACATGTATTTGTCTATATTCGCTTTCTATTTTGCTTGATTGCGTGATTTCAATTCATGATTTCATGCATATAACCCTTCATATCTCATATTATTAGACGCACGAAAGTTTATATAGATACTTTCTTTTGTACATGTTTATTCATCGTATATGTGCCCTTAATTGTTGAGCCGTTTATGCGTAACCACGAATTGAATATATAGCAAAACCCTTGCCTTTCGTAGGTTTACTAACGGGAGTAATCCCCATGGACTAGAAAGGAGCTTTAGCAGAACATTATTATTGATATGTTTTAATTGCATAATAATATGAGTTTATATACATTATTCCATAGGAGGTATGCACCTAGGAAAGGATTTTGTTTTGATTTTGGTAAGGATTTTTTAAAATTTCATTTAAAATATTATAAAAAAGATAAAAACGGTTTTAAATTTGTAGCACCCGACGCAACGTTTCGGCGACAACGACGGTTGCTACATCGCCGAAACGTCGGGTGCCGCAAACAGGGGCAAAATGCTTTAGCGATTTAAAATGCGGAGTAGAAAACACTTTAAAATATGTTTTTTTTTGCCCCCGATGTTTATGATAATTTCGGGGTGTGAAGTGCTGAAGGTTTTTTATCATATCAGTAGTTAGCACCACCCATGATGCATCATTCTTGGGATTCAACAGGTACAAACGAAACGTTGACTCCGCCGCGCTTCTTTATATATTTTCAACGGAAAAGTGAGTGTAGGTTATCTAATTTGTATTTTAATTTCTCGGCGAAGGGAGAGTATCGTGAATATATTGTTAATACCTGTGTGTATATATTGTTAATACCTCAGAAATCCTAAAAAATACTAAAACATACTACATTTGCTATCATAGGCACTTGACACAATCACTATTAGGTGAGACCCCTCTCATTTTCCCTGAAGTTGACGGAGAGGGGGGCAGGGATTTGGCGCGCGGGAGGGATTGTATGCTTTCCGGAAAAGTCTTGAGGTGCCACAACCGATGTTTTTTATTTGCTCTGAATAACGTAAAATTAGAATGTGTTTATGATATGATATACATTAGCCTCTCCAATCATCATATTCGTGATAATATAATCTTTGTCACGAGGGCATCATTTTTGGAGTTATTTCAAATCAGTTCTAACGTTTAGAAAGAGCCACATTGAAGAATTTGAAAAAACCGGCTCGAGAAACGGACAAATCTAAACGTGTATGTAAACCGAAATCTAGTTTCAGTGTTACTTGTGTCATAGTTGAGATGGCAAATCTTGCGACAACAAGAGAAAACTACATTTTTCTGTAACTAATGCTTTTAAATTTACCCTATTTGATGTTTTGTATGTAATTCAACGATTTTCTCGTCACTGCAAATCCCTATGTTTAGTTTAAAGATAGCCTAAAATAGGATCTATATAATTATGGTACTTGATACCATAGTTTATCCAATATTTTATATGTTGTCTCTTCCATAACATAGTGTGGCTATTCCAAGGCTATATGGTTTGAAAAAGCCGGTTTCCTTAATTTTCAATGTTAATATTTAAGCTTCTTAGCAAAGACAAATATTTTTATTCGATATTATTTACACTTAAGTAAGTCGAAAAAATCTTTATAATATCTACTCTGGATTTTCAATATCTTCTGATGTTTTTTATTTTAAAAAATATACACTTTTATGCCTATTACACCTACATAGCTGACCCAAGCTTCGACCTATAGACAGAGCTCTCCCGTACATTCCTCTATAACGAACAAAACGGCGCAGATGACGCTTTGTATTGCTATCTCGCGACGTGATCTCCAGGCCGTAGCTTAATTTGCATCGACCTACGCTAATGACAATTCGTGTATTTCGGTGCACCAAAGTGTTTCGAGGTGGGCGCCTCTGATCCTCCCTCCTGTCTCGTTAATTTCCATGTCCCGATTTAGAGAGTGTCAAGAACGAATTCCTTGCATCCGGACTCTTTCTTTTGTCCCATTGCGAGCGTGCGAGGAACAACAGCAATTAATACCGACAAGATACAAGTGTATTTTAGTTAGGAAAGAGAACGCGTTGGAAAAGACCTGGGCGTTGATGCATTAGGGTAAATTTGGACCGGGCCATTACGACTATTAAAGAAGGGATACATGCCAAAGCGCCAAAACATCACATCGTATAATGAAAATAAAAGGTCTAATAAAAATATTTCAGCTATAAATATTATGCATATAGTTTGATAAAGTTTCCTGTAACTGATATTTAATTTAATTTAATCTACTTTAGCTGTTATTCATAGAACATTTCATTGCATTTGCTTTTGAGTTATCGTATCTGTTAATACAGATAACTTATAAAAATGTCGATTAATTTCATATTTTGATATCACAATGAAATTAAAAATATTGGATTAAAAAAATAACTCTGTGGTCTATAAAGCTTAATCTGACGAACCTATTTGCTAGAATATCTCATAGTACCAAACATTATTATATTATAGATGGTTAAATTCATTATTTTTCGGGTGAATGAAATTTCTCTCTATAAAAAAGTAAATATATCTATGGCAAGAGGACGGACAGACGACGTGACTACGTATAGAATGTTTACCAATATATCGTTTTATTACATTGTTATCTGGATGAAAATAAAGTAGAAATAAACAATAAAAAAGATGCCCTTATTTGCATAGCCGTAGATGTGTTTTGAGTGGCAGATGTACTGGCGCAGTAATTAAAACGCATCACCGCCACCGACGCAGAGGCTCTCTTTCGCTCTCAACAACACAACTTTCTCATAAAGAGTTTGTGTATTATCGCTGGATAGCTCTTGAGAGGCTGTTTCCAGTCGTATAAGATTTATATTTCTACTTGGCTTTCCAACGAGTATAACCGTCGGCTTATGGTTTTATTTATTTTGTGGTTTTATTTATTTTAAACTACAACCTAATACACTTTCACCAGAACAACAACAAAACTCGATAGAGCAACAAACTTGATAAAACTTGATACAGACCTCATACAACAAACTTGATATAGCAAATCTGTTAAATGCGATCAGAACTATCGATTCAGGTAATAAGGAGCATCGTATCTTCGCGGAATCAAAACTAATACTTAGTGAAACTTTCTAGATATCACGAAAAGATCAAAAAATGCCTCCGCGACTCGTCTTCACAATCACAACTAGATGACATACGTTCTTTTATTTATCAATTACCACGTGGTATATTCTGATTTTCGATATAACTAACATTTTTTATACTTCCACACGAAACTTTATCCCCTAATTTCATTATCGTCACATTTTCTACTATGCTCCGAATACAAGAGAAAATTTATATACAATTTGGGAGCATTTATCTATTTATAGAGCTAATATCATGCGAATCGTAGTCTGTCGAAACTATGGGTTAGGGGAGGTCTGCCTGTAGACAATTGCCATATCGGACAAAAGTCTCCTTGAATAGGGGACAATTTGCCATATTGAATGAAGAAAGCCCCCGGTCGAGGCGGCTGCCGAGCTAAACGTCCTAATTGGAGGTGGCAAAAAGCCGGGACGCGGCGATTGTCGGGCCGGTGGACGTCCGCGGTCGTCGGGACGTCACCCGCGTCGGCAACCGCCGCCGCGCCGCCCCCCGGAACTGCCGCCGCCCTTTCATGCGGGCCCCGCGAAATGGGCGTCATTAGACACTCGACGTCCGTGGCTTGATTAACCAATTGGGGCGTTACTTTTTCAACTCATTGCGTCAGCCGTTCATCACTATACACGGTAATGATGAGCACTTTTTCACTCCGCCGGGGGGCGGACGATTATAGTATAGTCGCATAAATAATCGGATAACTGCGCAATGATCTGGCGAAAAAATAAAAAAATCTAATTTACTGAAAAGTGCGAAATCCGTGGACGATAAATTTTAATTTACATCATACGGTACATTTTATAGCGCTACATTTATTTAGTAAATTGTAAAATACATAGAAATGCCTCATAACCATTTAATATGGCCACAATCAAAATGCTTGGTCGATATACTTCGTCGATATGGCAGAAAGGCAGATATATCAGAAATTGAAGTATTAATTGGAATAAAATACCGCTTAAAACTAGACGATAGCTTTTCTCGAATTTTCGGCAATGTTGCTTTTGCTGACGATCTTTAAGAGATCTCCAAGCATAGCTCCATTCTTGAGGTCCATAAAAGTTGTACTGCCACTGAAATCTCTTGGTGTTTATCCATCCGAGTAAAACTGTGGCTTGGCTTGTGTCGGACAGACAAAACGCTACATAGTGACGCAAGTAATGGAATCCATTAAGGCGGTGAAAAACGTAAGCGAGAAAAATCGACAATCTTTGAGCGCATATTGAACAGTGGAACGAACCATTTCTTGCAGTTTCATAAGCCAAATGTACTCTCAAAAGAACAATTCTATTTATCGCGAACGATCAAGGAAGCAATAGAAATAAAAATACCGCCATACTTCAGTAGAGAAGAATGTTTTATACTTTCCACCACATAGGACCCTTTAATATAAAACGTTCTCATAATCAACCCCTGGCAAAAACAACGCCTAACATGATACAGTGATTTATGCGTGTACTAACGATTGTCAAAAATTTCCATTATTTCAAAACTTTAACCCCTCCTGTCGCGAAGTAAAAACTCACCTATCACTTTTGCGCGCGACATATTCGGGCAAAAAATCGACGCGAGTCAACGGCCTTGAGAAAAACGATCATAACTTATAAACCACTAAACGGATTTAAAAAAGATAAAGAGAAAAATGATCGCATTGAAATTTGACATATAAAACATTATAAGCTTATCTCATAAAACAATTAAGATAATAATGAATAAATATTACAAAATTGGCAAACTGAAAAAACTCGCCTATAAAATCATTTCGATTTATTTGTCACAAAATACGTAAAGTATGCAAAAATTGTAAATACAGTTATGTTCTTTATTAAATGCTTTACCAAAACGATATTTTTTTTTTACCTATTTGCATACAAAAATATTTATTTATTCAGCCAAGAAAAATTTTATGTATTCTCGTAAAAAAAAAAATTTTTAATTTTCAATTTGTGACTACTTATGGTATTTTTTATATGAAATTCTTTCAAAATAACTTTATTACTACATCACACTTCTTAGAAATCACACCAGAACTTTGAGCTTTGTCTGATATTATAGAAAAATCTAAAGTTTTGAGAGTTTCCGCGTCCGAACTTAATAATAAACTTTGAATGCTCATAATATAAAATTCGTTAGATTTTTTGAATTATATTGTCTTATCATAGACTTATTATATGTCTAATAACTAATTACTATACTCCAAAGAGTCACATTTCATCGAAAAACTATGGAAAATCGCACTTTATTCTCTCATAGTAATTATCAAAACAAGTTTCTTTGCGCGATTCATATTACAAAACAAGATATAATGTTCAAAATACGCCTAATTATGTGATAACTTAGGATGTAAATGAAGCAATACTTATTTTGTTAGTAAATTAAAGCGAAATTACGTCATATTTCGCAATATATCGGGATATTTCATAAACATTACAAAATAATAACAACCATTTTTTCGCGAGCCGTTTGTTGTCGCCGAAGTGTTTTCTTTAAAAATTCGTGAAAAACAGCAAATGGACTATCTCAAATGACTAATCCTCATTCCGAAACTACTTAAAATGCATATTACTCACTGTTCTCCAGTAAATAACACTCAAAAACTGCACACACACACTTTTTATCACCAATTCCGCGGAGCCGTACGCGGCCGTGCGAATGCCGACGGGAGACTAGGCGTTTGACGTCTATGCTCACTTTTTAAATCGCCGTTCGATATTGCCACACAGAAATCTTGAATTAAAGATATTTTGGCCATATCGTTGCGCCGTCAGAAAGCATATTAGTACGACGTTTCGAATCGTAAATTGCATTTTTCGCAGCGGCGAGCGCTTTGTCCGGTAGCGGACGTTTCGGTGTTTAGGCGGCCGACATAAATGTCCCCAATCGGATGTTACGGAGTGAGCGGGAAGGCATATTTTCTATTATAAATTAAAATTCTATTTTAAAGAAGTTTAGTAGTATTAGTAGTAAAGGGAGTGGGGGGCTTATTTCCAGCACTTGATGTCACCTGGATCTATAAGATCTTTTGTAACTACCCACTTTGTGGTTGTGTCAGTGGCCTGCTAGTACCTGCTTACCAGTCCATGAGGAACACTGACCTTCAAGTTGAGCAGATCGCTGGGTTCAAGAAAGGCTCTTCCCAGTAAACTGTGCCTTTTTGCGGTGAGGCATGGGCAGTGACCAACGATGTGTACTATGTTGTGTTCAGGTTTTTCACCACATATTCGGCAGTCCTTGCTCTCGGCTAAGCCAAAGTTGAATTGATGTGCTCTAAGGGTCATGTGTTCGGTGAGGAGACCGATAGTGGTTCTAAGGTTGTAAGTGGAAGTGGTTGCTCCATAATGGCTTTTGCCTGGCGACATCCTTGGCTTCCAGAATATCCGATGTTCCTGCTCCAAGCAGTCCCTCATGATTTTAATACCTATAGCAAAGGCGACCTCAACAACTGGCTCCACCAGGAATTCCAGTGTGCCCAGTTTTGCCAGTCTGTCGGCTTCTTCGTCGCCGGGTATGCTTTTATGGCCTGGTATCCATATAAGGTGTTTGTTGGCTTTCCCCAATTTGTTGAGCTCTTGCATGCAGTCCCAGATCACAGAAGATTCTGTGGTGGTTACAGCCAGAGCGTCCAATTCTGCTCTGCTGTCAAAGGAGATGAGCATTTTTCTATTTTTTACCTTAAGTCGACTTTGGAGTTTTATGCATTCCAATATAGCAAACACTTCTTTGTGTAAAACCGTGGCATATTGTCCAAGGAAAATGCTGATTCTGTGGTTGGTTTTGAATCCGTACACGCTTGCCCTAAAACGTTAATTTGTTCCTGATCCGTCGGTGAGCCAGGCGTACGCGTTGTGGCTTTTGAGCCAATGCGGATTTTTCCAGTCTTCCCTGGTGGGGATTAGGATTTTATAGGATTCCTCTACCAAATTTTTTTTTACTAGTTGATCCTGGCTAAGGGTGAATGGGCTTTAGTGGAGGAGGTTTAGTTCAGGATGATTGGGCCCTCCTTGCTTCCACTCGCTAAAAGACTTCAGTCTGTATGCTGTAAGTCTGGCGGAGTGAATTATGAGCTTGTCCAGAGGCGGGCAGCAAAGTGCCACTTCTAATCCCTCTCTTGGGTTGGTCTTCATGACGCCAGTTGCAGCCCTCAGGTTACCTTGAAGGATTTTCAGCATTCTTTTCGTCTCGAGCCTTTTCACCCTGGACGTTTTATTGGCGTTTTTAAAAAAAATATTTACATGAGTTAAAAATACAAATTATATGTAACCGACTGTACAGTGATGACATGTAAGTAGTAATGCTGTTATATACATTTTCTCAAGGGACGGTTAACCTCATTATGTTTGGTAAATGGAACGAATCGACTTTCCGCGTAGCGAATGAAGCGAATGATTGACAGGAGCATATGAAATTTGCAAGAAATTTATTAGTCCCTTTCAAAATACTCACGAGGGTTCCATTTACATATAAAAATTCCGTTTAGATAACTTTCACAGCAGTTAGTGGTAATTAGTAATTTTCCATCCTCTACCAAATATTTCTTACTCGTGTATTTTTTAAAATTACTTATTTGTTTATGTAAGTAACTCTTATTGTAAAACTCGAATCGTGCACTCTTATTGTAAACTCTTTACCCCTGTTTCGTCGCGGGAAATTAACTTTTCTCTTCGTTTATCAGCGTGAATTGCATTTTATCTATTTAACAAAAGACTGGCCTAAGCAAGCGCAAACTTTTCCATTGACTAATTGATGGATGGGTATCTTCTGCCCTGTTAGTTACGTAACAGGCCCAATCTGATTTCTCGCTAACGGAAAGCCTTCGTCAGTTAGGTATACAAGATTAGCCATTAACGGCGCGTCGGCTAACCCATTTATTATACATTGAGCCGTATTTCGGCTTTTCTATGGAGTTAGCTATACTATTGAAACTTCTAGACGTTTTGTACTTTATTTGTCTACTTTCCTTCTTATTTCAATGCTTTTATCGATGTCTCCTTTTATAAATGTTTTGTTTGTTTATACAGTACCGTGCGAAATAATTGGAACAAAAAGTATTTTTCTTCGAAAAGTGATTTATTGGACATATACATACTAAAACAGTACTGGTAGTTATAGATTGTTAATTTTAATATAGAATCTGTCCTCATTTTGCGTTGATAACACCTTTCATTCTTGTAAGCATAGAATTTAGCAGTTTTTGACAGCTTCCTTTCAGTTCATCATCGTGAAACCAGACTTGAATTACTGCACTGGTCATCTCGGTTTTCGTTGTACAGTTCATCTGTTAGAATCGTTTTTTGCAAATGGCACAGAGGTTTTTTGATTTGTTTGAGATTGTGGGAGTTTTCGGAACATTTAGGCACAGTAATTTGGTTCTGTGTGAAAAGGCGTTTTACTTTTTTCAAAGAATGTTATGGGGCGAGATCCTGTTGAAAAATTCCCTCGTTGGAAGGATAGATCTTGTATAGCTCACCATATGTGGAGCTTTTCATATGGTGCTTTAATCTCTGTTCCAAATGACCAGCTTATATGGGATCATCAGTTGCTCGCCGCACGAACTGGACATGCTGTCCCTATACAACAAAATGTGTTTCATCGGAGGAAAGAACGTTATGCCAGTCTTCAATTGTCCAGTGCTGGTATTTCTTGGCCCAAGATAGGCGCTTTTTCTTCATGACTGTGGTCAGAAGCTTTTTCTTAATTGGTTTCCTTGCAATACTACCAGATCAAGAAGCCTTCTTCGGACTATAGTGACGTCAATATTTATTCCTCATTGATATACTCTGTTTAGGTCGACTGCACTCATGCGTGGATTTATTTTGCTCTTACGCACCAGAAGATGATCGTCTTTGAAGGTTGTTTTCCTCTTTCGACCACATTTTCTGTTTCGTTGGATGATCACCGCTCTCATCAATTTTTTTTTTGATTGACAATCCTGCTGACGAATCGAGGCCAACTCCAACATTCTCCGCTATCTGCAGGTACGTCAAAGAAGAGTGCTCAGCAAGCGTAATTATCCGTTCCCGCTTTCTAGGAGTATCCATGCTTGAAGAGTTACTCAAATTACGCAGTCCAAATCTTCTCTTTAAAAAAACACAAACTTCCTACTGAAAACACACCAACATATCTTAGAATAGGCTTTTTAACATGTGCTCGAATGACTGACAAGATAAAAAAACATTTCCAGAATTAAAAATATCTCAGATAGGTAGTTGTCAGAAAAAACGAAAAGTTTAAATTTATTGCGTGTTCCAATAATTCGCACGGTACTGTATGTATGTATCTTCTGAAATATATAACAAATCTGTGGCTCAAAAAAAACTTTTTCATAAATGATTATTAACATCACCCATATTGGGTGTTTTCTGGCAGCTAGAAGGAGGATTACAGATTTAATAAGGTTATGGTGAAGGAAAATGCGGTCTACAAGAATCTTAGTGACAGTAGTGGCGACTAAATATTATTATTTAGGCTAGGGCTAGGAGTCCTTGTAAATAAGCCGTGATGGCGGTTTACCATAGTTGTTTTGAATTCGGTACCGTATCGTTCTATTTTTTGATTGTGGTAAACACTTTAAATATATTAATATATAACAAGATGGAGTTGGTTATTCGATTTTAAATACTATATCACAATTGTAGATAAATGCACAACACAATAGCTTCAATCACAAAAAATAATAACATCACGGAAAATAATGATAAACATCAATTTTTACCAATTATCGTCATTGCATTTTTATAATTTACTTACCTAAAAAATGACAAATTGGTAAGGATTTGGATGGTAAAAAATGTTTTGTCTGTAAACAGAATATATCTGAGATTAAAAAAAAACATTTTACATACGTTACGCCTAATAAAAAAACTTTAATAAAAATAATACAATAATAATAATAATCGAGTTCCTTAAAAAAAAGGTAAAACGGAAAAAACTGATAAAGGACCACTATCACCACGTGGACTTAGATCAGTTTTTCCCGTCACACGTTTTCTTCTCCCATTATTTAAGGGCAGACTATGATTTCTCTTTTCAGAATCGATTCATGCTTCGATTCGTTTGGGAAAAAGCCACAAGATGGGTATCTCATTTTCACAAAAAAAAACCCTTTTTTTTAAAAACTTTATCCCTTTATCTCTCATTATCTTCATATATGTCATTTTATAATAATTGTATTGGATCTCTTGGTATATATTATATAAAACGTAGAATTATTTAAATAAGATACAATTCTTCATTATTCTATGCATTGTTTTCGCTATTTACTATCTGGATATAGTGTATTAGGTGACCCAGATTGTCATTAGCGATTGAGCTACTTCTCTTTTTATTTTATTTTGGGTTCGGATCGCTGTTCATCGGCAGCTATCAATAATTACGTAACCACTATTATACATAATCCGAGTCAATATCTATGTAGATTACAGTATAACATAAATCAGGTGGAATATGCTAAATTTAGTAGATTCCAAATCCAACCATAGATAAACATTTTAAGTTTTATTATTATTTTTTTATTTTTTATTCTATAAAAGAAATTAAAAAAATAGGAAGAAATTCTATATTTTTATTCTATTCTTTTATTCTATAAAAGAAAAGTAGTAAAATATTTGGTAAGGGCTTTTGAGAGAAGAAAGCATTAGAATAACCTTGAAGCGGTTGCATATACGACGTAATTCTAGATTTTGAGCATTTTTTTTAAATGCAAATATAGATGCTGCGTTTAACCATAAAGATGGCATCAGAAATTAAAATAATCTAATAACAAAGCTTCTAGATATATTTGGCTAAATTATTGATTTATACTTGGCTATCCAAAAACATATAAAAATATATAAAAATCCTTCTACTTTTGTGTGTCTCTTCAAAAATTTACCCAGCTGGCTTCTATCTTCTTTGTTTATCTTTTCGTGCGATTCGAGTGAAATAACATTATTGACAGTGGCGGACTAAAGTTGCCACTGACACGGATGACAATCTGATAGGAGGGTTGAGTGGGGGGGGGGATGGGGATGTAAAAAGGAGAGAGGGAAAGTCAGGGAGAGGAAGTGAGGGCGGACGGCCGGAAACTCAAGACACCGGATGGCAACGCCGGACGTCTAAAAGAATGTAGACATTAGAGTGGAGGCGGTGCCCAGGGGGAATCACTAAAGAGAGAGTACTCTGCCATTTATATACACCAATATGAAAATGTTACAGTTGATATCGTAGAGACAAAATTAAATGATAGTTTCTTCCCTCATGATAGATCTATAACTGGATTTTGATTATTATATCACTTATTGTATACTTCTTTAACCAGAATGTTCACCATCATAAACATCTTCTATTTATTTCGTATTATACTAGGACAATTACATGCCAATTACTATTTCACCTAGAAGAATCGTATGGGTTGTGTTCATGCTTTACTATTTTGCTTATGTAACTAATTACTATTTATATCTGTAAAATACACTGATAACTTACTACCCGAATGTAAACAAACAAATTTATAAGTAAATAAATAAATATTAGTTATGTACTTACATATATGTAATTGTTTTTTTTCACATTGCCTATTTTTCAGGACAGTTATTTCTTTGTCATTTTGTTGTTCGTTATTGCTCAGATATTATCATGTGTTTTTTTTATTATCTTTACATATTATTATTATTATTATATTATTATAATATATATTGTATTATTATATTATTATTATTATTATTATATTGGTATTATTATTTTATATTATCGTGTATATTATCGTTTACATTTGCATTACAAAAAAAATGATGAAATTTCGCGGTATCGACTACAGCTTCGTGCGGTCTGGCACAGTAATAAACGCAAAGTATATGTACTATCAAGAACTGCAAACAACGATGTGAAAGCAATAGTTGATCACTACAAGAGACGGATATTGAGCAACGAAAAAAATACAAATAAGACTGAAATGGTCGATTCCAGAGAAACTATCTTAGAAATTATTGGGCTACCCGAGGGAAAATCCCTAGAAAAGTATTCAGTAAAAGAAGTGTTGAATCAAAAAATATACAGTTTATCGACGGAGAATTGCGAAAAATGTTTAATTTAACCTGATGATTTATCATGCTCATAGGCAGCAAAAAAGGTTAAAAAATATTCAGCATTTATTTTTATAGATATTAGGAGATTTCATTTTATTTAAAAATATTTTACATTTAAAACTGATTTGGAAATCATCTACAACTTTTATGGATTGCCTTCATTACGAAGAAAATATTTTTTTTAAAAATAAAAATGTTTTTTCTTATTAACCAACGCCTAATTAAAAAAGTTTTGCATTATTTTCATACTTTTTATGTAGAGACTCTTGTAAAATAAAATTCTCTAATATGTAAAAAAATATTTTTATATGCAAGATAAATCTTGAGGCAAAATCTTTCGCAATTTTTCGTTAATGCCTTGTATAGGTGCGTAGTAAATTTTAATATCGAATTTCGGATGACAAGAATAGAAATACATAACCCTTTCAAAATAAGACTAAATTTGCAAATAAGTAATGGCGTCAGTATTTAGAGTTCAAACTACATTTTTGTGGTAGCTTTAACGTAACATGAAAATAATGGCAACTGATTTAGTTTAATTTAATTTAGAGTAAGTCTTCCTCACCCATTCAAGTTGGCGTTGGCGAAGTCGCGGCAATAAAACTCTGAAATTAGACAAGGTATGTGATTCCGATGATACCAGCTAAATTAAAAGCATAAAAGTATGAATCCGACAAAACTTCCAACAGTCGCGGTTTCAGTGTTATGGCACTAAGAAGATATCGTTGAAGTTACGCTAAAAGTTGCACGACCGGCTATCGTATTTCGACTTGCATAATTCCGGCGCTACGTCAGAGTAGCTCTAAGCCCCTATCGTTGGAATCTTTAAACTCCACAGAGTAGAGCACAATACGCCTTATTAAAAGTCAATCCGAAGCGGAAGGGAGAAAGGCAAAGTTCAATATTCCCTCTCTCGCGACGTAATGTCGGCCATAAAACAAAAGTTATCGGGAGTGCGTCCGTACGAACGCGCCGCGCCCGCCCGACGGAAAACACATCGACAAAATGCACCCTATCCCAAAACAAAAAATCATCATCATAACAGTGCTACACTATACTCAATGAATATGAGGGAAGTTAGAGGGATACGTCTCGGCGAACGCCTTGCTTTAAGCGTGAGTGGAGGTTGGCAAATTTCTTGAAACTGATTCGGAGGAGTAGCGGCCATATGCGAGCCGTTATGACTAGTGTCGTCGCTCGCTTCGATTTCAATTTATTTCTTAGAGAAGCAACTGTCTGTATACTGTGACAGTGCTGTCTTCTAAAGCTAGGCAATGGAAAGCAACGATATATATATAACACCGTTAATTCTTAATGTCATTGTAGTTTTGCTGGTCGAATAATAAACGGTTGAAAGGTCTGTAAAATAATGAAGCCCATTTTGTCGCTCTAACTATCTTTTATCGTACTTCGATATAATTTCAATTTTAAAATTACACTTTTTAAAAAATTATTTCATTACAATTAGTTACTCAATTTCTGATGTACCGGACGACTCTGTCGAGCATAGCGATAGGCATGCGGGCTACTCCATGTGAGCTAGGGTCCTTGGACGATCGGTGTAATCAATGGATTTCAGATATCCCCTGAAAAAAGTTTCAATGAGGTTAAATGAAGCGAGCGCGCCTCATTTAACCTCCTCGGAAGGTCGTACCCCTAGAAAATTTTAAGGCTGCCCCGGGGAAGTTTTTCCGCAAAACACGCATTGCAATTCATGTTGTGCGTATTGTGCATACATTTCTATCATCAATTTCTTCAAGATTGGGCACATAACTTTTCCAAGCAGGTTGAAATTTCGTTCAGAATTCACAGTTAATCTACGTTGGTTTTCTAAACAAAATTTGTTGTGTCACCCCAAAAGTTTCCGGCAAGTAGCTGCCGCCATTATGGTTTAGTCAACCCTCCTTCAAAAAAGGATATCACGCTGTAAATCCATCTATTAGTCATTGGATTTCATTATTATACGAAGTTACATATTAAATATATTCCCAACATATTATATACCTATGTATGTGCAAAGAATGGATGAAAATTATGGTTTTATTTTTTAGACTCCATCGCATTTCACAATATAGCTCTCAATTTGGAAGAAATAAAAGATTACATTCGTCATTTTGTGTAGAATATATAGTTACTGTTCTTTATAACAAGTTTATAAACGTCCTTATATTGTAATAAAATAAAAGTGAAAATGAAAATATATGTCTCTAAATATATTTTTTTAAAGTATCATTACCAATCATTACCGCATTAATATACGGAATTTCAATACCAATTATTTATTTACGGACTAAAAAATGTCCAACTCAAAATTACGAGATATTTAAAAGGGTCAATGTATAACAACAACAATAACCATGACCAATCAACCGTGAATAAAAATTATTTAATTTGTATAAAAGATATTTTCCATTCTAATTATATAACGAATGTTTAAAAAAGTAGAGTGAAACCGGATAAAAATGCTATAATTAACAAGGAATAAGTTGTTTATGAAAGACATGGTATTGAAAACTCTGTAAAGTCCAATAACAGTTGAGTTTCTTTCGTCCAATATTTCTATAGGCATTAGTGCAATAATGTAATAAAAGAAGATATAGGAAATTATCGCCCTATCTCCCTCCTCAGTGTGGTTTCTAAAGTGTATGAAAAAATATTCAAACATAGACTAACACAATATCTAGAGACACAGAAGCTGCTATCTAATAATCAGTATGGCTTTAGACAGGGTCGGGGAACCAGTGAGGCCATCAATGCTGTCATACAATATATAGTGGAAAACATAGACAAAGGAAAAAAGGTAATTGCCACTTTCCTTGACCTGTCAAAGGCTTTTGACACAGTTTCCCATGTAATCCTCGAAAAAAAACTAACTGACTACGGAATCGATGGGGTGGCCTTAAAATGGGTTCGGAGTTACCTAGACGGGAGGACTCAGAGCACAGTAATTGGTCGACAAATAAGCGAAGCGACTAACGTGTCGTTCGGTGTCCCTCAAGGTAGTGTTTTGGGTCCAATTCTCTTTTTAATCCACATCAACGAATTGTGCGAATTACCAGTTAATGGTAAAATTGTATCCTTCGCGGACGACACTGTCCTTCTTACTGCGACTAATAATTGGAATGATACATTCTTCAAAGCTCAAAGTAACTTGGAACTGACTAAAACTTGGATCGACAACCATATTTTAACGTAAATGCTGCGAAATCAAAATTTATCACTTTCAGCTTGCGGGGAAATCCCAGCCAGGTCTCAACCACACACTTGCCATTCATACCGACAAATGCTTGGATAAGGATAGATGTGTATGTACTAAATTAAGCAAATCTGCAACAGTCTCCTACTTAGGCATAACGGTACATGAGAAGCTATGTTGGGAAAATCAAATTGCAAATTTGAGTTCGAGAATTAGAAAGCTGGTTTATGTATTTCTTCGGCTGCGCAACATTTTGTCCAAAACAACCATAAGAATGGTATACATGGCCTTGTGTCAGAGTATTTTGTCCTACGGAGTCGCGGCATGGGGCGCTACTACTAATGATAATCTGGATAGATTGACAAAAGCGCAGAAATTATTATTGAGAGTAATTCACAGGAAAAACCGGCGTCATCCATCTGCCTTGTTATTTTCCCAATCCCATGTGCTATCAGCTAAACAGTTATTCATTAAGCAAGCGCTTCTTGCATTCTACAAATCTAGAGATGACCACGCCCGAACTCAAAACAATCTGAACACAAAAATGTCCGCGAGTATCAATTATATAATTCCGTCACTCAGGACAACATTTGCCCAGAGACATATATTCTACATAGCCCCAAAATTATATAATTCCCTTAGTGAAGACATGAAAAATTATCCTAACATAAAAATATTTAAAGCAAACCTTAATAGATGGCTACTTAACAAGGGATATGTAAAATCTGATCAACTTCTTTGCAACGCACGACAATTTATTTAGTATCACTTATCTATTTTTCTTAATTAAATTTTATTAAACTACAACTATAAATGTATATATTTATTACATAGCTATATTTTTTATAAAATTGGTATATTTATGTGTATATACAGGTGGTGGGTCCAAATAATTTATTTAAAAAAAAACACTTCATTTCTTAAAATTGCATAAAAATATGCACATCTAGAGACGGGCCAAATTATCGCCTAGTTAGATGTGCTATTGGCAGTAAAGGTCATGTAAGATGTGTTAAACCTCCCTATATTAATTATTAAATAATTTATATAATTATTATAAGATTACATGATCTATGAATGAACTGTATACCTAATCCTATGTACCTAAATAAATAAATAAATAAATAATAAATGTGAACAATGTTGAAGTTTCGATAGTTCCGTGTATTTACTCGTGTGGTTCCGTTAACGTTCAGCTTTGTCAAACTTATAAATAATCTCTCCAACCAACGCGATATCTTTGAGATATAGGATTAAATATAGAGCGATATATCGCAACGCGATAATTGCATAATTCCACACAACAACAGCGAACCAAAACAAATTGTTCGAAATGGGGGAATTCGTAAAATCTTTTTACAAATCCTCTTGCATCTACTATCCACACTAATCGCTTTTATTTTCCATAAGTTATTGCAACAAATTCGAATACAGTCGCAAAGGGCTATGAAAGGTTGTGTACTAATAATTGTGTTGGGCTGTATATTGGCTGTCTTATTCGTCCTGTTTATTTCATCCATCCATGTCACTTTCAACATTTTTTATAAAGCTCAGTCTCAGGACATAATGTTACTGTGTTCATGCTATAGCAAGGGAGAGGCCTTACAGACGGGCGAAGTATCGGCCGGTCGCCTTCGAGCCGTTAATTAAACGTCGATAACGAAATTGTGTTTCTACTGTGATACTTTGGCACTTACTTGGCGTTCTTCCGCTCTTTTTAGAGCATTAGTAGCCGTCAGGGTGGTACAACTGCTAACCTGATATTATTAATATTAGTAAATATTTCAATAATTTTTTGAAACGCGCTCAAACGCGGTCATTATTTTATGGAATGCTTGTTTTTACATTAGATGAATGGAAAGTTCCACACTTTCGATGAGCATACTGCAGGCTTACAGGCCCTTTATCGCCGGTGGACGATACCCTTATTTTATTCATTACAAAAACAAACTCTTTGAAAATAAAATCAATAGACTCGTGATGAAATCAAACGAATATAAAACAAAGAAAAAGCACATTATGACATCGGCAAACACCGATGTCCAAAAAGGATCATCTTTACAGTCCACCCATATTCCTTATATCACCAGTTGTAGGTACTTCTTGGAAAACACAGTAAATAAAAAAAAAAAAGTACCTATCAAATTTTAGCTTTTCCCTTGTTGGCATTTAACTGTGATTTTTAATTGTGTTTTTTAATTGTGTAATTCAATTTAATTTTTAATTTTTAATAATAATAAACTGTGAAGCCTTTAAATTTGATTGTTATACAGACTTTTTATGGAGAGGTGAAAATTAAAAATTTCACTGTAAGTGTATTCGTATCTCGTCTGATATCGAGTGAATTTCTAAAACTATGCCTATTGCTTCATTTTGTGAAAGGTCCATTACACGGAATAGCACGGGTGTTTATCTTCTTAACTGGTGACGTGGCCAACATCTGAAAGTCTCGAGGATCACTTTTAAGTACACGACCTTGTTACTTGTATTTATATTGCAGAAATTTGCACGAATTAAATTTGAAAGCGACTTGTCACTTCCCTATAAAGTCAGATTACTCCTAATTCAGTCAGAGTCAATCAGTCTATAAAGCTATCTTCCCTAGTAGTCATATTGCATGCGACGCTTTCTGAAAATCACTTTTCAGACAAAAGTGATTGAATATGTTATATCTGTGTCTGGATAAATAATACAACTACCATTCGAAAAATACTACCTGTTAAATGCTATGTGATAAATTATTAACTAACACAAATTTTACTTTTGAATTGTAAGCAATATGAATTGTAAGTAATATGACGGTTTGATTTTTGTTGAAAGCACCACAATTAAAATATCGCAACAAAAATATAGTAGGGTAGGGTAGTAATATAATTCCGCAACAAATGAGTTACCAATAATTATTAGACGATTTTATCAAATCCTGTAAAATATTTCTTGCAATGTTATATTATACTCATTGTGAAAATATAAGGTCCCGGGTTCGATTCCCGGATGGGTCACCATTTTCCGTTGGGATCAAATTAACGGAATTGCATTTTTAATTCTGTCGATCGAATGCAATAACAAGACACACACTTACAGACATGTTACAGGCACACATACATATAACTTGTCATAGTAGGGTTGGTTGTAAGAGATTGTCATATGGCAAAAAAACCCGCCCATTGTGACATTTTCACAATAAAGAGTATAAACAAACAAACAAACAAAATATATTTTTCTCATTATTTTAATCCTGAGTTGAAACAGCTATTTACTCAATCAAACTACCGAGTCGTAGTCTAATACCACTCGTGGCATCAATGAAAAGAGTGTTTCTTATCACGTCTATATAAAAAATGTTTTTTCAAGGTTTCCAGCTGGTTCCAGAGAGTAAACAAATATGAAATGAAATAATTAAAGCGTGTTAAATTGAAACTTTAAAAAACCGTGAAACTTAAAAAAACTGTTTTATTTTCAATCATTATTGGTTTAAATTTACATGTACAAATGGTAGTAGATTTATTGCCACAGCGTTATCATACCGTTAACCATCATTAACATCTTATTTCTTATAGTCATAACGTCAGAATAATTATTGCATCAACATTCGCTCACAGACATTCCTTCTTATAAGCACTTACTCGTACCATGCAGCGTTCTTTGAGAATTTCTCGGTAATTAAGCAACGATCAATTTATAATGAAATAAGCAGCTTAATTTTGTTCCCTTTGCTGATCAGCTTAATGGAGAAATAAGTTAGAGGAAGTTACTAAATATTCCGTCGCTTTTATGTTTTTATTATCGGCTCTGAGCCGAAGACCAATTAGCTTTAATTAATTGGTGGTATTTAATATGCAAATTAATGACGTCTACGGAAGGGTGCACGGATAATTAAAATTAACGAGATTTCAATTATGTTCCTTGCTTTGAATGCCGGAATATTTTGCACGACTCTATCGTGTGTGTTAGAAGTCATTTTGCTGCAATCCGCTAATATCATATCAAATCAATTGAATTTATTGAAACTTTTCATATACGCTTTCTGTAAGTAAAAAAACACAGGAAAATATTAATGTTTAGATATATTATTATGTACATTGGGCTCGATTGCGTTTCTCTTGAACTAAAATCGGAAGTTAGTTCGTGTGAACGAGACGGAGCAGTACGTCAGAACGGAATGTGAAATTAACGGTTGTCACTTTTACGGATTAAACTACCCACTGAAGATAAAGCAGCTAAATCTAACGCCGCACGAACTGATTT
Organism: Micropterix aruncella; assembly: GCA_944548615.1. Lineage (NCBI taxonomy): Eukaryota > Metazoa > Arthropoda > Insecta > Lepidoptera > Micropterigidae > Micropterix > Micropterix aruncella. The sequence continues at coordinate 13,720,921 of OX155957.1, read as the reverse complement.
CAAACTTATTTGGGCGTCTATAAGATTTGGTGAGGGAATATCGACGACAGTTCATTTTATATTCCGTTTTAAACTTATTGTTCTGTCTCGTTCGGTTGAACTAAGTTCCTATTTTAGTTCGCCAAGAAACGCAATCTGGCCATATATTATTATAATATCTTAGATTAAAATTAAATGCAATTAAAGGTATTAAACTGAAATATGTTAAATGTAATATTACATATCAAACAAAAAACAGTATTTAAACGAAGCCATAAACGTCAAACTAATATGCGGATAGTAAAAATAAATATCTACTAATATCTAACTACCTACTAGTCATATGCCGGTTACACCTACGCCGGTAAATTTGGTCACGCCGCCGACGTCGATCTACAAGCCACCGCGCTCAAGCGTGACTCTTACCTAAGATACTTCGTTTAGTAAAGTTCGTTTAGCAAAGTTCGTTTAGCATTTATCAAACTATAATAAACATAACCATGCATATTGCATTATTAATCAGGTGAGAGAATTTTGAAGTTCTAAAGTCTTTCGGCGAAGAAAGAACCTCAAACCGTGATACGAATTATAGAGAAAAGAAATGGCCCGCTGTACCTAATATTACTGCTCTTCTCTTATATTCAAATAATAGACCAAGTAATAATCAAATAATTATTTTCTTTCAATAAATTTACAGGTTCATAGTAAGATTTCCGGTTTTATTGCATAGAAAAATTGCCAGATATGTAGGGAATAAATTGGTGAAATGCACCTACTTCCAAGAAAGAGAAAGACAACGCCTTTATTTTGTAAAATGTATGAAGAAAATGCATATTTCTTCTCGGACGCGAAAGGCATCGGAAAAGGATAGAAAATTAAACTATTTCTGAAATCCAGTCCTATGGTGTAGAAGATTCGAGGGCACGTAAGATGATACCATATTTTTAATGATAGTTTTCGTTATTTTCATTCTCTACCAATACTGGTAGAAAAAGAGTTAAACTAAACTATCTATTTACATAAATATCCATAATCAAAGCCATGCCCGCTTACACGCGGACGCCGCCGATCATTTTGTAGTCAGACGCCGCCAGTCGCGGTACAGACAAACCGGGTACCGGCGCACATGAATATCACCTAAAATAAAAAAAAATCGGTTGTGTCAATCCAAGCCTTTCCTTTCAAGTAGCCAGGAACTTAATTCATCTGAATATTAATATCATAAATCTTGCCAACCCCCCCCCCCACCCCCAACCTATCGCCACCCTTTAACCCTCGAAAATCGAAATCGACTTCGACTTTTCCGACTTTTTCGACGTTTTCTCCTTGTCTGACTTTTTCTTCGACTTTTTTGACTTTTTAGATTTTTTTAACTTTTTCGACTTTTCTATATTTTGAACGTCTGGGTACATCAGCCATGTTATTCCAAAACTTGGAAGTTGCTATCATAAATGAATACGTATACAAAATTTTGGGTCTCTGCTGTTGACCGTTAAGGAGTTTCCTCTTCGGAAGCCAGTCCAGGGTACATCAGCCATGTCATGGTGGAACTTGGAAGTTGCTATCATAAATGAATGCGTATACAAAATTTTGGGTCTCTGCTGTTTACCTTTGAGGAGACCCCTCGTCGGGAGTCAACCCAGGGTGGACGGATCTCAACCATAAACTTTTCAGCTCATGCCATGACCAAATGATGCCTGCATGCCAAATTTCAGCTCAATCGAATGTAGCGTTTCGGCGCTATCGTTGGAGAATACACACAGACAGACACACAGCGCGTCCACAATACTTTCCTTAAAAAGGAAAGTAATATGAAGTAAATTACTATAATAATATAAAAATATTGAAGACAGAAAAAATAGAAAAATGTTAAATATGCTTCTTCTAATTATACATTATCAAATCTCACCAAATACAGCTGTTTAATTAGGTTGTTTTACCGATGAAATATTTGGCATTGATACTTGTATATTATTGGTATTTTTAAAGAACATGGCGTAGAATAATTTATTTTGTGCTCGAAATCAATAAATTTTCATTTAAGCATTTATTTACAGTCGCATAATTGTGTATATTATTATACATAAGCCTTTATTTCAATAAATATATGAAACACCGTTTATCGTACCTACGCAATTTCATCCACTCGTATCTACGATTAATAATGGCTGTTTATCTCTAATTGAAGGTCTGCGAATCATTGGAGGGGTACGATACAAAAGACGCGTACGCCCTATTAAGTAGCATTCTCGGTAAGAGAAACGCGGCCAATGAACGCGATAAGAACTCTCTTTTTATCGCATTAATTATAGAACTAAATTAAATTTGTGTCCGTGAATGGCTTCGGCTAAATATCTTGGACTCCGTCTATTGTAGATAAAGATTAATGTTGCTGTCATATAATTTACTTCTGGGCGATAACGACATCCGACGGCGGTATTACACACTCGTAATCGGTACGATTATAAATTTGTACCTTTATTTTTGTGGTATTTAAATTTTATAATTTATTAAAAAAAAAACTTTTTCCTTAAACAAATATTCTTTAATAAAGGATTATATATGTACCAATATGCATTTTATTTTTGAAGATTGATTAGGAAATTTAAATGTGGATTTAATAGCGAAAGCTTTTAAATTTTTCCGATTTAATAAATTTTGTTCATTTAAAATTTTTGCTTTACTTAAATTATAATCTTCCACTTTAACTCATCTCTTATCAGATGTTAATAAAAAGAAGAAGATGAAACTTTCAAGAATTGAAAGTGAGACATACCATATTTCAGATATACTGTAAATTATTATATAGTTTCATATCTTTATGACTTTGATCTTGCATTTAATTATTATTGCAAAATGTTTTTTTTTTGTATTATTCTTTATTCATAAAAAAAATACACAAATACATGTCACAGTTCCCCACTAAGGCAAGTGCCTTTTCAGTGATGCACTCGAATAAATTTAAGTATGTATATGTATGTGTCAGTATCGCTATTTTTGTTAAACATATTGAAAGGATCAGACATATTGAAACATATTGATTGAAACATATTGAAACATATTGATTGAAACATATAGATTTCTTTGCGCCAAAGAAATCTATTGCGAAATTTTATTTTGTTCTGTAATCAGCTGGCTTTAGTTTCTTTCTTATTTCCTTCTATTTATCAGTTCTATTATCCGTAGAATATTCTCCCACCCAAAAAAAAAACATTATTTTTTCGGAACATACCTACTCACGTACACGTTACCATGGTGACTATTCCGTCGCAATCACAACAAATAAAAAACTACAAAACGTCAGTTATCATCTAGTGGCCGCCTAAAAGGGCGAACATATTTATTGGACGCGTCCGTCAGCCGCGGCTTACGGTCGCGACTTAAGGGGCAAACATATTATCGGACGCGTTCATAAGCCGCGGTTTACGGACGCGACTGATAGTATGCACAGTCGTTTGGGATCTCTATCAGCTTGTGGATCTCTATCGGACGTCTGAAGCCTCAAGGTCACGTCCGCGACTTGCGTCCGATAATGTGCATGGTTCAATAGACATTCATTACACAGATACATTTAAGTCGCGTCCGTAAGCTGCGGCTGATGGACGCGTCCAATGAGTATGTTTGCCCCTTTAAATAGATAGTGTATCAGTCGCGTTCGTAAGTCGCGTCCGTAGTACGCGTCCGATAATATGTTTGCCCCTTAATGCAGGAGTTTAACGCAGCAATGCAGCATAAAAAAAAACACTTTTTTACGAAATCAAACCTCAAACGCAACCGTTGCATTTGCTTTTTCACATTATTATATAATTTTGAGATTATATGTCGCATTATGATCTCTAAGTGCATGAGACGTAGATGCCAAAATTTCAACGTCAATAATTTAACATTCTAGTAAATGGATAAACTTCAGGTGTAACGACAAGTAATATAAAATGGATACTTGACTTTCCGTAACTACTGAAATAAGCAAGAATATAAAAAAAAACAACTTTATTCGAAAGAGTAAAAACACACTAGATATTGCGTTAGAATCAATATTTTATACGAAGGCAAATTTATCGCTCCAAGGATGATTTCCTTCCAACTGATCGATAAAATATGCATAGGTAAAAACCTTTTAAATTTAATAGGATTATTTATTTTTATAATATAATTATTTTACTTTTTATTTACATAGTGTAATACCACTTTGGCTGCATGGGTTAAATATCTGTATCAAATAATTTATAAGTTAAGATAGGTCGTAATTGCCTCGATCTTTCTTTAAGTATAATAAACATATTTTTGAGTAATTTAATTTCAGAATAGTGTGACGAATAATAGGTTATTAAATTTATATATTATCCAAATATGGGTATACATATAGAATACTTACAAAATAATATGTATTAAAATACTTATAGGCTAGAAATTAAAAGAATTATGTATCCCATTTGTCCAATTTTTCCAATTTTTACAATTATGTATCCCATTTGTCCCATGAGTATATCTCTATCACTATTTCCCTTGTAATTTAAAAAGAATTAGTCCTTAACTATGAAGGAAATTTAGGGCCAAAGTCTTTGTATGAAAAATATCTATAATTAATTGTAATATTGGCCCTTATTAGCTATGCAGATTTGTCATTTTAATGGGAGTTGCTTAACCCCTAGAGCCCCGATTGGTCGATATCTGCCACAATACGATTCAGCATGACAGCCCCGCCCCGTTTTAATTTAATTTAAATTTATTATGTTTTATTTTATTATGTTTTATTGTGTTAATATGTTTTATTTTAATTATGGGTACAGTGGTTTGGCAGTAATTAATGTTTCGGTGAGAAAGTGTCATAATTCAATTTTTTTACTAAGTTTTACTAAAATTTTTTGGTACATCAACTTGTCAATCGGCTGAGGGGCCGAGGCCTGAAGGGTTAATTCCTTTGCTGTAAAATGCTCGTGGACAGGAGCCAATAAATGCTTTGAAAGCGTTTATTACTGACTCTTCAAATAATTGTTTTTTCATTGTAAAAATTATTATAAATTCTGAAAAAATAAAAATCTGAAAAAAAAAATTTTCGAAAAAAAATAAAACTATTGGAGCAAGATCTGATAAGTACGTTGGGTGACTAAGAGTCTCCAGCCGCAACTCCTGCAACTTTGCAACTGTTTAGAGTGAATCTGTGAATATACTTAGTGATGCAGAAGCAGCGGCGATGAGCCATTGACCAGAATCTGTTATTTCATACGAGCTTCTTCGTCATTGTTTGCAGTTCTTAACCTTTCCTATTTGAGTTAACCATTTTTGGTTAGACGCTTACAAATGCTAAAATTGTATCTAACCAATATTGGTTAGGGCGCTCCGCGCTGCGTAAAATGCCAACTTTTTAAATATTTATTCATTATTATCTTAATTGTTTGACGAGATAAGGTTATAATATTGTAAATTTCAAATTTCAATGCGATCATTTTACAGTTATTCTTTTTACGATCCGTATAGTAGTTTAAAAGTTATGGTCGTTTTTCTCAAGGCCATCGACTTCACGCGCAAAACTTTCCCGGGCAGAAGTGACGACTAAATTTTTACCCCGCGATAGGAGGGGTTAAGAGTACATATTTACGGTAACTGTATAGCCAAACTGTAAGAAGCTGTAATAGAAAACACCGGCACAGGATATTACATTTCAAAATAAAGCGAATTTTCAGCTTTACCATGGTTGCACAAACGAAAATATTTGAGCAAAAACAAGTGACGGAAAGACAAATAAACACCTGATTTTTAGAAAAAAAATAACATGGCCATAAATTAAAATTTGTTTGAATTTGAAATTCCAACAAATCCAAGTTATCTAAGTTCAAAGTGGCCAGTGTGAAAAAACAGCAATTGCATAGGTAAGGACCTAATATAATGGAAACGTCCTTTTATAAATATATCCCTATAAAATCGATACCGTTCAATTCCCATCACTATCTATTCCTATATCTATATAATGCAAATGATGAATAAATATTTAAAAATCATTTGTTTCAGCATTTTGTGATTAACTGATACACTTTCCAGAGTAATTTATTTGAAAAGCCCTCTCCACGCTTGCCCCGTATACGCGCCCGCAAATCCCGTAGCAATGTTAACCGGCATAATCGCTCCAGTAAGCCTTCCATTTAATGGCGAATTCGCTCAGAGTCGAGCAGACCGCAAATATGTGTGTTTATGAACAACAAAAGTTAGCCCGTGCAGTTTTAATTGGATATTTATTTAGAAGCCATTGCGACCGCACAACGCGGCCGCGGCGGCCGGATTACTTAATCCAGTCTCATTTGCAATCGCTTTTGCGCATTCGACCCGCCCGTGCCGCGGCCGCGCGCGCCCGTTTGCAATAGACGGGTGTCAATGAGATAGATAGATGGTCGAGACAAATCAGTTCAGTTAAAATTAGTGGCGCGTGCCAGTTAGAATTAATCTCGATAATTCACTGAGTATCATAATCATGATCATAGTCATAGTAATAGTTTATTATTTCGAAAAAGTTATAGGCTGTGGAATACGTAATTTTAAATTGGTGCGAAATTATTCATAACTTCATTACATGTGCAAAACTTTTTTTTTATACGAAGGTAAGATACTTTCGTTTCAATTACAAAAAGCAATAAGACTCAATGGTCAATATTTATATATCAATATTATGTTATATTGTATACTTATAATAATAATAAGGAAATATCAATAATTGACAATATTTTATTTGAATAATAAATAGGTTTTTCAAGAATAATAAAAACTAGAAACGTGTGCCGCTATTGTATCAAAAACAAAAAAAAATGGTTATGTCACTTCAAAACTTTTCCGGCGAGTAGCCAAGGACTATTTCATCCGAATATTATTAAACTCACCCCACCCCCCCCCCCCCCCCCCGATAGCGAATGTGTTTTCGTCCGAAACTTTTTTGGTTAAATAGTTAAATTAATATTTATAAAATCCTAACCATCGTTTAGTAGTAAGATGTTAATAACCGGTTTCATTAGTATATTCTCTGGAGAACCACAAGGCAAATTCTGGGTCCACTAGTTTTTACTTTTTATCTCAGGATATCAACCATTATTTTATATTTTACAACTTGTTACTCGTTGCAGATGATATGAAAATGTGTGTTTCAAAAAGGACTCTTCAAGTTCGTAATCTCGTTCAATACAAACCAAATAGGTTATCGCAAAACACTATTTTAAACCGATTGTTTCTGAATGCTTCGATATGGGCCATTGTTGGCTTCACCAGATAATACGTGGAGTTCTATTGAGGATTTCCAAACAATATGTACTAATAACATTTTTTTTATCCATATATTTATTTGTCCGCAGCCACCTAGAATATTGTTCCCAATTTTGGTCACCCTATTATAAAGTGCATATAAAAAGAGTTGGACGAATTCAAAACTCACTCGGAATCAAGAATTTATCTTTGATTTATATAAACATGTATATATACATATATGGTATGATATTTTTCGTAATTGCTGTTGGCTTCCCAATTAAAAAATGTTTTGAAATGGTTTTAAATACTGGTATGTATACAGCCTAATCATGCTAAAATTACTACTACCTTACCATATAGCGGGTCGGCCATACAGAAAATAGTATTGCACATCTCCCACGCGCGACGCTGCACCGCATAGCGGCGCCCGCGCGCCGTATAGTTATTATTAAATACCGAGCTACAAATCAATATATACCTACATTATAATAGCATATCAATCAACCTTCTCAGTACCACTGCACAAAACTATTAGGTTTGGTTCCTAATGGTTCCGTGCAGATAGGATGGTGCTGGCCAAAAATCTAGTAATATGGATAGAATGGAATAGAACTCAACCGGGTTTGTCCGCCGACCGCTCATCGGTTTTTTTAAATGATAATAGATGAAATCAATCATAGACTACTTGTTGGGGAAGTCTTGAGTGATACCACTAATTTTTACTTTTCTGTTTAAGGAAGTATTGTGGACGCACTTATGTGTGTCTGTCTGTGTGTATTCTCCGACGATAGCGCCGAAACGCTTCATCCGATTGAGCTGAAATGTTATCATGCAGGCATCATTTGGTCATGGTATGAGCTGAAAAGTTTGTCTTTAAAATCCGTCCACCCAGGGTTGGCTCCCGATGAGAGAACTACTCAACAGGTCGACAGCAGAGACCCACAATTTTGTGTAAGCATTCAATTATGATAGCAGCTTCCAAGTTTCACCATGATATGGCTGATGTACTCTGGGTTGGCTACCGACGAGGGAACTCCTCAACGCTCAACAGCAGCCACAAAATTCGAAAGTCGTAAAGTCGGAAAGTCGAAGAGTCAAAAAAATCGAAGAAGTCGACAAAATAAAAAAAGTTGTAAAAGTCAATAAAGTCTGAAAAGTCGAAAAAGTCGAAGTTGAAGTCGATTCCGACTTCAATTTTCGAGAGTTAAAGGGTGGCGGTAGGTTGCGGGGTAGGGGGGTTGTGGTAGAATTTATGATAATATTATTCAGATGAATTAAGTTCCTGGCTACTTTACAGGAAAGTCTTGGGTTGACACCTTTTTTTTTAGTTGACACTTCTTCTACATTATATAAATAGGTGTAAATATACTTATTATATAAAACCAAATAAGTAGTCATAAATCCGTCAGTCGGCCACGGCGAATTATCCGGGGGAATTTCACTCGGGCGGTCGTAGGGCGGCCCTCGTGTGCTCTTTAATAAATCACGCCCGTTTAAAGCACGCCCGCTGTATTAAGCGGGAGGACGCTCATTAAGACTCTTTTGAGTGTATTATCCTTTTTAAAAATGTCACATGCAATGACAGTGAGCCGGAGATAGTGCAAAAACAAGCAGTTGGACCAGTGCCCGCTAAACCCTAATCCGCTCGTTAACGACCTACCATACGCAAACCATATAAGCAGGCGCCGCCGGGCTCTCCGCTATGTATTGTTATAATAAATGTGCTGAAAAATTATACACGCTGAGAAAAATATTGGATTTCTTGATAAAATGTCGTTTTGTTATTACGGTTTTATGCTGAATACTGAAGTTTCAATCGTATGTTTGTTGAATTGCAAGGAATTTTGTTGAAACTCTAATACTCGATTATATGTCTCTCCATGCTCCGTGCGGATAATACGAAAATAACGGTATAATGTAGCATCAACATGATTGTTGTAACTTAATATAACCTTACGTATCTAATGACACGCTGCCATGGTAAAAGCAAGCTCTCGTTGTGCGTCGTAATTAATGTGCGTTTTATTGCCCTGCCCGTGACATGGAAACTACACCGTTACGCGCCATGTTGATACATACGTTTGTACCACAGTACATGTTATAAGCGTAATCCCTTTTGTAATCCCGTATTTCAGTGTGTTACAGCATTATATTTTTCTCAGTGCACTTACATTATAAAATAGGGCTAAGGAGTTAGTTTATTGGAACTTCTTTTCGGAGATCGATACCAGGATATATTTCACAATTACACCACTGTAACTTATGTAGTACTTTTACTTTCCCGACCAACCAACAGTTAGGGAAAGATTGTGAAAGCGATTTTTTTTGAGATGAAGACGAAAATATCCATTTTGACCCCCTCCCCCCTTCCCGAGTCGATTAAGACCGTTTTCAGATTGAAGTCTCTCTATGCGTGTGTGTGTGTGTGTGGGTGTGTGCATTTGTGTATTCTCCACAACAGCGCCCAAACGCTTCATACGATTGAACTGATATTTGGCATGCAGGCATCATTTGATCATGGCAAGAGTTGATAAGAGTTGTGGTTGAAATCGGTCTACCAGGGAGCGCACTAGTCACACTTTAATCTCGAAATATTGGACTTAGAAATTCAGCACACAGTTACATCGTTGGGTCAAATCCATATTGTGAAATTGATTATAATATCTCTTATACAACCTACAGAAATATTTTTTTCATTCCGCCGTATTTTAGAAAATCCGTATTCATATATCGGGTAGCCGAATGGTCGTTTCAAGAGCAGTTGCCGTAAAGTTAACAACTTCCCCCGCTGTATAGTAAACGATACTGTTTCCAGACTCCCCCGGCTGTTACCCTGAATACACAATCGATTGGCTGACGCCGCACGGTGCGCAAACCGTTGAAGAACACCCGAAGGTTGACTCCTAGGGGACACTGGCCCCAGACTCGCACTTCAGCGTGGAGGCCGCCAGATGGGCGTTGACCCGTGCGTTTGACCGACCCTAAACACACGGGTCTTAGTGGCTAAACTGCAACAGGGCCCATTACCACATAATTTAATTATTTATTCATTCATTCATTGACTTGCACAACTACAACTATATTTTACGATGGGACAGCGTAGCCACTGTTCCAAAATTACAGATCGATATTATCCTTAAATTCCGTCGGCGAGAGCAAATTTCAGAGGCCCGTCGCCAAGATTCAGCAGACGGAAAATATCATCCCAGGGAGTTGTTTGCTTTTAGCTTGTACTGCGCCCTTGACAAACGTCAGCGGCAGTTCTACAAACACGCCCGCCGAGAGAGAAAAGGACCAAAAAAGAGTGAGGAGTGTAATAATGGAGTGTCCGTTCTCTCCGTGGAGTGCGCTTAAACTGTACCTTTCTCAAAATAACTCTCCACTTAAGGGTTACGCGGGAGGAAATGCTGGCAGCGACGCGACACGATTTAAGTATAATTCCAATTAGGTGAAATGTTAAATGTTTGAGTCGTTTTTGATGAAGGTGTATGAGTGAGACTACGTATGCATCCGATGGGTTTATTTTCAATTTACTGGAGCATTAATATTACGACCTGGTTTTTCATCGTCGTTATCAGCTGATATTAGACACACTTACTACTATTTTATAAGTCAAGACAGGCAAATTGCTTTTTTCGAATCTCGCTGCTTTACATTTTACATTTATATTTACACTAATGTTATTTCAATTAATGGCTAAAAACCGCTCCTGGACGTGTTAAAATATTTTTGTTAGGTAGTAAGTCTCATTACTACTCTAATATTTACTTAAAAATGCATAGGTTGTCGAGAATTTAGCTATTAGACGGAAAACAATATCTAAGAAACATTAAAACCTAATAATAGTTATTCATCATAAAATCCTATTACAAAACAAAATAAAGTCCTATTATTGCAATAGTCGATAATTCGAATAGGTACTAAAACTTTCACACCATAATAAATAAAATAGTCAGCAAAAAGTTAAATAATCAAAATAGAAACCTTATAATTGAAGAGGTCAATAATTCGAATAGATAAGTACTGAAAGTTGTTCATAGTAATATCTAAAGTAGTAATTAAAGTGTTAAATAACTAAATTAAATCTAAATCGTACATTAAAATATAAAAGTACAAATATCATTATCATTTAAATTGGTTTAATATTTTTAAAGTCATGGCCTTCCAATTCGGTCAGATCATAGATAGGGTGGCTTGACAGCACCTGCTTAATGTTTTCTTTTAAATTTTACGTCCTCCAGCTGTTTGATATCGGTAGGGAGTATATTGTAGAATGAATTGCTAAGGCCAGTCATTTTTGGGCACGCATTAAAGGGAGCTACCGCGGGTATGATGAGAGTGAATATCCGCTCTAATTGCAGTTAGGTGCTGTCCGCTCTAGGTGCTGTCTGGCATATATTGAGCACTGGCATACCAACGCACAAACAATTATACAAACAAGTTTACTTGTAATGAAGTGAAGTACCGTTATAATTTGTATATCAAATATGTATTATTAAATTCTGATATTTAATATTTTGTATTGGTTATTATGAGACGTGAGAAGTACAGAAACAGCAGGCAAGACGCACAGGCTTAGCAAATACCTCAGCACTGTATATCCATCACCCAACACAGGCGTATACCTTAGTGGGGTGATGTAATCCTGACAAATATGTATAATGCCCTTTCACGATTTTTTCTTTTATATCATAAAAAATGTGATAAAAGGAACGCAATTTATTTTATGTAATTATAAATATAGGATAAAGTAAAAAAAAATCAAGCGTCTTATTTGTGCAATCGATCAGTTATATTGTTGAATTTAGAAAAGAATAATTTAATTTCACCAAATATTTGAAGTTATTTATTTCTAAATCGGTTAGATAAGATAAGACCACATAACAACGTATAATAAATTACACGTAGACAAGTATTTAGATTAAAAATTAAACTTCCAATATCATGAAAATGAATGATATTCAAATAATAATTTAGACAAGTTTTCGACTCTTATAGTAAATTTTATCTCACTCATAAAAGGTGCTACATGCTACATTACATTGTCACATTAATTATATCCAAGTAGCTCACGCAGCGCTAAATAGCTTTGGTTTTTTTTAATAAGTGAAGTACATATTTTAATTCGAAAGACTTTCTGGTTGCTCTCTTATTGAGTAGGTAAATTAAAAACTTGGGATTGGGGAAAATAATGTTTATTTTAGTAACCGAAGCTTATCGGAGTGAAAGATTTCAGGAATTTGGTGGTTTGGAGAAATCGTTCAGATATGATGCGGATGATAATGAGAGAATCAGAAATAGAAAGAAAATAAGTATGTGGATAATTCTCCATTAGTGTATTCGCAGCCACAATAGTTATTTTCCATATTTTAACACGAGATCATACTATTACTTTCCGAAAATTAAACGAATACACATATCGTTGTTCTATATGTGAGACCTCGTACATGCCAACAAGAAAATAAATCAGAACTTGGAAAAAAACTTAATAGATTTTTGTTTTTTTTTATGTCTACATGGGATAATAAAAAAAACTTTGTTTACTGCACTAACGATTAAAACTGTCGACAAGTTAGTTGTTTATGGAATCACCACTAAGAACGTGAGAGGCATCACCGCATAAAATCATCTAGTCATGCCTATGAGATGCCACCAATGAGAATTACAAGCAATTTGAACCCTCGGGACATAGGCAGAACGATCCGGATAAAAAACGCAAATTCTAATTTTTGGCGCGTACGAGGTCTCATACCGAAAGTCTCCGAATTTGTTGAGCAATTCTTCTGATAAACCGAGGTAAGCAACCTCGGTATAATCGGTATAGGTAAAAGGAGCGATCAGCTACCATCCGCTAAAAACCGCATGGAGATAATCTTTCATTATTTTAGGTAATAAAAAATGTATAGAACGTTATATAGTCGAGTAAATACTACTTGTTCTCCGACTGGCGATATGCGATCAATGAATATTTTAGCCGCGGACATTGCAACGTGATGTTTCAGTTTTCAGCTAGTCAGCACGTACGCGTATAGGATGCTTTCGCAAGTAATATTAAATTCGCTATTTTATCACGAACGATTGCACTCGTAAAGCTTGACCCTTGTTTTATTGGTATGCTCTATCCGTTATTAAGTTTGAAATATATCACGTTGACTGTCTGTGAGAATCACCGGTGGACTCGCGTGTTTCCTGAGCGTCCGTGAGAATCGCCGGTCGGATCAGGACCCTTAATTTTCATCTACACTTGCGAGCAACTAAATCGACTCACCCCCTCAGTTCGGATAAAAACCATTTTTTTTCTAAAATTACTAACCGAATGTACACCAAATATATACTTTCATGGAAACCTAATTATTTAGCTTTCTAATGACTTCTTTTTTATAAGAATCGGTTCAAAACTTTTTTAAATAATAATATCTGAACGGAAGTATTGGCAAGTACGCTATTCATCGTAAAAAGTTTCCTCGTCTTAATGACTTATAAATCCCCCCGGAATAGGTTTATTATTAGCAATCACTTATCAGTAGTTGACGCGAAAAAATCTCCGTAAGCCAATGTTATTATTATCGTAAAAGTATGGATACTACGCCAGAAAAGACCGCTCATGTTATTGCTTTATTGTAGCAGGGCCTTAGTCAACGTACAGTTGCTCGTAAAGTGGAATTTAGTCAGTCTGCCGTCTCAGGAGTAAACAGGAGGTTTGAACAAACTGGTACCATCAATCGGAGACCAAATAGCAGCCGGCTCCGGTGCGCGTCTGGGAGAGACGACCGTTACATCGCTTCGACGTTACTGCAGAATCGCGACCTCGCTGGCGTTAATATACAGCAGAAGCTGAGACAAGTTCAAGGGGTAGCTGTCAGTGAACGATCAGAAGACGCTTAAAAAAATCCGACCTCGTTCCAAAAAGACCTGTCACAGGCCCTAAATGGACCACACGCCACCAGCAAGCGCGCCTTTAATTTGCTCGAGAGGACGTCAGTTGGAGCATAGAGCAATGACGGTCAGTTTTATTTACTAACGAGAGCAGAATGTGTCTGTATGACAGCCACAGAATAGGCTGGGTCCCCAGGCGTTTAGGTAAGAGATTTTCGCAGTGCTGCTTTGCTGAAACAGTCTCCTACGGCGGCATTTCCTTAATGGTGTGGGCTGGCATTTCTTTAGAGGGAAGGACCAACCTCGTTTCCGTGCCAGGGGAGGTCGGAAAGAAGGCCTGAATACTGAATGCTATATCAAATTATTCTCCTGGATCATGTCTTACCGTACGAAGGATTTATTGGAAAAAACTCTGTTAATACACGATAATGTACGGTGTCACACGCGCGTATCACTCGGCGATTCTTAGATGATAAAATATTAATTTAATTAACGTTTCTTCTTAGGTTTGCATTTTCCGTTTCAATTTAATTTTAAATATCCCCAGTTTTCTACTCCTGAACATCCATTTTACTCCCATTTTAAATTTTATTTAATTTAAAAAAAATCCTAAACAGATTTTCATGATTATGATATTAACGGACAGCTAACAAAATAAGGTTTTAAAAAAGTATATAATTGTATGGATCATCTTAGCCATTTTTGAAAAAAATAAGTTTTTTTCCGTACTGAGGGGGTGAGTTGATTGAGTTGCTCGCAAGTGTAAATTAAAATTTGTTGGCGATGTTGGAATGACTTTAATTTAGTCTGGGCAAGTACGGTGTGTTTCTAAGTAACTATGGCTTAAAAACTTTACTAACTTGTAATACTTTTATATTGAAGTTAGCGTTTGCAATCAGACTTTTTAGTGTAAATTTTGTGTAATCTAAGGGACATTGTCGTCGATTCAGCGTGAGACGCCGAAAACTTAGCTTTTTTTAAAAATTGATGCGTGACATGCAAACAATAATCTTCAGAGTAGAAATAGTAATGAATCTTCTAAATCAGAAATAGGAAGAACAGGAGGAACAGAAATACGAGTTAAAGAAACTAGAAATACTGCTGTTATTCCGAGAAATAGCACAATTTATACTCAATAAAGTTGTCAAAAAAAATAGAATTCGTGTTGTCTCTATAAAATACTAACTGCTTCTCTAAATTGCATATTTTTTATGTGTGTCAAATTGATTTATTTGTTAAATACATATATTAGCCGAGTATTATGTTTTATTCCACAATTGCTCAATTTCACAATACCTACAATTTCACACATTTTCAATTTCTAAGTTTTAGGAAAATTCAATAAATATTTACGTTTCCATCACATTTGCCAAGAATTTCGTATAATTGCCAAGGTTCTACGGAGAATGTAATAAAATTCATGAGGTAAAATTATTATTATAATGTTTAATTATTTGCATTGAATATCAGCCAAATGCTTATCAAATGTATTATATTGCTGTTACTATTATTAATGCATACAACTCATATAAGGTTTCATTGCAAATAATAATACTATAAGATAAGAGTAAAACAATAACGATAAAATGGTGCGCATTACAACAAGGGAATGAAGGTGTGCATAGGTACCATGGCACTTATTTTGATTTTTTAATACTTTATTGCGATAACTACTGAAATGTAAAAGTACTTTTCAAAACTACATAAGGCTGCGTCATGAAAAGTCATTTTGCTGCCATCAAATGTCTTTGTTTATCGCATTAATATTGAAGAATTTGAATCATTCCCAGTTAAAGTGATAGATTTTGATAATTGATCACATTTTCCAATGCGTGGTGAAAAATCTGTAACATTCCCAGTGAGAGTGACTAATATCAACAAATTAACCAAAATCGTCAGGGTATTTTATACTATTCTTAATCACTGGGGACTATTCATAATTTCAGATTAATCACATTAACCGTAATATTTAACATTCGGCATTAGCACTAGGAAAGATCTCTTCCGCTTTCAGGACAGGCGATTCCACAATATCGTCAATAACCATCTCGGCTTAATAAAAAAGTAGGTACCAATGATTTATAGCCCTTGTCGAAATTTTAATACAATATGGGAAACGGAAAGTGAAGTTCAGTGATCGGGTCAATAAAAATATATCACGTTAGGTGTGAGACATTGGTATATTTTGTTTCTTAATATATGAAATCAACTCTATGAAACACAGACTCAACATAGTCTATGAAAGATTCTTAAGTAATTTAATTTAAATAAATTGAATTACTATTCCTATTATTTTGTTAAATCGCTGTTCTTGTGTGTTTGTTCTTTTTTTTAATTGAATTATATTGAAATATATTTTAACTTGTAACATGGACATTTTATACATAATTGTATCCTCGGACTATTTAAATTTGATTCTTTAACTATTTATTGCGATATCATACTTCCATTTATTTCGATTCATTTTTATTATTATTTATAGGTTTTGTATTTATTACGACATTATATTATTATTATTCAATTTGATTAATTCACCATTTATTAAATGTTATTTTACCAGCACACTACAGCTACAGTTTCATCACACTACACTATACTACAGTTACATCACACTCAAATTACAGTGTTTATTATTATTAGTTAATTTTTAATATTATTTGATGCCTGGCATATATTTTAAATTAAGTAGTCTAAAGTATGCACAAGCCACTGTCTACTTGGTACGCTTGCCTTAGCACGGGCCTAGGCCTAGTTAGGCGGCGTTGATTTGAAAAAAATGTGGTCTGCGGTGCTTTCTTTTTCGCTATTATTTACATTTAAGCCTCTAGTGTTAAACTTACGATGTACTGCCATGAAAAATGTGCTTTTCTTTAATAAATAAATAAATAAATAGCATTATTTCGACAGAGAAAGCTTAGGTTTAGTATATAGCAGGTCATACTTCCTCGACTATCGCATATTTCCATCACATACTTATTGTACCATTGATAATAAATTTGAATTATATTAGAACCTAAGAAAAAAAGATTTTTTAAAGTTAAAGTCTAAGAATATTTACAACAAATGTATTTTTCTTATTAAATAGATTGAATTGTATTGAATTGAATTGGTACTCACGGTGCTGTGTCATGAAAACAGTCCTAACTGAATATTATATACCAAGCTTTCGTGGAGTGAGATAAGACGTGCCAAATGTACGATTCCCACAAATTGCTCGAGGAATAATCGGCGAGTTGCTTTGTTCTTCTCAACAGCCCGGAGCTATGTCTGCCGAGTTTCGCTAGCTGAATTTGTATTCGACGCGGTAACTCTTAATATACGCTGAAGAAAGCTTTAACGCATTCATATTGTAGGATGAAGTTAGCCAAACAGCCATCTATCAGATAGTAATCGGTGATCTAGGCAATTGGGTATTTATTAAAAATAAATCAGACAGAAAATTCCATTTTCAAAAGTGAAGTGTGTTATATGCATGTTCACGATCCATTTGTTTTAGAAGCAATTTTCTCTTACAAAAGTGAGTTCAATTATAAAAGTGAGTTCGAAATCGCTATGTACATGGACTGGAAGTAGGAATATTAAAACCAACTGACCAACTCAGAATTAATACGTGACCGAAATCCCCGGCAATTTCAAAGAACTTTTAGTACTCTTCTCTGACGAGACTCTCAACTTCTCTGACTAAAGACACGAGAGTTGTGATTTTATTAAAGTTTCATGTATTCTTAACCTCCATTTAGAATAATAATAGCCTTTTATTGTATTATATAATCGTGTATCCTAATGTATATTGTATAGGTATTCAAGTTCCATTTAGAATACTAAATCCCATTAACCCCTCAAATGTGAGGCGTCCCTTAAGGGATGCCTTGGCATAATGTATACAAAATGTATATAAATTTATATAAATGTAAATATAAATGTAAATGTGCGCCGCTTTATAGTAATCCGCTCTATAGTAATGCTATAGCTCTATAGTAAACCCCGCTCTATGTAAATGTAAATGTAAATATAAATTTATAAACATTTTGCCGTAGGCAACCCGAGCTAATCGCCATTCATTTGAGGGGTTAAAGATAGCATATACTCGTATATTGTGTATCATATGAAAAAGCTAAAACATAAACGGGTGGTTCGCCTAAAATATTTACTACAATATTTGATATGAAATTATATTCCGATTATATTATGTGGTTACAGAAAATATATTTCATAAAAATCAGGTAAGTATGAATGTGGATGTCCTAATTTAGTAACAAACTGGGCGGCGAACAATGTTAGCGCTGTAAAGGGCGCTAACAAACACATAATGGCTGTAAAAACAACATAAAGGCGTTTTGACTTACGATATTTCGCGATATAATTTGTATTAAAGAAATAAATCATCGATGAAATTGAGCATGAATATTAACAAAAGTCCTTGTAGATGGTCGTTCTTGCTATTACTTTTAAATCTCAGATACGGTGTATCTAAACAAATATGAAACAAACCCTTAATCGTTGCTCTTGATTCCATCCCTATCATTCCCCATCAAAATAGCTGTAAGTGTTTAGACCCATCAATTTGTTTATTTACTTACGTTGTAAATATGTTCTGGTCACAACCCCTTGAGTATGATACGACAAATCTGGTTCTGAAACAATTATCCGTTGAGTATGATACGACCAGATCTGGTTCCGCGTTTTTTTCACTTCTTTGACGTTCTCATATTTATTCATAATTATCTAATTGTTTTACAAAATGATATTTCAATATTCTATATTCGAAATTTCAATGCAATCATTGTGCAGTTGTTCTTTTTATGATTGGTGTAGTAGTTTCGTAGTTATAGTACTTTAAGGTCGATGTCGCCGAAAATCCTGCAAAAGAGACAGATGCATCCATGAAAATACCCATTTACTCCAAGGGTTAATAGGCTTTTGTTAGCTCTATTCACAAATCAAAATGTTTATTTAATTTGCATCAATAAATCAAAACAAAATAAAATAATTATATTGTGCAATATGAAATAATTTTTTTTTAAATAAGTGTTTATTTAGGTGAAACACCATTCTAAACATGTAAGGCTGTGGCGCAGAGCGGGCGAACCACCGTACTGCAGGAGCAGGATACTGATATACGAGTATTTTCATAAGACCATTTTTCTCAAGCAAAAGTGCCACCATTAAACTCAATCTGTCACAGCGGTAAATGCATTAAGTGGTGCTGGCAAGGGCGGGGCGCTATGCGAAATAATGCCATTAGACATATTCTTAAGCCGGGCGGGCGGATTCAGGCACAGACTAATCAGGAAGATTCTGCATTCACAACAGACACGACAGTGAATTCAGACCATCGTGATATTACATAATAAAAATGACCTAATATTTTGTATTTGAATTTATTTTATAATTATTTTCGACTTCCGTACGCGCAGCGCATCTCTGGAATGATATACCCACATATGAATGGACAGCACCGAGCTTGTAATGCTTCAAACACAGGCACAAACAGCACTTGAACTCATGCTCATGAATTTTCCACCTATTCCATCTCTTTTTCTGAGTCATTGTAGGTTGTTCCTTTTTTAAAATTTATTGTTTTATTTTCTGCTGTATTTGAATGGTAGCACATTCGATACGAGTTGCCTTAATTAATTGAATTTATTATTAGTTTCATGTCATTTCTACCTCAAAACATGTTGTTCCATCAGGTTAAAGTTAACCGTAAGATATTGCTTCAACGATATACGCTGGCTAATTTGTTCGATAACATAAAGCGTTTTATTATTATTATTATTATTATATTAATTAATGTCTGTATTGAGTATTTCGTGATAATTTTGTTTGTTATTTTTTTATTTTACTAAAAGAATTTCGCAACTATTGTGATTTTAGATTATGAAACCAATAGATTAGAAAACATTTTTTTTTCATAAAATTACATTTAACATTGCTATCATATAAATTTGCTATCTCTTGAAACAGGCCCTGCCTAGTTAGGAGTGATGCAGAAACTCTGTGTTTGTAAATTATTCTTATGATTTTTTTCTTTAATAAAGTAATATATAAATAAATAAACCTTTCTTTCGCGATGCCATTTTTATGGTAGCTGACCCAATACTTTTTCGTATAAGACAGGCGAAACTTCCGGCGTCGGCGGATGCTTTCAGCATCCGCCGACCCATTTTTTCATGAATATTTTTATCGAAAAGAATAATCAATAGTAGTTTAAATAACTGAACTCAATTTTGATGTTACGAAAACACGTCATGAAACAGAAACTAATTGAATGCCTAATCAAAATATTAATCCTTGGCGCGTGCCCGTTTACAAAATGCTCACAGTGGTGTCACGCCTATCGGCATTTAAAAATCCGTACCGCTTTGTTTATTTGCAAAATTTTATTAATGTAATATTTTTTAGAACCATTTTACTTTACATTTGAGTAGGAGATAAGTGTGGCTATCTTTTTCTATTCAGTTTATGTAAATGTTGAATTATCCGTTGTTTAGTGATCGAAAATCATGTATTCCATTTGCGGTCACTAAATAGGATGCCAGCACACAGGACACGCTAACCCGCATCCGGTATACAGCTCGTAGTGAAATTAAATCGTGGGGTCACGTAGGTGATAGTGATTGGCAATGTAAATAACATGAATTGGGACTATTCATTTCAATTTCACGACCAACACTGGGGACTGCCTCAGTAACTGCCTTAAATTCTATAATGAAAACTTAAGGCGAAACAAGGAATGCTGCTGGTCGACTAAGATCAACAAGTATCATTTATGTTCATTTTTTAAGCTTTAAACATAACCAATAATTTCAATTTTAAACTTATTCACCATGGCATCAAGTCCAGTATTGTGATGTCATGGAACCTACAGGAAGCATCAGGGTTTAAAAGTAGGCATAAGGGTGATTTCTAGATAGCAACTTATAATCAAGTTTAAAAAGCGTTTCTACGTTGCCACAACGATGGCTTTTCCTGGCATTCTAGCTTTTTCGAATCCAATTCATTTATCCGCGCAGGCAACGCTTTTAGTTGTATTGGCGCTGTTAGAAGATGTTCATAGCGGGCACATAGCGGTTACAGACTGTATGATGACTGATATGTCTGCGGTGAGCCGAAACAGGCAGTTCAGAGACGAGGGGCAACAAGAAGTCGTGGGAGTCACGTAGGCAATAGTGATGAGCAATGTATAATGGCTGAACACCGATTGGGCTACATACACTTACGCGAGTATGTAGCCCAATGCGATAATGTACATTTGAAAATAAAGCTATTTTCTTGACGCTGTATTCTAAAACCACTTAAACTCGATTCTTTTTCGAAGACTTGACACATCTGGTACACTGCATTATTTTTTATAATCTGTGGTGCGGCGTCCTGGCGCTCTCTCGGGGCACCCGAGAGCCGCGACGCCCGCGTCGCCCGCGCACTTGGAACGGCAGTCCGATGTAATAACAGCGATACTTCTTCCCAAACGACTTCACGAAGAGCGGCCCCCTACTGATATAGACGCCGAATTGGGAGCGCCAGAGACAAGCCGCGCCGCGTCGCATATCCTCCCGGATAAGCGTCTTCTCTAATTCTTTCTCCCGAACCGACGAACAATTGATATTCTACCATTCCGTCGAACTCGCGTTTAGTCGATAGGGTCGTATGGAAAATTTATTGAACTCGCAACATACATATTCGTACATATAAAATATTTTTACAATTATTCCTATTCTTGAAAATGCGATTCTTCGGCTGTATTGATAAGATATATTTGGTTACCTATGCTGACATCATAACAAAAAGGAGTACCTAACATACAGTCACAACAGAGAAATAAAATATTAAAATTATTTTAACACATATAAAATTACATTAAAACAACATATTTTTGTAAACGTATTTAATGTAGATATGTGCAACTTACAGTAAATATACATTGCACATCACTAAGATCTACGTGATCCCACGGCTTCTGGCGAATTTGAGACGTTGATACGCCAGTCTTGAGACAGTCGTCTAACGTCACAAGTCAGCTTTAGACATCTCCTAACATCACACTCTCATAGCCATGTTATACATTCATACGTTGTGGTTAAATACATATATTAACATTCAAATCCCAAATTAACTAATAGAAGACAGGAGACGAAAGACAATATACCAAGTTGTTATATATCAGCCCCAGACTTAAGGAGATTATCTGAAAAGGCTGGTCAGCTCGGTATCAGAATAATGTCGCAAGTAAGAGACATGAGATGAGCGAAATGTACCTTTCCTTGAATGATTAAGTTCGGCGGCACCACGAGCAGCGTCGTCTCGAGAGTTAGATACGTATACATAACGTAATAATAACATGAAGGGCGATTGACAAAGTATGTCAATTATCTGGTGCTAACATGCCACAATTCATGAGGATTGGTGACACTAAAAAAATACAAACCTTTCTTAAAAGTACAATGCAATTCAAAAGTTTCCATGCGGTTTCTGAGGCGATCCTCTCGTTAAAAACTCGAACGTAGAGCCACATTCTCTAACTCAACCATGTGAATACTTTGTTCAAAAACTTACGGTTTATTGCCTTAATTTTGGCAAAAATCCAAGATAGGGCATTTCGAATATACCTATTGGTTTACCCCATCCTATCAACCTATCAAACCTCACACCCTAAAAGCGCAACTAGTGACATTCGTGATGCAATTTGCAATCAAACAGGCAATTTTCGGTTACCACGCAGCGCCTACAATGTTTTTGATCACATTAGCCAACGTATTACATAGGGGTTACCAGTTTGACGAACACTTAGTTAACTTATATTACACTAAGCAGAAATATGTTTATTTAGACATAACTTATGATGGCAAATAGGGCTAGATGCGAAGCGCAGAAAGGTTTTTCATTTCATATAAGGTCTACGGTAATAATTTTTAAAGTACTTTTTATCTTTTTAGGAATACAATTAATTAAATTATGCTGAATATTGATATTAGTAATGATAATTTACTTTAGAAATTGATATTAGTAATGATAATTTACATGAAAAACCTATAAACTAAACATCGTCACAGACTTTAACTCTTAAAAGAGATGAGACTAAATCTGGCCAAAAAGCAACCAGATTGAGTTGTGCAAAGAATAACGTTTAGGTACATTTGTCACAATGATCTGATTTTCACCGTCAATAGAACTGTTTTTTGATGGTAATAAATGTTTAAAAAAACTGATTTCTTTTTTATTTATCATTCCTGCAATAAGGGGTACGTGACTTTGAGGTCTTTCTTGAATTGGTACATAAGAAAAAGTAATTGGGAACCCCTGATCTATACCAATAATCAGGTAGGATTTAGTCGCTTTTGATTGGTACGATTTAGGATCATAAGTATTATTTTGACGAAAAATATCAAATTCAAGCTTCTAATTTGTAAGATTTAAGTAGTGACCCTAATATTTTATAAACATACTCAAACTTTTAAACTAGAAACATACACAAACTTTTATTATAGATAGAAATGACACTACCAGTCGTCCGCTTTTGAAGTAAACCAAAAATAATAGTAAAATATTTTGAGATCGTAAAGGAGAACTGTTTAGGAGGTTTGCGTACATCGGATTTATGCTGAAACAATAACTAATTATTGAATTTCGTATTATGAGACAAAGCGTGTGTGAAATATTGCGCAGGTGAATGAGGGATTGGGCGGGTTATACAGGCAGGCGATGCGCTCAATATTTCATGGAGCGTAACGAGCGTATGTTTTCAGCGAGTAAAAATGCACCTGACAATTTATCGTGTCATTAACGGCTTAACGATCAATCCCTGAGCTTTGTGCTTTTTATTTTCGTTCATATTGATGCGATACTCGTGTAGCGAATAAAGTATGTTCATATTTGAACCGACCATATTTTTTCCCAAATAAATGTATTGATCACCTATTAGATTTAAAAAAAATAATGCTTGACGGTCGTATGTAAATTAAATAAAATGAAATACAACAGGTAGAGGCCGCGTAAGCGACTTCGGTCCTGTAACCAGTCAGGAGGAAGTATATATCCTAATGGTTAATTCTAGATAGAGATATCCTTCCAAACTGGCAGACAGAGGTCGAGGCTGCCCGCTGGTTACTTTTCGTAAGGCGTTGGCCTCTGTCGGGCATGTTGGCGTAGCTGGACAGTAGATTTGTATTGTCACTTAGTCTTTTACGATCATCCCATGGCTAAAAGACGATCACATCCTGGGGTGGTTCGCCAGTTGTCGACACCGCCTCACTGTTTCGTATCTGTCCAATTTCGATTGGGTAGTCTTCGCCAAGATCAACGCGCGAAAAATCTCACATTAATGACTTTAAAAACACATCGCTAGGTGGCAATAAAACGTGAACGCCCGCCGCCCGCCCCGGCTGAAAAATTGCCCTAGGAGTCGGCGTCCTGAAAGCTTTTCGCTGTTCTGAAATATGGCCACGAAGATGGAAAGAAACGTTGCGGGATTATTAATTCCTGAAATATCACAATCCTTTCCTCGCCTTCCCGGTATGCCTGAAAAAATGAGCATAATAGCTTTGCCCCTCAGCTCAGTAACATCACCGCAGCGGAAGTCCCTATTGGGCAGTTGAAATTTCAGATCACGTACTTTCAGAAAAGTTTCTGGTAAGAAGGGTAATTTATTCCGCAGTAAAAAGTGAAATTTTACCTTTAAATCTATTCAATCAACTGTTGCAACGTGTCGCTTCTGGCAATGCTACAGACACGAAAAACGATAATTATCGATTGTTGTACGAGTTGTCCTAAAAGTAAGGTCTCCAAACTCTTAGCGGCCTGGGAACATTTTATTTTTCTAAGTTGGTACCATTGCTGTGACTGTCAGTTTCTTCTCTTTGTAAGAAAATGGCTGGAACTGGCCAAGAACTGGCCGGATCGGACATTTAGTACCTTCGTGACACGCGAACAAGATGAGCGCGTCAACGTCGTCAGCAACTTATCTGTCCATGCTCAAAATGAGCTTCGCTCGGTAATCCGTTTTCTTTATTCGCTTGGGGAGACGCCGGCGGTCATCCATCGACAATTGTCTGACTCTTATGGATGGATCGACCTGTATGTCAGTTAAAAATGTGAGAAAGTGGTGCAGAGAATTTTCAAATGAAAAGATCATGAATATTCATTCTAAAACCACAAGTGGACGGCCATCTGTTTCTGACGATCTCCAGGAACAAATGAAGTCTGCATTATTCGGGAAGATCGTCAAGTTACCGTTCGAGAACTAGAAGAAAAGTTGCAGATACCCAAATTCTTGCTTCACAGAATCATTATTGGTCTGGGGTAGCGAAAGTGTAGCGCAAGATGGGTGCCAAAGATGCTTATAGAGGATCACAAATGCCAACGCATCAAAAGTTGCCGCGAGGTTTTGGTGCTATACGCTGAGGAAAGAGCGTCATTTTTGGGCTCAATAGTGACAGATGATGAAACGTGGGTCTACCACTTTACATCAGAATCGAAACAACAGTCACTTCAGTGAAGACTTCCTTTTCCCCCAAAAAAGAAGATTTAAAGTAATGCAGTCTGCATGAAAAAATATGGCAACTTTCTTCTGGGACAGGAAAGGGCTCATTCTCATCGAATGTATGCCAACTGGGACCACCACTAATTCGGCCTCGTATTGTGAAATTCTTAAAAAAATTCGTTAAGCCATAAAAAAAACCGAAGACCTGGAATGCTAACGAAAGGAGTGCGTCTTTTGCATGATAACACTCGACCTCACTTGGCACGAGACACAAAAGCGCTTTTGGATAAGTCCACTTGGGATATTCCCTCCCCCCCCCCCCCCCCTACAGCCTAGACCTTACCCAACAGATTATCACTTGTTCACCAACCTAAAGAAACATATGAGTGGGAAAAGGCTGAATTCAGACGAAGAAGTGAAGACTGCAGTGACGGACTACTTGGAATAAGAGGTGTATGTATTGAGGGTTATATGACACTGGCATACAAAAGCTTCCAGATCGACTACAAAAGTGCCTCGATTATGTCGAAAAATAGTGTATTTACTCAATATAAACATGTAATTCTTTTTTAATAAAGCTCATTTTATTTTTTTTTATAATTATAGAGACCTTACTTTTGGGACAAGGCTCGTATGTCTTTCAATTCAATTAATTTCATAAACAGTTAATTAGTCAGTCTTGCATATTTCTGCAAAAAGTATTTCTAAGTGTTTTTGGCCCTAAATAATGAGATGGCTGCTATCGAGTACCTGTTGCATTCAGTTTTGAGAGATTCCTGTATTGCCTTAAACACGCAGGTGCTTAAGTCGCGCAACGCAGTTCATAAAAAATACAAAGCAAATCGAAACAAACTTATTTGACTTTTCGAATCACATACAAAAACATTAAAAGGGTGCAATAAATGTTGGAAATTCCATCCTCTCTCTCGGTGAAAGCACTATATACGATTAAACACATTTCAGCCACATTCCTTATTTCGTTGAAATTATCCGTTAGAAGCTTTAGTGTTGATTTGTTTGGCACCGATACTCCCGGAAATTTAGTTTGATATTTATAAAATAATAAACACGGACAAAGAAAATACGGTGAAATTTGAGCATTTTTGAACTTCGAACTAACAACACATAAACTGTCACTGAGAACGACCCGCCGCGTGTACTGGTGAGTTTCACGCACTTTCATTTCGGAAATAAGGGATCAGGGATCAATTCCGATTTTCCTAACTATTTGTTTTATTTTGCTACGTATTAATTGAACTTTGGGTTGAGCGATTTTTGCCCTATCCCCTATATTGAGAGATTCCTATTTCTGATCGATTAGCCTGAGACATCATCTTTTCGAGAGCTATTCCTGTCGCTACATGAAAATGTGCGAAGCATTGTTCGCCTAAATAAACTTTAATAAAAAAAGCAATATTATGGATACCCATAATAAAATGATTAATTTCTATGTTGTCCAGGGTAGACGACAACGGCAGCTGCAACGTCGCCGAAACGTCGAGTGCTACAAACTTCACGCGGTAAAATCGTTTTATCCTATTTAAAATATCTAACAACCGCGATTGTCTTCGATTTCATGAATAATTTCCACCCATAATGGGTAAATACTCTTTTATTCCTGAATTTTCATTACAATCCAATACCTTTATTTTAGAGATTATGCCCTATTAGGCGCTTAACCCGACAGCTCGCGAAGTAAAAATTCAGCTGTCCCATTCGCGCGCGACATTTTCGCGCGTAAAATCGACGACCTTGATAAAAACTACCATATTTTGTAAACCACTATACGGATCATAAAACGAAGAACTGTAAAATGATCGCATTGAAATTTGACATATAAAACATTATAACCTTATCTCGTAAATCAATTAAGATAATAATGGCGACAAACTACAAATTTGGCGAAGTGAAAAAACTCGCCTATTTATCATTTCCAGGTATTCGTTTTTTAACCACATTTGTATCATGCCTTTGCAATTATTATGAAATCAAAGACTATCGCGGAAGGATAGGATAATCCGGACTGGAAGATATTGGCTTAAACAAATTTGATATATGAGCGATATAAATGCACATCGGGGAATGCTCAAATGTGCTTAAAAACGTTTTTTTTAATACGCTTTTATATAATCTGAACAATGAAAAGTAGATGCTCAAATATTTTTGAGCGGTAGTGTATGTATTGTAAACAGATTTGGAAGAGAAAGAAATATTCTCACTTATCCAGGCCGTAATCCCTTTGAAGCCATGGTACCACCACCAGCCATTTAGTCGGAAAGAGATTTCGATAATCTACCGCATGAGGATCGGACATTGCTCCACCCAATCGCACCTCCACCGTATTAATGTTCTCGCGTCTCCGCAATACGATTGTGGACACGGGGATTGCACGCTGGAACATCTATTCTTTAACTGTCCCATCCTCAATAATTATCCGAGTTTTATCCCAGACCTAATAAAGTATAACATCCAACTCCCTCTATGTGTTCTCCACTTGTTATCCCTCAACACTCACAAAATATATAAAGTAATATGTAAATTTATTTCCTATAATAATATTTCTGTATAGTGTAATAGCATATTTCACATTCTTTCCTTGTTTGTATCATCCCCAATAAACATGTTTTATGCTATATGTACCTACATTTCTATAAATAAGTATCCCTTGTTTCAGTATTATGCCGTCTTGTACATAACAAACTAACTTAGATGCCCTCCGAAAACGACTTGGCAGAAAAGCACCGACTATCGGTGATTGCCATAAAGTAACAAGAAGAAGAAGAAGAAGAGAAAGAAATATGAGTTAATCTGATCAAAGACAGATTTTAACCCGTTATTTTTGCAGGGAAAATAAACCTATAATCGGAATGTCGAATTTCATTGTTATAGGTAATACATAACTTTGAACATGATCATGTGAGTTACGATTTGGCAATTAAATTCTAGCTAGCTGCGAGTGTGTAACAAAATTCCTCAGCATTCGCGTTATCTCTCGGCATATCACCTCTCGTCGCAATCTTGTCCTCGCATCTTCTGTCGACGGTCATGTATAATTTATGAAGGCGGGTGTGGAGCTACTCGGGCAGCCCCAATTGCTATTAATGTATGTCATTGTTATTGTTCTGACGCGTCGACGCGACTCACGGGGCGGCACGGGTGGCCGACGTCAATCAGTGTGGCGGAGCCTTTACATCCACACGCAGTCGTCTGGTTATGCTCTCGTTATTCTGTCATTGTTTCGCAATAGGTATATCATTAATGCTTAACCCTCACTATTCAAGAAAATTCCAACCTATGGTCTGCAAAACAAATATTTGTCCTTTTAGTCCCTAGTACTATAATATCTTACAAAATAGTGTTTCTGGTAGTGCACACGTTCTTCCCAGAGGTTCCAATATAGATGAAAAAACTTCTGTAACGCATCTTTCCGAATACTGTTCAACTGGGTCATCGCATTACGCATAATGTCTTCTTTAAATTCGAACTGGTCCCTTTAAGCGGCATTTTTAACTTGGAGGATTAGCCAAAATTGATTGGCACAATTTTGATTAGCACGAAACGAGACGAGGCGAGACTAGGACAACTCTAGGACTAGCATCTCGAAAGATTCGAGATTGCTATCAGACTCGTCTCATCTCGAATCCCGGAAGACACTATCGATAGTTACGACGAGAGTTGAAGGGCAAACCTATTTATTGTATAAGTACAGTCCGCGCGCCAGCTCCGAAAAATCGGGGGCTGGGAAAGCGGACGGATTACGCCGCCCCCGACCGTCGCCTCATACCCCGCACTCTCCCAGTACTAGTACTGGGAGAGTACTAGTGCTGGGAGAGCGAGGGGTGGGGAGCGACGGTCGGGGGCGGCGTAATCCGCCCTCTTCGCCAGCTCCACATTCTTCGTAGCTCGCGCGCGGACTGTACTTACTGTGTATCCGTTTTTATTCAGTTGATACAGTATCACAGCAATTCTCCATTAGCTCTTATTCTTTAGTTATGAATATACAATACCTAAAAACATAATATGCGGCTTAACAAATAGGTTCGCATCCCCTATTCTCCTGAAGTTAACGGCAGCACCGGAAGTTGCGGCGTGGACCGCGCTGATATGCTATTTCAGCGGTTCATGATATGCAAGTCTTCGAAAACCCCTCCCCTAGGTCTTCGTATTACTGTAATGGTTCGATTAATATCAAGCTCCCTGTTTCAAACCTACTTTTAATGCATACTTTATTTCTTGGAGTTTTTAAAGTCTTCATAATTTTAGGAACTACTTTTTTCTCCTATTTTTAACTTTAGCTGTCTTGTTACAATCTTATCAAAATGTGTCAAAATCTTTCATCTCCCCTCAATACCTACATCAAATAATTTTCTTTTACATGTACTTATAGTTGCCTTCTAACAAAACAGTACATCTCCCTTATTTTGCAGTAGTTAGTTTAAAATATTTACACTATTTATACTATGTACTTAGTTTTTAATATTAATGATTATTTATTTTACCCCGATTATTTAAATAATTAGACCTTGTGATAATTGTTTTTTATTTCTTTGATTTGTTTTTTGTATTTCTTTTTAATTTCCTCTCATTCTATTAAATTCAATTTGAGTATTGTTGCATTGTATACTTTAATGTTCGATGCTTAGGATAGTTTTTTTTATTTTGAGTGTAAGTATTTTATTTAGATTTCTTTTATACGTTAAGTAAATTTACTTTAGTTATTGTGCTTAATTTATGTGTTAATATAATATCCTCTGGAAACGCTAGCCTTGGAACGGGTATATCCCAGTTGCGCGACGATGAACAAAACTAGTTACAAAGAGCTCAATCAGTTAATGTTTCTCCATTGGATATCGTTTATATAATGTAGCAAATGAAAATACTTTTCAATAGTGGATATACCCAAAAGGTTGAGTAAATGGGGTAACATTAATATGAACTTACTGATTAGTGTTTCTTATAATATCTGTGTAATTTAGAGATGCACCTTTTACACGATTTTTCTAGACCCCAGAATTGTAAATTTGGGACCCTTGATGTTTTCCGAGATAATAATATACGACCACCTAGTATACCTATATGATAGCGCATCATATAGTAACCACAGGTTTGTTAATCGAATATTTTTTTATGTAATCTAACCTGATTTTGAACATAACAAATACCTAATAAAAGAAGAAGAATGTTGAGCCATCGATATGCCGAAATTTATTTCTAAGCCTTGGTCGTTTCACAGTGAGAAGCGCCGCGACACCCGCGATCCGGCTAAAAATTTATTGGCTACACGAATGACAACAGTGTTAAATCTTTTGTTTTTTCGCGACGCGCGGAGTCGCGCGGGCTCGGATCGTTCGGAATGCTGCACAAAAATTGCGTGTTTTGTTTGTTTGCCTGCGCGACAGACCGAGTCGCAAACTTTTTGCAGAAAGGCACAAAGAGAGGAGGAGTGCCGACACAATGGATACTAGATACTATTTTGGGTATGCGATACGCGATACGCGCTGTCTGGTCTCATTGTCTGGCCAGACGGCCGATAAACATTGCATTTAATTTATTTCATAAGAAGAGATGATAATAATATGAACAGCTTAAAAATCTAAAGGATTACGGGGCTGCATCAATCTGGACCATCATATTTATAATGAATTATATTATGACGCAGGGAACATAAGATTATTTTTTGTTGTACACAAATCAAAGTGTCGTAAAATAAAATGGAAAAATCCATTTGTTTATACTTAACGCAAACAATTGTTCGAGGCAATTTCAAGAATACAGTACTTTTATACATATTTGGAAGTCGCTTGTTATTATAAAAAAATATTAATAAGGACATGTAATACTTCGATCATAAGAAAATAGGATGCAACTGACATGTTTGCCAAATTTTATTTTAATATTGCACCGTTTCAAAATTGACAAAATAATAATTTGTTCGTTTTTCTGGCTATATTTTTTTTTTTATTATAGTCTCTATATTCTGCAAAAAATACACAAATAATACTACTTTAGGATGTAAAGCATTGGTGTTACTTAGATCTGGGCATTTGTACAATTGTGAAAACATAAAGAGAGAATCAGTCAGCCAGTCATCAGTCCGTTGATTTGCGTTTTGTCAATTTGCAATTTAGTCAAATTACTACTTATGCCTCTTTTTATTGACAATAAAATAATTTGCTATCGGATTAAATACTTTAAATTTTCTTACGTTTTCGATGGAAAAAACAAGATTTATTTCGTGAATTGTCACTTTTGCTGATGTTAGGTATATTTAAAAAAAATGAATTATGACGTTTGTAATATTATAGAGATAGCGAAAGTGACACATATGTTAAAAGTAGTATTTTTGGGATATTTTTGCAACTTGTGTTGGGATATGTTTGAGACAAGACTAATATAAATAACTTACCATTTTAGAAAACACAATTATCAAAGCGACATCAAAATCGTCATCCTGGAAAATGTATATTTTTCGATTGTGCCGCTTTTTAAACGGGGTCGCGACTTATAATTGAAATAAGCAAAAAAAAAACACATCTTGTATTTTCAATAAATTTGTATGAGCTTTATTTTACCAGACATATTAAGGACCTTGCGTATATGCAAATAATTTTATAGGTTAGATTTTTATAAGATGATTTTATTTGATGAAACGACTTAAGTATATGGTTTTCAAAAAGACAAAAAGAAGTATATTATATGGTTTTCAAAAAGACAATAACACATTTTTGTAAATGAATATACGTAAAAAGCGAATACTGCAAACCTGATTCATGTCGAATATTTATATTGTAGTTAATATTACTTTGAAATAACATAAGTGACTATTTACACCTTTCCTATTTAGTATTTGATTGTAAAGGTGCGGTTCGGTGATCTGGTTGTGGTTTAGAGTGCATTCTAAAATGCTCCATCAGTTTGCCACGGTATCATCGGATCTTAATGTTAAGTTCGTAATTTTTCAAAATGAATCATCAAGTACGTTGCATAATACCAACTGACAGTAAGAGACGCTCTCGACGTTCGAGTGTTCACAGATGTTTCAATTTGATAGACTATTCGAAAACGTTAAATTTAGAAATTAATTTTAGCTTGGATAATTCTAAAATAAATTTACATTGGGTTTGCCAGAAAGGTGTCGGGACAGTTGCTGCCCCGTACATTTGTGGCGCCGATACATTTGCGGCCCTCTCTTAATTTTTCGAATAATGATAAAATTAAAGAGAGACATTTGCGGCCCTGACCCTATTAATGGGATACCTATACTTACAATAGACTTGCAATATTCTTACAGAATAGAAACAATATTCTTACAATAGAAATTATTGTCAACTAATTTTCTATCGAATGGTAATTGTACCATTACTTTATTTCTATGATAAGCGATTATGTGTTTCATTTATATTATTGTCGGCAAGATATGCAATGTGGCTTGTTTTATTAGGATTTTCGCAATAGTGATTTCTTGGTTGCCGGCTTTGGCTGCATAGCAGTAATGAGCATTTAATGACCGAGTCATAAATAATAATAAAAAGAAAAATAATCTAAAATACATATTTTTTATAATTAAATTAGGTATAAATATTTAAATTAAAAGTAAAGCAATAAGAGTCAGAAAATAAATTTAAGAAATAAGAATAAATATACAAATAAGAAATGAGACTTTTATCAGTAGATTTTAAAACTCTCATAGAAAATATAATTTATTAAATATATTAAGATTTATTGGTGGAGACACGGCAGGGTGACAATTTGGCGGGTGCGAGACCGGGCGGTGCAAATTCTGTGCCTGCATATTCGGCGTGGTGCAAAATTGTTCCCCCCGCGGAAAATACGATACACTTGTAAATTGTACCAACGCGGAATGAAGGACTCTCAAATTCTTATGTGATTTATTTCAGTAGGTATTCAAAAACAACGCAACAATATAAAATGATATTTTTCGCTAAAGCCTACGCTCCCGGCGCGGAATCCCAATTTATCGTTTCCTAAGCCGACCGCCACGCGCATAAACAATAGGCGTATCAGTGACGGGGCAGCGGAGGAGCAAATAAAGCAGGAGGGCCGTCGACGGTTGTAACCTGTTAAGGCGTACATAATTGTGGAGTATTTTATTATTTGGCGTTTGTTGCGGAGGCGCGCGCTGCGCTCGCGACGCGCCGCGCGGTCCGGCGACACGCCCGGACCGACGAATAAAATTATTGTCCTGTCTGTCAGGCGAGGCGGCACCATTTTTTGTCCTCGCCGATACCGACGCACAGTGTTTTAGAATCGGACATTCAGTTATGTGAATTCCCTGGCCTACAGAGTTTCCCTCGTTCGAATTTATACTAAGAAATTAAATTTTAAATATAAATAAATTAGCAACTACTACTAACGTATTTATTAACGTAATTATCTATAACGTAGTATATGTTAACGTAATTTATACATTAGTAACGATCGCAGCCGCGTTGTAACACTGGTTCCCGTCAGGTCACCGAAGCAAAGCAGCGTTGGGCGAGTCTATTTATATTATAACCCTTAATAAGCTGTTAGGGAATTAAAACCTGCAATGACTGCAATACAATCGCCAGCGACTGCCGACTGCAATACTCTAGATACAGATCGTCGGACCTATTTGGGGTACGTTATGAACAAAATGCTGTGTTAAACTTCTTCTGTTATTTTACAATATTTATTTTTATAAAAAAAATACGTCAACAAACGGCTAAAACAATGTTGTACTACAATAATTTCCGCCATTTGTGCATAAATTGTCTTTTTTATAAAACCAGCGTAATATTCATTAAGTTATGTTTTTATAGCACAATAAAGTTATTATATTCTTTTCTATTCTATTCTATTCTAATAATAAAACTGTCACCAGGTCACCGAAAGGAGTGGAATAAATCTAAAGAAAATTGGATTTTACGTTTAAAAAAATGAGAAACAATAATTTACTTTTTTTTTTCATCATATTCTTTTTTATTCATTCCGGGAACTTTCAGTGCGGTCATCGTATTTGCTAATTTGAGCGATAATATATTATATTATGGATATATAAGCCGCTAAAATAGTATATTCCCCAAATGAAATACCCACATATTTATAGGATCGTTTAATGAATTTAATTGCCATCCAATCTAGTGAACTATGTTCAATTACAAGACATAAATTCCAGAACATCCAAATTTTAATGATACAAACAAACCCTATACAATACATATCTTCTGTGATTTAAAATCAGATGAAAACGCGCAGTTGGCAATTTATCGCTCAAAAAAGCTTTCTTCTAGTAATTGCATTGTGGGGTATTTTTGGGAAATTCTGCACCTTATGAATAGCATCTTGTTTGTACGAAACGATACACTGTGCGACGTCCTCCCGCTGTATAGTCGACAGGCAATGATACTCAGGGGTGGAATTTCAGATAGATATTAAAAGAAACATGTTAGCAAACATATATTAAGTGCAGTCCAAATGGCTTTAGGTTACTATATGCTATATATTTATTTTTATTCAGTTGTGGATGATACAAAAGGCACGAATTAGGGCGGTCAATCAATTTTGAGATATCAAAGGCGCGGCTTTTCGAAACATGGCTAAATCGATATCCTATTCCGCACACTGCCGTGTGTATATTCTTGTGCCTGATCAAAATTCGGTCTTTCGATCTAGTTGTTCAAAATTCAAGAATATAAATACGGTGATACAAGCATAAACACAAAAATGTGACCAGAAAAGACCGAAATATAAAACAAAATATAAAGAATGGGACAGAATACTAGATGAGGTAATGATTAAGCGCCAAATAGATCGTTACAAAACTATGAAAGTATCATCGAATGACATGAAATTGATCGAGGACCGGGAGCTAACGATTAGGTCCTTAATAGATCGCTATAAACCTATGAACGGTGGCCGTAAAGTATACATAATCGACGGTGCCTTCAGCTTATAATGAGATAAAATTGAACGACAGTCTTCTGTCATCATCAAAGCCACTAAAATAACAATAGTTGTATAATAGCGAGTGTAGAATTATCACTACGATAAGATTGGAAATTACGCACCGGTAAAGATTAGGATGTAGAGCGTTCTCAACCCACTGGAATTGTATGTATAACCTTGTTTAATTTAGGGCGATTTAATTTAGTCAGTAGCAAGAAGCGTAAAATGCCATGCCCAATCGAACATTAAACGCACCAAAAATATCAAAATGATTAATCTGAGACCTCGAATGCGGCCCTGGATTTCGGTATTTGATGATTCATTACGTGGATCATTGTTAATAGCACTTATAACATCGTAGCATAGTAGCATCAACTCTAAATTTGTGGTATCCGGCGTATCATACAGAGCATCCACTCAGACGACATTAGCTTGATGATCATCGCATTATGTTTGAGCGACGTTACATGATTCATTATTCAAATTTGTTTTGCCTCTTAGAGAGCGTTTCGTTGTAAACTATTACTGTGGACAATGATGAATTTATTCTAAAAGTTATCTTGATTTTTATTTTGTATTTCATTTTTTCGAGGTTAAAAACCTCGGTGTCCATATGGATGAAAACCTCTTATGGCGGCCATATATTCGAGAAATGCGACGCAAACTCTTCGGCGGATTTCATTCGCTGAATAGGCTGAAAAATATCCTCCCGGAGAAGGCAAGATTACGATTTGTCAGTCTGCTCTCCTCCCTCGTTTGGATTATGGAGATATCGTTTTTCTCGACCTCACAGAGGACGGCCCGGTGGCATAGTGGTTAGGTCGCCTGATCTTACATTGTAAGGTCCCGGGTTCGATTCCCGGCTGGGTCACCATTTTCCGTTGGGATCAAATTAACGGAATTGCATTTTCAGTTCTGTCGATCGAATGCAATAACAAGACACACACTTACAGACATGTTACACGCACACATACATATAACACGTCATAGTAGGGTCGGTTGTAAGAGATTGTCATATGACAATAAACCCGCCCATTGTGACATTTTCACAATAAAGGGTATAAACAAACAAGTTATCTACCAAAGTTGAGCGTTTCCAAAATGTCTGAAAATGAAGATGACACTAAAATTTGGTGCAAATTCAAAAGGGTTGAAAGTAAATTTATTAAAATGGAATTAGATAATTACCTAAAGGGACTGTTTTTACAGCGCCTACCCATAGAATAACGGCGAATGACAACGCTGAAACGTTGGGTGCTACAAATTTTACGCGGTAAATCCGTTTTTATTTTTACTATATATACAGGTTCCGGTATATCGGACAGATATTTGCATGCAAGCTCACACCATCATCCTTACCATCTACGTTCAGTGCAAACGTCGCTCGTGAATCGAGCACGCGACCTATGCGACGCTGAGCATTTTCCACAGGAGATGGAACATGTCAATGATGTCCTTAGGAGAAATGGATATGGAAAATATCACGAGACACGCACACGATCTAATAGAGACAAAACAGAGATGCAGTTTCAAAATCCCATTGTTCTATCCAAGGAACAATTCTACTTTCCTCGCATCATCCGGGAAGCCATTGAAATAAAAAGAACACCAAACTTCAATAGACGACGGTTACAAACTCTCTTCTACTTGGAACCCTATTCTTAAAATGTTCCCGCCGCCGAACGCCGAACCCAAGGACGTAAGACAGGATACAGTGAGTGTTGTGTGCAAGACGGATTTTAGAAATTCGCGCTTTCCGAGTCCGGCCCCCCACCACCATTATAACCTACGCAGTCGCGGCAGTGGTATGCGGCCTACCCGCAAAACAACGGATTGACAGCTCTTTCAGTCTACCCTGGACAACGGCGGCTGCAACGTCACCGAAACGTCGGATGCTACAAATTTCACGCGGTAAATTCGTTTCGATCCTATTTATAATGTCAAACAACCGCGATAGTCTTCGATTTTATATTACTTACATATCTTTCTATCGTGTTGATGTGTTTATATGTATTATATTTAGTGTTTTATATTTAGGTTATTTTTGTGTGCATTTCTTTGGGCTCACTTTGTTTATTTTAGGGCTCATTATTTTAAGAATTGGATATTCGAAACCCCCTGTTTAGTATAAAAAGAAGATCTATTATGGATAATTTTGAAAAAAGGGGAATTATGTTTACTAAGCCTAAGATTCAGTTTTATTGCTTAAAAGATTAATGATCCCAGCCTAGCGTTCCTTAATACAATACATTTAATTTTGGATATATGTAGGTCGTATCTATTTACTAACTACCTATAATAAGAAATAGGGCATCAATTCGCAATAGCTAGTCACTATAAATTACTTTCATTAACCACACGGCTAAGGTCACTATACCACGATCGGAGTAATTTCAATTAACGCCGTATGTGCGTACGGGGCTGAAATACGACTTGGTAAGTGAGCGTGCGGTTGCCAGTGGATGGGAAACTAACGAAAATGGTCTCAGAAATAATTGAATATCATATTACTAGCCGCCTCCTTCATACGCGGACGGCGAGAAATGCGCTTGATTAATTTTGATGCCCGGTTATTACTCTTGACTTTATGCCTCTGGCGACTCTGCTGTAGCTATATAGCCCCATTAGGCTGTCTTAAATGGGAATTTGATTGGATGAGATAACATTAAATAAACCCATATACCTATAATAACCGTAATAGAGGATTTGAGGAGGGAGGGGGGGTACTGCCACAACCATTTAATATATTTAAGTCCTGTTAACCCCTTCAATAGTCATTATAAAAATGGAAATAAAAATACATTTTTTATGAATTAATTTTATTTACTGAACATATACCTATAGCATATCAAACATATAGTATATCATTCTAAAAGCCATTTCAAGACCGAAATGGGTGTGGGTTAAGAAATAAAGGAAAATCATAAAAAACTGTAATTTTTATTCGTCATAATTATTAATTATGTCTTATTAATGCAAAGAACTAATTAACAAATATTTTTTTTATAAAAACCATCAAAATTGTTCTTTGGTGTTGTAAATACTAAAACGAGCGTTCAAAACACACAAACTCACTGCTCGAAACGCTGGGCAGTACTAACATCGCGTGATGTCACCCGATTTGCAGAGATTGGGAGATAGTGGGGGAGTGGTACCTCGTTTGAATCATGTAGCTGTCTTTTGTTTCGCTTCCACATACCATGAAACGTATTTTTTATTTTCGCCCAAAACATTCGGGAGTGATCTTTCCTGCAGTTAAATGACTGGCAATTAGCTCGGGTTTGCCTACGGCAAAATGTATATAAATTTATATTTACATTTACATTTACATTTACATAGAGCGGGGTTTACTATAGAGCTATAGCATTACTATAGAGCGGATTACTATAGAGCGGCGCACATTTACATTTATATAAATTTATATACATTTTGTATGCATTTTGCCATAGCATCCATTATTGGACGCCTCACATGTGAGGGGTCAAAGCTTGCCCGAGTTATTAAAGCTTGCCCGAGTTAAGTAAAGGTCTACATTATTATTATTGTCATACATTGCATTACATTTTATATTTTTAATATTATTTATTTATTTGTTCTACAAACTTCATATTACGACATTTTATATTAATATTTATTTCCATGACCATGCTATATCAATATTTTTAAATATAATTTTAAGTTAATTTGAATTAAGTTATTTGTTTTATATTTTATCATATTATTTGTATGTTTCATTTTAATACTATGTGCATATGAATAAATCTTTGCCAAACATAGTCTTCCTTGGTAAGGGCTATGGCCCAGTTAGGCAGATTCTGCAATTAATGCAATTGTAAATTTTATGTTTTTGATTGAATAAAATTATTATTATTATTATTATTATTATTATCTCGGGTATAGAAATTTCGCACATAATAGCCGCCCGTGTATACACGGGGGTAGTCCTTAAGTAGTTAATGAAGTTTGGTATAGGTTATCTAGATTCAAGCGTGGGTAAAGTTCAAATTACTTCACAGACCTATTTATAATATTTTCGTTGTAAATATTTTAAAATTCAGGGATAGTAATTAGATGTACAATATTAATATCTATTTAAATATCCGATAAAGGAGTTCTTTTTACAAAATGCAAATTCAAATCACTCTCGAATTAAAGACCGTAGTGTCATTAAACTAAGCATAGTCACATCAAAGAGTTATACTGATACTCTAACTGTTATTTTTTCTTAACGGGTGCCTTGCAAAAACGTTTTGCATGAAGAATTACGCCTTTACCGGCCAATTAAGCATTTCAATTCGGCTTGGCTACCCGGCATCTGATTCTATCAAAGCTATACTAATGAATTCAATCAATATTTATTTTAATCAATAAAGTTTCATATTATTAGTTTACTTTCCAGGCCCACTAACAAACCAGTATTGTGACCGCACATAATTTTTTTTCGAAATGAAGACGGAAATATCTATTTGAGCCCCCCTGAGACGATTAAGACCTTTTCCAGATTTAGGTATATATGTGTGTCTGCCTGTGAGTGTGTATGTATTCCTCTACGATATCGCTTAAACGTTTAATCCAATTAAGCTGAAATTTGGTATGCAGGCATCATTTGGTCATGGTAAGAGTTGAAAAAATTGAGGTTGAAATCGGTCGGTGCACCAGTCATAAATGATGCACAAAAAATTGGTATTAGAGAAATCACATTGTAAAATTTTATTTGAAATATCCCTTTTTACAAGCTGCACTAATAATAGTTTTTGTTTTACCAACCTAGCTTAACATGATGTTATATTAATTATCAACCAACACCCCTAAGGCAAATCTCATATTATGGTTTTTTCCCTCTTTCATTGATATGTTTGATTATGAATGTACAATTCGTTAATCATTGCAATTCGA
Source organism: Micropterix aruncella (assembly GCA_944548615.1). Lineage (NCBI taxonomy): Eukaryota > Metazoa > Arthropoda > Insecta > Lepidoptera > Micropterigidae > Micropterix > Micropterix aruncella. The sequence goes on along the minus strand of OX155957.1, from coordinate 13,680,534 downwards.
TAATTTCACAAATTTATTTTATTATACACGCTATTTTCATGAATTAGTAATGATATCTCGCTATTGACGCATTGTCTGTTAAAGTTAATTAAAATGGCTCATCATGCTGATTTTATTTACGGACTGAGCGCTAAAGTCAAACTACAGCAGCGTTTGTTTGTATTCAATCCCAAAAAATGCAATTTGTTTGTGTATTTGTTAATTGCCTCTCTCGTTATTACAATGACTTAATTAATGGGATTCTTCTGCTTCTCGAAGTGCCTCTCCATTACTGGAGGTTGGCCGTTAGCTCTGAATACTTTTGTCGGTCTTGCGCCACCCGGAAAAGCTGTTCCGTACTGGTGATCCAGGTCCACTCTCTCACATTGCACAACCACGACTTTTTCCTCCTTCCACGGCGTGATTTACCCTCAATTTTGCGCAACAATATCAGTTGAAGCAGCTGATATCTATCATGCCGCAGCACGTGCCCCAGATATTCAATCGTGCGCTTTTTGACGGTGTGCAACAATTTTCGGGTCGTACCAGCACGCTGAAGCACTTTTCGTTGCTATAATAAATGAATAATAAATGAAGCACTTTTTCATTGCTATAATGGGATAATATAATAAATTTGTTATATTTTGACTTAGTACGGTTATATTAGTCACATTAGTTGTATAATATAAGTTATAGAACCAAATGAATTTCATTACAGTTTTATTGTAGAAATTATTTTAACACAAATTGATGGTGATTTCAACATAAATTTCTTTAAAATTTCGATAACAGGCCAATACTGTTATCTATTTGAAATCTTCGGAACTGCCGAATGTTTAAATGATCTCAACCTCTAAAAATCTTGTGACACATGGAATAATCAGATATAAAACATACCTACTGCCTATTGTTCCATAAATTTACTATCTATATATGAAGAAGCAACGGAAACCTATATAGCAAGAACAATATTAATTACAGTACAACAAAAGGTCAGAAAGGGTAAGGATGTAACGCCATACTTCGCTATTAAGGCAATATTAGCGGGGGCTTATTGAATTAATATTTGGTCCGCCTGGGAGTGATTAATCAACATATTTGTATGACGTGGTTACCAGTTTCATTAGTGATCGGTCATCTTTTGTGGCAGGGATTCTGAACTTGCCCTGTGTATCGCAAGCGATGTATTGTCCTGTCTATCTTACTGTAACGTAATATCTAACATCCGCTTAACCTAATAAACCGGGAAAATGTCGGCATCTCGTGATATTATAGCGTCACGGTGTGTTGTCACCTTTATTAGATGTGCATATTGTTACTAACGCTCCAGGGGAAGACACGGTCAGTACTAAACTCGTGGTGGTGAAAACGTACTAAAAACGTTTGGTATGAACGGTTTCGTGCAGGTTGGGCCTAAAGATCCATTTTGTTCTCGGATCGGCTCAACTCACGATTCAGCTCCTATTTAGAAGCCTCGAGTGAAAGGCTACCCCGGGTAAGACTCTCGTGTCTCAGGCCGTAGTGCTGGTTGACCGGTTTCTCCCGGCGGGATTGCATTCCGGCGCCACTGGATGGTTTGCGCACCGTCCGGCGAAGCCAATCGGCTGTGTAATCGGCTGACCAATTTCTGGAGGTGTCTGGAGACTATGGAAATATACTGTTTCCTAAGCAACGAGGGTGGATGTTGATCTGTTGTCATGCCACTCTTGAAATGACCTTGGGTCACTCGATCCCATGTGGCACTACGGGCAAAGAACGCCCAGGATAAATTCAAATTCCGCGATAAATTCAAACTGAATTGCCCCTTTAATACAACAGGTAGAGGTCGTGTAAGCGACTTCGGACCCGTAACCAGTCGGGAGGACGGAGGTATCCTGAGGGTTATTTCCAGACGGAGATATCCTGCCAAAACTGGTAGTCAGGGGGCGAGGCTGCCCGCTGGGAACCTTTCCCGGTGCCTCGCCGTAAGACGTTGGCCTCTGACGGGCAGGTGGCGGAGCTTGACGGTGGATTGTTTTGTCCTAAGTCTTCTGCGCTCACCTCACGGGAGACAGAACGTTACATTTCGTTAAAACTTCCTGAGGTGACGGGTTCGCCTGTTGTAGTTGACAACTCTGGTACTAAACTCGTAAAACATAGAAGGCATAAAAAAACAAATAACTCTAATCCATGAATAATATTGTCAAGTTTGAGTTTGACTCGCGGGAGGTGGCTTCCGTTGATTTTTATAAGCCAAGCATGCGATTACTTTTTTTATATTTCATTATTTTTATTTCAAAGTCTATTTCTTTGCTGTCTATAACCCTAAATACTAATCTTTTTAACAATTTCAACTATATGGGTGAAAACATATGTACGAATAGTATAATGACTGGTTGTTGGTAAAATAAACAGATACAGCATACAATACAGAGTCTTTGATATTTATTACGGTGGGACTATGGAGAAACAATCTAAGAGTAGTTTTGTCATCGCATCAGCACAAAGGCATTTTCTGTCATGAATCCTGCTCACAAGAGCGGGACTTATTCGGACTTGCAGATTCAATAATGAATTGAGAGACTCTACAGTCTAGCTAAAATGAAATAACTCCCGATACCGAACGTCTTTATTGCGTTAATTGCTTTCCGGCCACTATAATTACAATCCTTAGATTTCCTTTTACTTGGACTATTCACGGACAAGATGGTCTGTGACCAAGCCGCATGGACCCATCGTGTTAACATTCGAGTATATCCCGGTTCAAAGTGCGTTACACCTTGGTCTCATTCAGGGTTAATACCATATGGAATCGCCCAGACATTAGACTGAGAAAAACCTGGCCCGTTTTCTTCGTATTCTTGCTGAACATCCCAATTTAACCTTTTATGCATTCTACAAAATTCCAGCAGCAAAAATTACATATATTGCACTTTATTCTTGGCCATAACGCCAATGGACACAAGAGAGAAATCGAACTAAAGTCTCTTCGGTATTCAACATGTTACTAATAAAGCAGTACAATACTAAACTACTAACCTGCTCATGGAACATTAAAACTACTGTAGTTCCGTCCTTTGTCAATATTAGAATAGATTATATTGGGCTATTTCAGGCAGGAGTTACCTTGATCCGGTCCTTCGGTATACCAGGGGACAGATTAAAGTTGCCGGATAAGAACACCTATTCCATGAAACGCAGGTCATGTCAGAATTGTCGAATGGAATTGAATAACCTAAAGCTGATATTGGAAATGTAGGTATGCTTGGAATTAGGATGAAGGGGAGCAGAATTATATTTTTTTCACAGTTTTAGAGTATATGATTGACATACAAAATAATCGCTTAGATCCGAATCGCTTTTTATGTATCATCAGTAGCTTTTCATGCGTAGAAGTAAACTTCCAGATCACTTGTTATATTTGTCATCATAAAGAGTTTCCTTTTGCTTTGTCTTTTCCTCTAATTCCTCCATTCTTAGTTACTATTACACTATTCTTATATTTGTCATCATAAAGAGTTTCCTTTTGCTTTGTCTTTTCCTCTAATTCCTTCATTCTTAGTTACTATTACACTTAAATATCTAAATCATGTTGGTCGCCCTCCATTGATTTTCGTGAGTGCTTATCGTTACTCTCTGAGATTAGGATGGGCGACTTCTTTTTTTACATTGTATATTTTTTATGATAGTGTTTTTCAACCTTTTTTGTGATCGCGACCCCTATTTTGGTAAAAAAAAAAACCCCTTACGCGACCCTTAGACTGTAACTTAGTTCTGCCGACCCCTTTAGTCTCTTCCACAGCTGTAACTAAAAGCATTCAATAAATACTTTTTGTGTAAAAACAATGGCAAGTACCACAATCATTTTTACTTTTTTTCACTTTCGAAGCTGTACTTACCTGTCTCCATCTTAGGTCAACATAGAGTTTTGTAAAATAAAAATAGCAAAAAACACATAATAAATATGTTTTTATATTTTATTTCTATTTTTATAGGGAGTCTCTTAGCGACCCCCCGGGGTCGGGACCTGCGTTTTCCGCGTCGCGACCGCGTCGCGAAAACACTGGTCTATGACATTGAAGTCATAACGCATGGTTATCCAATCCGTTTTCGTGCTTGCAACGCATACAATTCCAAGTGTTTATGTCCTGTATACTGTACACAAAAAATACTTATGACAATATTTTATTTCCTTTTTGTCAACTCAACCCAACTTGCGACTTACGCGACACATCCATTATTGAAAGACAAAATGTTATCGTACTAGGCGCTGCTTAGTTAGAAGTGGGGAAGAATCATAGTCTTTAAAGAATTCTTTTATATTTTCTTGAATAAATGAAATGAAATACAAATATGCAAAGTTTGTGTGACATAATATGAAACCCTAGACATTACGCGCTAGCAAAAAGGCTTACATCGTACTTCCAGTCAAGAATTTATTCCGTGGTGCACATCCTTAGTATCGTTCCATTAACCATATTTGTTCATTAACTTCTAAAATTGTAGTCATATTGGAATCGATTGCGTTTCTTTTAAACTAAAATCGGAAATTAGTTCATGTGAACGAGACAGAGCAGTACGTCAGAGCGGAATGTAAAATGAACGGTTTTCACTTTTCCGCATTAAATCTACCCACCGAAGGTAAATCAGCTAAATGGAATACGGTACGAAATGTTTTCAAACTTATTCGGCCGTCTATAAGTTCGATAGGTAGTTTTGGTGCAGGAAAATCGATGACAGTTCACTTCATTTTCCATTCTAACCTATTGCTCTGCCTCCTTCGGTTGAACGTAGTACCTATTTTAGTTCACGAAGAATCACAATCGGGCCCATTATATGTTAGGCAGCTCAGGTGGATGTCATGATGGGGACACTACTTCAATATATAAAAATGCCGCTTTGCTGCTTTTGTTCTGTTGTTATGTTCTTGGGCAAATAGTTGAAAGCTAGCCAAAAAGACGAGATGCTTAAAGTCTCTCTTGGCACTTCAGGTATGTTTTCGTTAGTGGCGGAGGTAGGTCCCTCGCGAATGCCGCTGCCGTAGCTTACGCCGTCGTCCACTAATAAATTTAATTGTTTGAGCCCCAAGAATGGCGAGATAACATAGTAAACCTTTTAAATATACACAGCTCCGGTGTGGTGGAGGTATTCAACGCCCCGTTACCTACCAGAAAAGGCGCTCGCTATGCCTTACCGCACATTATAGTTTGTTGCTATACGAATAATGGAGCGAGTTTGTTAATGAGGTATCCGTTTAGATAGTTTAGAAGAATTCTTCATGCATATTTAATATCCAGTAGCAGGTTTATTTTCAATTAAATTTAGTTAAAAGGCTAATAAAACCATAAATTTATGATACATATATTTTGGAGATCAAAAGTATAAAATATCTAATAAATACCGAAGAGGATATTACAGATTTAAGGATTTAGCTTATCGAGCAAAATTGTTACATATAAAATTAAATATATATTATCTATTAAAAAAAACTATAAATGAAGCGCTATTTTTTCTTTCAGAGTCATTATTTATTGTTGGGTAAGAGATGCGAAAACCTTATTATCTAGCAGTAGCTTAAGATTGCGCCGACCATAATTCACGGGCGCTGAATAGGTATTTAATGCTGCGCGTCGGTTGCCGGGACAAAATGCCGCGCCGAATATGAATATTTTTTTTTACCCCTTTTCGGTACTTTGACTAACATTGTTAGTAATGTCTTTCTATCATATGATAGAATTGCCACATGGCAGAACTATTCGCGTCGTCGCTTTTTATTTATTCGCTAATTCACGTGCCGGAGAATTCCACCGGCGAGTAGAGGAGGCCTAAAACATTTTGTCGTACAGTTAAGTCGTTTCCATAATAATTAATTTTGATGAACCCATAATGTGCTTATTTGTGAACGATATAAGAGAAAAATCGAACTAATTAGTATCTATGAGGCTATGATCCGGCTGATATGGGGCTAGCTCAATGATACGCCCGAAACGCGACTCATGAATCGTAACTTCAATGAAACAGAGTTCATGGAGAAATAGTGCGCCATATACCGATGGGGAGACATCACGCCGCACTAGCACATCTCTTGGGAGCTAATGGGCCCAGTGCAGTCGAGCTATTATGCCCCATGTGTTCAGGTCGGCCTAACTCAAAGGTTAGCATCCATCCGGTAGCTTTTATGCAGAAGTGCGAGCCCGGGCAGGATTCTGTGCATGCCGGAAAGTTCCCCTGGGAATCATCCTTCGGTTGCTCCCGGACGGTTTGCGAGCTCTACGGTGTCAGCCAATCGATTATGCATTCCGACTGATAAGCGGGGGAGTCTGAAAACATCTTTGTTTCCTATGGAGCGTGGATGGTTGTTAACCTTACGGCAACCGCTCTTGAAACGACCAATCGGTTACCGGATACCGGGTGAACATCCGGGTAAATGACGCCGTGGTCCGCGATAGATATGGTAGACACAGAATCACCGCTACATAAGGGAGACGACAGCGCAAGCGACTTTGAACCCGTAACCAGTCATGAGACCGGAGAAATCTGGCCGAAACTGGAAGTAAGGACGCGAGGTCGGCCCGCTGGGTGCTCACCTGGTGTTTAGCGGTAAGGTGTTAGTTTCTACGGGCGAGTGGCGTGACTAGACAGTGGACTGTCTCGTCACAAAAGTCTTCTACGTTCACCTCACGGGAGAAGAACGATCAATATCGTTAAAACTTCCTGAGGTGACAGGTTCGCCCGTTGCAGTTGACACCTCCAAGTGGCACATCTCTGAACTCGCTCCAGTGCACACCGAGCCACCGGAAATCTCGATGCCATAACAGCACAATCTGCTAGAATAACAAACCGCCAGTTCGAGAATCCTACTTTTTGTACCTTCTCCTGTTCCTGTTTACGTCAACAAGAATGCCTACGTCACTTATCTCCGGGCACTACATCAAAAATCTATCTAAATGGCAATAGCCCAGCGATAGACATCACGAGCCTCATGAAAGGCTTGTCGATTGATTTGATTCGTTCGGTCAATAAGCGCCACCATTCGATCCCACACGCTGCAGAACCATATTTTAGCACTGTATCAGTGGTAATTTGGTAGTTAACGTTTTTTAATTTTATATCCAATAAATCCATGAAATCGCTATATCATATGTAAACGGTTGTTTTTTCAAAAAAAAGAAAAAAACTGCTAATTTACCAATTTTACTCATTAATCTGCTCCAAATAAAATAAAACATATTGACAATTTTGCCTTTTGGAAACCTATCTATATATCTGCATTAAATGCAATCATGTTTTTTATGATCATGTAACGTTATTTAAATTCGGATTCAAAAGAGAGAGATCATATTACTATTAACTATTCTGTAGACTCTGCAGGGTGACTAAAAATCTCGTCGTCTCGTCTCGTGCTCTAAAAGCATTTCGCCATATCCAAATGCGATTATTTTTGTTGTCATTTAATTCGCAGCCGAAAGCAAAGTTGGGCGAAAATTAAAGTTTACTCTTAACGAGTCGGTTATTTCGGTTTACAGAATTTAATCAAAGTTTACGTCGTTAAACGTAACAAGTTCGCCCATTCGTCTCGGGCGGCAGCGAACTACTTTTCGGTGCCGAACCCGCCCGTAATTCCACGACCATTCGCTGAGGGCTTTTGGTCGCAGCTGAACCCGATATAAAAGTAAATTTATAAGAGCGATTTTAGTAGTTGTGCGCTCATTAAAACTGAATCACTAACTATAGAAAAATAACGTTCGTCACTTTTAACGTAATGGGTTTTTTTCAATGCTTTTCTTTATTGTTGCGAAAAAAGCTATGTTTTGGTTTTAGTATCCTAGACATTTTCAATCACAGTTAGAACTTTTTATCGCAGATAGGTAGCGATGTCATAAAAGAGTGAATTTTTGCAGCAATCATAATAGCACCTCCTGTTATTTTAATTGTAAATAAACAAGATTCTAATAAAGTTAATTAATCAGTTAATTTTTTTTTAAACTTTAAAATGAATACTTATCAATAATAATAAACAATAATAAGTAAACAATAATAAGTAAATAGACAATAATAAGTAAACAATAATAAGTAAAAATAATATGTATACGATAATAAGTAATCAAAATAACATAACTCTTTTGTTTTCTACAGCGCTCCAATTGCGAGACACTGCAAAAAAAAGGTCAAATTTCGGAGTCACGTTTATGATAAAAGTAAACACGTTTATGTCTTCTGTAATTGGTTGCTACTTATCTATCAACATGAATAAACTGAGCTACTTATCTATCAACATGAATAAACTGAGCTAGGCTTAGAAAAAAGAAACAAAGTATCATCTATTGGTAAGATATTTTTCTTAAAGGTTACGTAAGAATATTTTTCGGTACACTATTTTGGTCTCTTAGAAAATAAAAAAAAACATTCTTTCCTTCCTGCATTTAACAATTCGGACTGTCGCATATTATTGATGACTATTTCAGTTTGTCGAGAGATTTTAGTGATTTTAGAATTCCACAGCTAAATTTCTCGGAAGTACTTTTAATAGGCCATATTAGGGCCATGTACTCGGAAGTACATGGCCCTAATATATACTAAAAATAAAATGACACCTTATAATCAACGAGTTGGAAAGACGAGAGCAACAAGAACTGGTGATATGATGGTGCCAAGATCTTACACAACATTTGGCCAGCGCCATTTCACGTTCATTGGCCCTAGAATGTATAACAATCTTCCCGACGCAATTAAAAGTAGTGAGAACACATTCACTTTTAAAAAATCTCTAACTGATTGGTTGTTGGAGGTGGGTAGGGACGGTTTAGGGAATATGTTGACTGTTGTATTTTGAATGATAGTATTTAGTACTTAGTATTTAGTTTTTCCATGATAATTTTAAATGACTATTATAGGTATGTGAGCGTCATATCAATATGTAATTGATTTATATAGGTATATTATTTTAGTTTTTATTTTTATTTATTTTGGTTTTATTATTATTTTCGTATAAATATATGTATGTGTATGTGTGCATATATGGATATATAATTTATCTATAGATGTATATAAGTATCTATCCATATTTGTATATGCGTAAATATTTGTAGTTTTATATTTGTCGATTTAAAAATAAGTACTAACTATAGATTAAGTTGACAGTGCACACTTAATATCATCATTAAAAGTCTGCCTTAGAACAGGCCTAGGCCTAGTTAGGCGACTGTGTCAATCATTAAAAATAATGTCGCATCAATTTCTTGCTAACATCTTAATCAAATATGACATAAATTTTTTAATAGATGTGTTACTACTAAATAAATAAATAAATAAATAAAATAAATGCATTACTAATAATACATGGTTGGTTAGTGCAAAAAATCGATTTTAAGATTTTTGTGAATCTTCACGTTTTGGGGTCCCAAGAACCAAAAAAAAAAAAAGGTTTTAAAAATATATGTGTATGGTGTCCGTTGTCATGCAGTCACGTAACAGTACACACAGATGAAATTGCTGGAACAATATAGTTAAGATTGGGTATATTGGGTTGTTTTAGCAATGTCTCTGGCGTTTTGAAATTATCGCTTTAGACACAATATTATTGGTAGCTGCCATAGCAGTTAAAACTAAAATATATTTTTCTTCAAAAAGGCTTTAGCGATTTTGATTCAAATTTTTTTAAAGCTAGTCTTTTTGTGGGATTGTCTTCTGTAGAAGAAAATATATTACTATCCATTTTACAATCTTAATATCGCACCCACGCGGCTCCGCATTAAAAGTGAAAAAATCGAAAAACATGAATTTTCCAGGAGAGTAGATTAAGTTTGGCACAGAGCGTTTTTAATTTTAGTTTTAAATTTAATACTTGAGCCAAAATCAAACCCCAAAATCCCTTTGAATCCCATAACATGCAGGCTATCAGCTTGTTGGCTAACAGAATCAACTTAGTTTTCTTTAGTGGCGGAGAACCGCGTCGTCTCTGGTTTTAGACGGTAGTTTAATCTCTGGAGTACTGTGGTTAACCTACGTTTTATTCATAGTTACAAGTTTTTTGTTATAAACTCTCTTATAAGAGTTAGACGAGTAATGTTTTGTTCAATAGTCAAGAGCCTGTGCACCCATCTCGCAGACCCTTATAAAATCCCAATTTGTTGGCGAAAATATTTTGTACTCGCTCATAAGAAACGTGCTGCGCTCATAGGATCGCTACTATTTTCTAAATCTTCAATATTCAGCCAGCCAGGCATCGATATGGGGATAATATATCGATGCAGCCAGGTCCCATTTTTTCAATTTGTTTCTGAAGGCCTCCTACTGCGCGGATTGAGCTGCTGACTTTTTTTTACACTGGTGTATACGATGGTAACGATCTTCCTAAAGTCTATTGCATATCGCTATAGATCTGCTTCGGCGTTAGCTCCTTTTTGTTAAGGTACTTGATGACTGCTCTTTGTTTGATTTTATCCATTTTGCAAAATCAAAATGCCATGTACGATGAAAATATATTAAAAGAAAATACATGACAGCAAATAATTGACAGTTGAATTTAGACACAATAATGACCGACAATTGAATTTAGACCCTTATAAAATCCCAATTCGTTGGCGAAAATATTTTCATAGGAAACGTGCTGGATTGCTACAATTTTCTAAATCTTCAATATTCAGCCAGCCAGGCATCGATATGGGGATCATATATCGATGCAGTTAGGTCCCATTTTTTCCAATTTGTTTCTGTGTTAAGGACGTTGAAGGCCTCCTACTGCGCGGATTGAGCTGCCCACTTTTCTTGACACTGGTGTATACGATGGTAACGATCTTCCTAAAGTCTATTGCATATCGCTATGGATCTGCTTCGGCGTTAGCCCCTTTTTGTTAAGGTACTTGATGACTGCTCTTTGTTTGATTTTTTCCATTTTGCAAAATCGCAATGACATGTACGATGAAAATATATTAAAAGAAAATAAATGACAGCAAATGATTGACAGTTGAATTTAGACACAATAATGACCGACAATTGAATTTAGATACAATAAGATGGATACGTTACTTGTGAGAAAAAAAGGGAAATTCACCATGAGGCCGTAAACTTTTCTATACACCTAACCAGAAAATAATAGGTATGCGGCCTACCCGCAAAACAACGGATTGAGAGCTCTTTCAGTCTATCCTGGACAACGGCGGCTGCATCGTCATCGAAATGTCGGGTGCTACAAATTTCACGCGGTAAATTCGTTTCTATCCTATTTTAATGTCAAACAACTGCGATAGTCTTCGATTTTATAGTCTCTATTTTGGTGTCCCATAAAACACTTGGGAAAGTTTGTAGAAATAGATAAGAGCTTTGTAGAAACGGTAAGCAATGTATATATCACTTTACTCTCAAACACCCTAGTAAAAGTTTTGAAGTTTTGAAAGTTTTGATGCCATTCCCTAAATCCGGCCCTGAGTACACAGGTTGAATGGGATTAAATTGATCGTAATAACGTTTATTATTAGATCATTTATTTTGAACTACTTTCCATAATCGTTAATATATTCTGATATTTTTCTTCTAGTTGCGATACATTTCAAGATTCATAACAGCACGGGTAATGTTTGCATTAAGCAAAAGTTTTGTCTTTTACATGTCTCCTGTTATTTCATATATAAATATTATTATTATTATTTAATTATACAGTAAACATACAGTTGGTAAATTTATGGTAGAGTATTTGCAACTCCTATTTACACTAAACTAATTTACTATCCTATCAAAAGTTTACAACGCCTGCATGAGCAATTATAATAGGAATAACATGAGCACATTAATAAGAGGTAAGTGGAAAAATGTGGTATATAAAGCAAAAATGTAATATGAAACATAGGACAATAATATTTATATTATATAATGTGATATAATTCAATATGTTATGGTATTACATAATAATGTCATGTAATACAGTAGGATGACAGTTATTTAAATCTCTAGATGTAGGAGATAGAGTAGATTTGATCCAATATTTAATTAAAGTCATAGAATCAATAAATATGTGTAATCCTTTATTTGTGGTATTTAAAACTCGACACAATCTGGTGAGACGTCTACATATTCGACACGATATAGGTGTTACAATATCGCGACAAAAGAAAATGTAAGAGTGCACCTCTTTAATCGCGGTGACAGGTGAAATTGAACATTTTTTAGACTCCCCTGGGCTGTATAGTCGATTGTGTAAAATTTATGGAGACACGTCGTATTGATAATAATAATAACAATAATAAAAACTTTATTTTAAATAAAAAGGCGATCTTAATGCTTTGCAGCAATGTCTATCAGCTAACCTATAGCTTGAGTTTATAACATATTTAGTACGTTGGCTACGCAAAAGAACAATAAAAAATACAAGTGATAGAAAGAAACAAACAGAAACTAGAAAGAAACAGATAATATAAAAAATAAAACAAATGACTACAATAAAAAAAGGACACAGAGGAAGGAGAGGAAGGAAGGAAAGGGAAGAGGTGGATTGGTTAATTTATGGATTTTAGGGTTATATGCTCCTTGAACCTGGCCTTGAACAAGGTAATGCTGGGGGCTGTTCTAACATCATTTGGTAAAGCATTCCAGAGTCGTGCAGCTTCCACGGAGAAGGAGTATGAAAAAAGTCACTACTACGTCACTCTTTTCTTTACGATAAAAAAAAATGTTTGCTAATATGTATGAATGTGTGGTAATCTGTATCTGACTTGTATACTAGTATACTATTAAAATGAATATGAATATGAATATGAATATATGGCCAGGGATGGCTAACAGGTTATTGATAACGGTCCTGCTAGTTTTTAAACCTACGAGAATGATGTGCGAAAGCCCCTCTGCATAAACTCTCAAATTATTTCTGAGGACACGTTTATTCGGCAGCATGGGAGTGAATTTCTTTTTAACTCATTTTATTATATCGCTGTGAATACTGTAAAGTGAATTCCAAATTACTGAACCACCTAATCAATGGTGTTAACATGATTTTTATCGATTCGGGAGGTCAAAATGGCTTCATTGTTCTGAATGCAAAACCAAGAAGTTTATTTGCTTTTTCGACCATCCCATAGGATAACACCCAGAGTGATATTACCAACATTAGTGATACTACACATAGGTATATAAGTATTTTCGCCCTTACAATAAAATATGTCAAACATTAAAATTTATTCTGTAGCTGCTCATTCTTAAGAAAATTACAATAAAACCCACAGAAAAATTTACTCGGTTTTCCTTCCTACTCGCTCCATTTACCGCCTATTTCGTAATGTTTCCAGAGGTAGACAAATCACCACTTAGCGAGGTGCAATATGAAAGTTTCCACAAAGTTTGTTTATGGAGTTGCGGGGGGTATTTATGTGAAATCGGGCGCATTTGCACGTGCCTTCGAATTAAAAGCGTTTTCTTGTCGCTTGAATTCCGCGGCAACGCGCAACCGTTTTGTTATTTCGCAACAACTTTAGCGGCTCTCTTCTGCAGCGTTGACGGTACTTTAAATGGACTATAAATCTGCTTTTACAGGCGGTTAAATTATAGAGCACGCTTGCGTAGTCACTATTAGTAAACTTACGTAGTATTTTGTGATAATACTGGTAGACCACAGCTGATGCATGGCTCAGCTCCCGTGCAAAGAAATTATTAATTCCAGACGACTCTGAACAACTTTGATACTGATACTCTTTCACGGTCAACAGCACAGACTCACAATTTTGTATACCCATTCAATTACAGCTAGCCCGTTCTAAGTTTCACCGCAACTACTGCACCCAGGGTTGGCTTCCAACGAGAGGACTCTTCAACGGTCAACAGCACAGGAACAAAATTTTGTATACGCGTTCAATTATGATAGCCCGTTCTAAATTTCACCGCTATAGGGCTGCTGGACCCAGGGTTGGCTTCCAACGAGGGGACTCCTCAACGGTCAATAGCTTAAACACGAAATTCTGCATATCACTCAATTATGATAGCCTGTTCTAAGTTCCACTATGACATAGCTGCTGCACCCAGGGTTGGCTCAGGATAGAGCATTTTAATAAAAGCTAATTTTTTAAAATGTGTTTTTATACTATTAACTTATTTGGAAAAACTTCGAAAGTAAATCAATTGTTTAAAATTTTCTTGTTTAGTAGCATTTACAGATTCACCTATTGTATTGACGATTCTATTTATAACTACACCACGTATATTTCACTCCCACCTTTCGATGTCCTACTGACTATTTTTTGCTGTTCTTAATAATTGAGGTGACTTTTCTTTTAACTTGGCCACATATAATAATATGTTTTCACGTCGCTTTAATTTGTCCATTTTTACTTGAGTCTCCCTTTATAAAATTATCTGCTGAAATCTCCCCTAATTCTATGTAGCTATCGGGATAATTACGCAAGGAAGACGATAAGTGTGCAAAGCAACGATAGTTGAGTAGATCGTCGAATCTGGAGAAATGGGGTTTGTTTATTTAACTATTATTCTGTACTAATCATTATAACTCACAACCCAATTCAAGTAGCCGCTCAGTTTATTAATAGCCCGTATCTTTAATCGGAAGCTCTAAACAAACATCAAAAGTAATGGTCCATACGAAGATTCCTTTGAGACGAGAACTTTTTGTAAAGGAGCCGCGCTCATCGGATGAATCTGTGAGAATCTATTTGAAATATTCGGGGGCGGGAATCCAACATCAAGATAGCGCAATATTGAACGCCTATAAATTTTCAACTCAGGCTAACGAGAAGTTCATGTATGTCGCCCAGATTTCATTACTAAAATGATATTCGGTTTACATAGCTTAAATATTTCGAACACAATATACGAAGGTAATTTGCTAATGGAGGATTAGTTTAGTTTTATCGGAGGAATGTATGTAGGTATGTCTATAATATAACAGAATTACTATTGTCACTATAATGAGCTATTAGTCCACCTGAAATAGAAGAACTAAAAAAAATCCTATTACACGACTGCCCAACAAAAAAGAAGTGCAATGTATTCAGGGTTTATCTAAGTATGTTTTTCATTTAATAATTTTACCATAACTCCTAATAGATCGAATCGATTTAGAAGTATGTGTGTTGTATTGTTAGAACCGTTATGTCATGCCGAATGTACCTTATGCCAGGTGCCTTATGCCGAATGTACCTAATGCCAGGTACCTTAACTGTCAAAATATCAAGTTGTCTAAAGTTCAAATTTCCAAATGTGAATAAATTAACATAAATATATCGTGTTTAGTGCCAAATGAAAGGACTGATTGAGTATAGCCCAAAAATATACATGTATCTTTATCGACAAATATAAATGTTTTATAAAGAAACCGAAATAAAAATATTTCTTACTTTCTGTAGCGGTAGTCGTGTTTTTTTTATTGTTTTTAGTAGATTTACTTGTTCTTTTTGGCAATCCACTGAGGGAGATTTTTCGGCTGCTCGGAGGAGGTCAATTCTTTCAGCAGACGAAATATTGTGACTAAAAATCGATTGGTGATCGATATTACACTCCTATGGCATGGACGTGTAGCGGTAAAAATGAAGCGGGAATTTTAAAATGTATTTATCAATATTTATAATTTTGTCAGCAAAAGAAAATATTCAACGAAAATAAAAGTAATAAAAGTGGCAAACCTATATAATATTGACCCTTTCTTGCATATACGAGTACATCATGAAGGCAGCAAGTTCTGTTAATAACAATCGTCACATTTTCTCAACTAATGCTATCCAATAATATGGCCTGGTGAGTCCTGCGTTTACGAAGACGGTGCAGTTTGTATGCGCTTAGGCCATATAGGTATGTTGATATATAAAATAAGTTGCTGAGAGCAAAAATCAGATTTCCTAAATATATTGCTTGGTGGATGAGTAGTTTTAGTAGGTAGTAACGGAATGATCGAAATCGTTTTATCATATATTTTTTAATATATACAATTATATAATCATAAAAGTATGGCAGTAAATAAGTAAGGTAAGTGATGCTATTATCGAGGCATTTTTCGTTAAATACTACTTTTATTTTATTCGGTTAGGCAATCAGATAATTTACTAGATTTTATAAATGTTAATAACTACTGGAACACGTTTTTTATAAAACAAACTAAAAATTATCAACTGTTCTTATTACAGACACACACCTGTACTTGGCAGCAAACACATTACCTATTTAAAGAAATATTCATTTAGTAACAGGTTACAATTAAGAGTAAAATTAAAACAAAAAAATATATAATTGAAGATATTGGTTAGGCCATTTTTAATTATACCGTATAATATATATTTATTTCCTACCTACCCTCCCAATCAGACGTACTCCTGTTTATAGTATTCTTGTTTATCGTGCTGTTATATAGTAATTTTCGCGTTCGTGAGCTGGCCAGCTGAAGATTTGGAGACATTCGGAGTGAAATTACAGCAAGGAATCGCGCGAAAAATAGAAAGGTGCGTAAACTTTGATTCCTTCTCCTCTCCACAATGATGATTATAATTCTTTAAAATAACCAACCGTCCTTACAGTCCACTCTCTATATTATTAAACTTAAACCCAACAGATATAGTATGTCTATTGTATTATATCTTACGTGGGTATATGTTATATAAGTACCTAAATTAAAGACAAAACAATATAAACATTCCAAAAATTTGGTACAAACAATAAAAACATTACCAAATTTAAAAAAAACGTTTTTCTACGAAAAAATGTTATTTCACTAATAATCTTCTTTGGATGTAATAATCGTGACTGGTCCTGGCATTTTATTGATTGCAAATCTTCCTACATCTTTATCGATTAGTGTAGTATGTGGCATATTGAATCTTCTAGTTGCCAGTGCTTTTGGCGTGCCTTTAGTAACTTCTTTCAAAGCCTCCATGACTGTCATTTAATCTTCTAAAAATTGTTCTTCCAAATAAGATATCAATTTTAATATATTTGGCACCTTGCCAATAATCGATATACGAAGGTGCCAATTGAAGGCAGCACAGGGCAATGCGTTTGAGCGGAATGTCAAATAGACAGCTGTCACTTTTCCGCATTAAAACTACCCACCAAAAATAAAGCCGCAGAATCTAAGACCGCACGAAATGTGTTCAAACTTTTTCGGATGGCTCGAAGTTTGACAGGTATTTTGGTGCGGGAAAATCGACAATCGTTCATTTTATATTCCGCTTTAACGTATTGCTTTGTCTCGCTCGCATTTTCAATTTTATATCACAAAGAAGCGCAATCGGGCCCAGTGTGTTCCCATTATCGTCGAAGCGTCGATAATTTAAGCAAGAACATTTTATGAGGTCCTAATATCGACATCTTGGGGTTATGATAAAAAAACATACGAAGAAATGCTCAGATATCATTCCTTACCTGTCAGTGACAAAATACAACATTCATCCATGCTGGATCTAGCTGTAGTAAAAATATTACTGAATGAAAGCATCAGGCTTAGCAGATTACGTGACAATTTTGAATTAAACGAATGTCATATGTGCCATAGTAAAAGAAATCAGTTTAAAGCCATTTATTATAATTATATCCTACCACTACACCTTAAATGGAAGCTAATAGGGTAGCAGTTCCAACTATAATTGACAAGTAGCCATGATATAATGTTATTTCAGGTTATCGGTAGATTAGCCGCTTGCGGCACCGCCCTGCGCGGCCTTATGCCGTTTATGAGACTCGCGCGCAGATCGGTCTTTGGCGACCGAAGCGCGGTTCGCCATATGGCACTTAGAGGCTAATTATGACTGGCTCCGTGGAACTAAACCATACTTGTGTTATATGTTTTGTCCATGGTGAGTGGGCCCATTAGGGAGCTAATGGGCCCATGATGGGTTGGCCACTAAGACCCATGTGTTCAGGGTCGGTCACACTCACGGGTCAACACCCATCCGACCGCCTCCACGCACGGGGTGCGAACCTGGGTAGGACTCTGGCCTTGGTCAGTTTCCCCTGGGAATCAAACCTCTGGCGCTCCTGGATGGTCTGCGCACCGTGCGGCGCAAGCCAATCGATTGTGCACTCTGACTAACATATTGAGATGTCAACTACAACGGGCGAACCCGTCACCGCAGGACGTTTCAACGATTCATCGTTCTATCGACCGTGCAGTGAGCGTAGAAGACTTTGGACATTACAAATCCGACGTCTAGCTACGCCACAACCCGCAAGAGACCAACGCCTTTACCGCGAGATAGCCAGTAATGTTACCTGGCGGGCCGACACTCGCGCCCTTGCTTCCAATTGTGACCAGATTTCTCCGGTCTCTCGATTGGTTCCGAGTTCGAGGTCGCTTGCGCGGTCCTCTCCCTTACGAAGCGATGAAACGGTGTGCACCGAATCTATCGCGGACCAAGGCGTCCTTTGCCCGACTCTGAACCGGGATCGGATGGCCAATGGTCATTTCAAGAGCAGTCGCCGTAAGGTAGGCAACCACCCCCGCTCTATAGGAAACAATACAGGGATGCTCGAGACGTGGCAAAAAATCGTCAAGAATGGAAGCGAATCGTGAATGGAGTACGAGATCCAGCGGCACCGACAGCAGCGTATTGGCTGCGAGGGCGACCCCCTCCCCAATCGCCGGCTACGGAATAAATAATAATAAATAATAATAATACAGTTCCCAGACTCCCCCGACTGTTAGTCGGAGAGCACAATCGATTGGCTTGCGCCGCTCGGTGCGCAGACCGTCCAGGAGCGCCAGAGGTTTGATTCCCAGGGGAGACTGGTTGACCCAGTGTCCTACCCAGGTTCGCACCCCATGCGTGGAGGCCATCGGATGGGTGTTGACCCGTGAGTGTGACCGACCCTGAACACATGGGTCATCGTGGCCACCTCATCATGGGCCCGTTAGCTCCCAAGTTACTCTGACTAACAGTCGGGGGAGTCTGGAAGCTGTATTGTTTCCTATAGAGCGGGGGTGGTTGCGTACCTTACGGCGACTGCTCTTGAAATGACCATCGGCCATCCGATCCTGGGTAAGAGGCAGGCAAAGGACGCCATGGTCCGCGATAGATTCGGTATACACCGTTTCACCGCTTCGTAAGGGAGAGGATTGCGCAAGCGACCTCGAACTCGGAACCAATCGAGAGACCGGAGAAATCTGGTCACAATTGGAAGTTAGGGCGCGAGTGTCGGGCCCGCCAGGTAATATAACTGGTAATCTCGCGGTGAGGCGTTGGTCTCTAACGGGTTGTGGCGTAGCTAGACGGTGGATTGTTTTTGTCCTAAGTCTTCTACGCTCACTCCAGGGAGATAGAACGACTAATCGTAAAACTCCCTGTGGTGACGGGCTCGCCCATTGTAGTCGACAACCCATGGTGAGTAAGCGCTACGAATGAGATACAATTGGTATGAGTGTGAAGGTATAGGTAATAAATAAAACAGTTCAGAACCAAGAACTTCGAAAAAAATGCACCTCAATGTAAACAATAATTATTAAAAAAATAATTACTCTTCATTAAAAATATGTCGATAATTCGTGCAACGTCGATAATACGGACTGTTACCTAAAGTACGAAAATGGGTTTATAATAATAATGCGACAAATAGTAATTCTAATGAATAATTATTTTTACCAATAAGTATTTCAATATTAAATAACCACTACAGGGTTATCGATATTCATAAAATTAATATATATATATATATATATATATATATATATATATATATATATATATATATATATATATATATATATATATATATATATATATATATATATATATATATATATATATATATATATATATATATATATATATATATATATATATATATATATATATATATATATATATATATATATATAAATATATATGAAGTTTTCAGTGAAGAAATATTGTGAATTCCACTTAAATTACTCGGTCAAAACACGACATAACAATTTCAACTTGCTCTAATTGTCACTGCCCGTTTTAGGCTTTAGTCAGACTGTCCAGCGGCGTTAATTTCACACAAACCCGTTACTCAAGAGTGCAAAAGAAAGGCGTCGCCCAGATGAAATACTCGGCTCCGTACCGCTATTTGCCTTCTTGATTGAAATACGACGGCCGTGGCGCGGGCTGTCTTCCTTCTCTCGCCAAATTATACCAAAGCGTCGTTCAAAATGTAAAACAAAATACTCGGCGCTGCCACCTAAAATAATACCACCGTTTACCATTGCTCAATTTTGACTGGATGTTAGCGTAAAATTATGAGCTCGACGACCCGGTAATTATGCCCGATGAAACATTAACCCGAATACATTATTACAGATTGGGTCTTGTGCCAATTTCGTTTCTTCTATATTAACTGTGATGTGTCCGAGGTCTAACGATATTATACTAAACCATATTTTTTACTGCTTGGTATTTTATATAGAGATGCTTCCATTATACACCTATTTAGAGTAAAAAATCAAAAGTCAACTGAACATTCATGATTAGGGCTAAATGTGCAAAGTTCAATTAAAAAACACTGCAACGTCGCCGAAATATCAGGTGCTACAAAATTCACTCGGTAAATTCGTTTTTTATCCTGTTTATAATATCAAACAACCGCGATAGTCTCCGATTTCATATCCAGTAATTTCGTTTTGAATAATATAGTTTCTTAGTTAAATAATAAAAAGTGATACACACATTACTTTTAAAAAATCGTTCGGGTCGCCCCGAGACTTTCCCGGTAAGTAGACAACTTTTTTACCCCTCCCCCCCTCCTCACCCCTGCCGACACCCCCTTTAATAGTTAATGTGTTGGATTAAAATCGCGAATGTATTTCTAAGATTCTTGTAGTCTTTTATTAGTATATTCGTAGTATTTTAGAAGTATTTTCATACTATATTTGTAGTAGTTTTCGTGGTATTATAATAGTATTTTTTCTATATGATGTAGTATTTTCTTAAATATGGCGGAGTTTAAAAATTATGTGTGTCGCTTTCATTTGAGATATTCCAACCAAAATTCCCAATGTAGTTTCCGCCCAACCAGGCATTTGTATACCGAATTTCAGTTGCCTGAAGGTTAATAACTACCCCCCGCTGTATAGAAAACATAAATGTTTCCAGACTCCCCAGTCCGAACGCACAATCGATTGGTTGACGTCACACGGTGCGGAAACCGTCCAGGAGCGCCTAAAGGTTGACTCCTAGGGGAAACTGATCCGCAGGCCAGAGTTCTACCCGGGTTCGCACTTGCGCACTGCGTGGAGGCCGCCCGGTTGAGTGTTGACTTTTGAGTTTGGCCGACCCTAAACGCATGGGTCTTAGTGGCCTAACTGCAACAGGGCCCATTAGCTCCTCACATTCTTCGTACACTTTGGTCTTCAGTTTTATTGAGATGTCTGCACGCATTATGTTTGCATTAGCGCTAAACGCTTCCCAGGCTTGAGAAATCTGCCATTTGGTTGTTGTCACCCAGCCTAATTTTGTGGCCTGTGATATAAAGTATAGTGGCTTATGACATCGACGGGTAATTACATAATTGTACTGTTCTAACTAAAGGTTGCCCATAATGTTCGTCTTTAAGATGTTCATCTTTAATCCAACTCTTTCTTTAGTTCTTCAGTCCCAATATTATAGGTAAGCTATACACCAAATTATTTAATATTACCCATTCAATATTTTCTTATGCAGTAGCGTAAGACTAAATAGATTCCCTTAAAAATGGTTCATCATTATATATTCAATATAATTCATAAATTCATAGTCTCGATACTCGCAAGTATTATATAATCAGAAAACTAGAAATTCAATTCGTTTAGTCTTTGTATCATAACTCATTCGTGAGAAGAAAGTAAAAGTAATGGCATCAACAAATACATCGCAACAAACATTAGAAAAATATTTATGGGTGGCTAAAACCGAGAAGTTTCTTTGACACAAGAAAGAAATATCCAACGCATCAGGGAAGTCACCTAAAACAAAACACCAAAATGGTGAGCGCAAAAAAAGTATCGAGTAACAAAAAAGAATTCAATTCCCATCGGGTTTTTATGGCTTGGTTTTTTATTATCGATTCATTCGCCCAGTCCATTAACGAAATGTGTTATCGAAGAGATACTCAACGCAAATCGTAAATTTTAAGACTGATGCCCGCAATGATTCGTCTCCCAAATCGGTCCTTCGAAGAAATTCCTATCAGACATACCGTCGTCGACGGTACGATTCTTAGAAGAATCGATGCAGCGATATCGCGCATCGAGAATTTGTAAAAAATAGAATAGGGATCGAATTCTCCTTTGACCGAGTTGTTTACATTTTTTAAATTTACATTCCATTTGAAGATAAAGCAAAATTTAATGGAGCTGGTTGAGGACGAGGGATTAAAATAAATCAGAGCAATTCTTAGTAATACATTATCCCTTAGCCAATCTTTGTGCAATAATGGGTGCAATCTTGTTGCAACAATTTTGGTGCAATAAACAGGTGCAATAATTAATATATATATATATAGAAACGTACGCGTTCAAAGGGAGTCTCTTCGAGGCTAAAAATTTGGACGAGCACTTCCGAATATTATTATTATTTTGTGTAGTTGTCATTGAATCCAATTATATTTTTAAATGACCTTATAGGCAATAAAACTCGCACAAAATTTTTATTTATTTATATAAAAAAACAACCACTACACCTGAGAGATTTTAACGACTAGCTACGGTAAAGCAGTAAAATTCTCTCAATTCTGCCGGTGCTTAAATTAAAAAAAAAGCGGTAAAAGTGTGAGTTTGACTTGCGCGCAGAAGGTTTCGACCTTTAGGAAATGGTTTTTACTGTGAAACATTTTCGCACAAATTGACTAAAAGGGGAGCTTTAGCAGTCCGTTGGATATAAATTACTTTGTATAAAATCTTGCTAATTATATTATAAATTTATATACGGTTGAGGAGAAGATTAAATCGGATATTCTTTTCAATATGTTTTCGTGTTAGTTTTAAACAGTTTATGTGTTTATTAGGATAAATGTTTTTAAAATCAAACTCGAAGGCGAAAAATTTTTGTTTCCATTTTCTTAAAAAAATATTTTCTATTGATGTGAAGTCAATGTTTTTATGTATACAGTTTTGTTCAAATTTCAAAAATGTTGGTAGGTATAGAATTATATATTCGTTGTAAAACGTATCTTGTTACCTTTTAAATAATAGGACGAGAAATTTCGGAAATAAGTAAGACATTCTTTTTCGAGTAAGATGAAATGGGGTTCAAAGAACAAAAATAATAATGTTTAGAAATCAAAGAACGATATATTTTAAAATCAGCGAAAACCCTTTTGAACGGTATATGCCTTTATTAAAAAATACTATTCTATTTAGGACCCCTTAATAATTAGATAAAAAAATATATTCCAATATTATCTCTTAGGTTAGTAGGCTAGTTATATAACTATATACAAAATTTCATGACGATAGATTAAAAACTGACCGAGATATTCGGTAAAACAGAGATGGTCGAACGGATAGACTAAGTCTCAAAAATATGGTTACCTTTATATCAAAAAAGATGAATTATTAGTTATGAGTAAATGATGTTTGACTTTTTTATACAAGAGTAGGCTTAATTATTGTTTAGAGAAATATTTTTTTCATTGTATATATAAGTGACTGTTTAGTTTTTCTATTGTCGCCCCGGTTGCTATTTAAGTTAGTGAAACTGTTTTGGCTTCCTACGGTTAACCCCTCAAATGTGAGGCGTCCCTTAAGGGATGCCTTGGCAAAATGTATACAAAATGTATATAAATTTATATAAATGTAAATATAAATGTAAATGTGCGCCGCTTTATAGTAATCCGCTCTATAGTAATGCTATAGCTCTATAGTAAACCCCGCTCTATGTAAATGTAAATGTAAATGTAAATATAAATTTATATACATTTTGCCGTAGGCAACCCGAGCTAATCGCCATTCATTTGAGGGGTTAATATTATAGTTAATTCATACAACAGAAAATAAAGGGGCAAGTATGGTAATTTCGGGAGAGATAAACCAGCGGGAGAGACGGATCACCTAAATTTCTCCCAAACTAAAATTATTTTTTCCAAAACTGGGAACACTGGCATAGTCCTGTCGAAGCAGTTGCAAAGTGTATAAAATAAAACGGCAGTATTTCGTTTTGTTTTTTAGAAAAACTGTAAAAATGTTTTCACAGTGTCAGTTTTTTTATGGTTTGCAGTCATATCGAAGGTTAGCGAATTAGCATCACTGTACTTGCATGCTCTCAAAGTGGCAATATAGCATCCAAATAAATATTTGATAAACTTTTATGCCTATATTGTGAGGGGGTGAACCGCATGTCCTCACGATTGAGGAGTGATGGACCAGTACCTCTCCATTTCAATTTCTCCCAAACTACAAATATTTTTTCTAAACTGACACCACTGAAGTGGTCTTGTCGAGCCAGCTGCCAAAGGCGCAAAATTAATTTGGCCGTATTTTGTTTTGTTTGCTAAAAAAACTGTGAAAAATGATTACACAGTGTCAGTTTTCTTTACGGTTGCAGTCATATCGAGGTTATGTAGCGAATATCGAATTTGTATGATTAAAATTACCATCATTGTACTGCATGCTCATGTTGCATGTTCTCAAAGCGGCAATATAGCCTAAAAAATCGTTAAACATTTATGCCTTTAGTGTGAGAGGCTGAACCGTTTTTTCTCACGATTTAGGAGAGATAGACCAGATATATTGCTGGTGAGATGGACCACTTAAAATTAAGTTTTTAGATATTTTGGTAGTTGTTTGAGGTTTGTGTATTTGTTTATGTTTAATTTACGAGTTTTCAGAAATGCGTTTAACATATATGAGGTCAAAAGTGGCTTTTAGAGGAGAATGGACTAAGGTTGTTCTAACCAATGCTGTTAAGGCTTCTGAAAGACGGATTGGGAATGAATGAAGCCGCAAAATAGTTTTGAACAACAAAAGCACGTTTAAGCATATTTTTTTTTGCTATATCCATCTCACCTTAGTAGGTAGTCCAACTAACCCATAAGTGTGGGAGAGATGGACCGAGGCTACCTTATTTTTTTAATCTAAAATTTTACGATTGAGAAATTGTCGTATTGCTATATATATATTATAAATGGTCTAGTAGTATTAGTATATTCACATAATAACATAAGCGTGTGTTTCACTCATTCCCAAAAAAAAATTGGCTCGAAAAAAAAGTGGTCTTCCTGCGTCTGATTATGTAACCTTTTGGAAAACCTTAATCTTTACAGTCAAGTATGTACTGAATTTGGAAGGACCATTATGCAACACTCAAGAAGCATATATATTCTTTTACCTTTGTTTAATTTAGGAAACAAACAGTTAAAATATGGCCTTATATTGGCAGTGATAATGTTTATAAATTAGGTTTCCAAACGTCAAAAAAATCTAAATTGTGAAACTAATTATTTTTAAATTAAATAAAAAGAATTTATATCTGTTATTAAATTGTTAGGAATTTTAAAAAAATGTATATGATAACAGCGTAATCGAAACTATTTCCTACAAATATACATAAAACAAGTATTTATTGTAATATCACAATCAGAAAAATATTTCTGTTATATAACAGCATTCATATTTGCCTGATTTTGATATTATAATAAATACTCATATTATATTTAGTAGTAGAAATGGGATTCTATTACATTGTCATTGTATAAGCTTCTTAAACTGTCATTGTAGTATATTATCTGTGAAGCGAAGCTTAGAAAGTGATTTGAAGGGAAATCCAAGTCATCGAAATAAACTAAGCCTAAGACGAATAATCATAATATGACAACCCTTCAGTAATGACAAAGTCCATGAAAACGTTTAGCATTGGTATAATTATTATGTCTGCGAAACGTAAAATTATAAATTCACCTATCCCTCTAAGCCGTAATCGCTGCACAAATAAACAGTGCAATATACTCTTTAGGACTCATATTATGACAGAATTTCTATACTAAACCCAAATCCTAATTGTTTGATAATTAATATATTGGAAAACCTTGTCAGCTGCAATGTAAAGTCTAACGCTACTGTATATACTAATATTTGCATTAATCGATAGACCATTTCCATTATAAGAAAATTATGTAAGAAAATGGAAAGAAGTTCGTATACAAGCAAATTTCTTTTTATCAATAATAATAATTTTCTTTTTATAAAATGCTCGTTGCAAATAAAAAAAAATATTTGTTAAAATATTTATTACCCCAACCGCCATTTCAAAAATAAATACATATAATTTTTAATACCATTTCCAGTAAGAAAGGTTTTCATTTCCAGACAGGGATTAGAATCAAGGATAGTATAGAAAAATAATCTCTGAGATAGAATTACGCCGTAGCAAACTCGAGATAAAGGATATAAAAGTATTATGACTCCTCCTAAAGTTTCAAAAGAATCTAAAGCTGTCTCCTACATTTTTATTTCACACCTTATCTTACGTTTTCTATGAATAAAAAAACATTATTCTATAAATTATTTACAATTTAAAAGTGTACGACTTTATTGTTTTGTTGTTGTTTATTATCGTTGGCAACATTATTAAATACATTTATTATCCTCCACTGAATTCAAAACTTTAAAGTTCGGTTTGTTTAACGAGGCACCATTAAAAATCAGCCTTTTAAATTCGCCTCTTAGTTTATTATAAACAGTCAAAGTTTTATGAATACTTCCCGGCTCAAGAAGTCTTATGAACCACTTTAACATTTAAAGGTACACTTTAAATAAATGTCAAAAATGTGTAGTAGCACGCCCGTTTATAGTAGGTAGTTTTAAGATAAGGATTATTGTAATTCAATTACTCTGTCTCGGCAGCAATTATGTCATTTGTCTAACTACATTCGTAACTATCTATTTAAACGTTAACCTCGTAACTTACCAAATATTTTGTAAAAAATAAAGTCGAGAAAAATTGAGAATCAGGGAGAATTAGGTACTTAGTGTCAGACACGTATCCGGGGGGGGGGGGGAATTGGGATTTTCCCCCGAAATCCGGCGTATTTTAGTTTCAATGTACGGCAACTAGAGCTGTCAACTATAACGGACAAATCCGTCACCTCAGGAAGTTTAAACGAAATGTATCTTTCTCTCTCCCGTGAGGTGAGCTCAGAAGAATTGGGACGAAAAACAATCCGCAATCTAGCTACGCCACCTGCCCGTCAGAGGCCAACGCCTTACGGCGAGCAACCGGGAAAGTTAAGCAGCGGGCAGCCTCGCCCCCTGACTACCAGTTTGGTAGGATTTCTCCATCTGGAATAAACCTTCAAGATAACTCCTACCTCCTGACTGGTTACAGGATCGACGTCGCTTACGCAGACCTCTCCCTTATGCAGTAGCGGTGATACGGTGACAATCGAATCTATCGCGGACAACGGCATCCTTTGCCCAGCTTATTCACCCCGGACCGGGTGGCCGAATGGTCGTTTCAAGAGCAGTTACCATAAGGTTAACAACTACCCCCGCTCTATAGGAGACATTTCTGTTCCCAGACTCCCCCGGCTGTTAGTCGGAGTGCACAATCGATTGGCTGTCGGCGCACAATGCGCAAACCTTCCAGGAGCGCCCGAAGTTTGACTCCTAGGGGACACTGGCCCGCAGGCCAGCGTCCTACCCTGGCTCTTCCTTCTGCGTGGAGGCCGCCGGATGGGTGTTGAACCGTGAGTGTTACCGACCGTGAACGAATGGGTCTTCGTGGCCAACTCCAACAGGGCCCATGAGCTCCCTCATTGTAAGGGCAAATTTAAGATTGGTATGTTATTTTGATGAATGTCCTCCTCCGAAACTGAAGTCTGGATATGTGCCTGCTTGTTGCGACATTTGTATCTGGACGAAAATAAATTTCTGAGGGGTTTAAATTTCTTAACAGAATATTGTCAACATAGAAGAGTAAATTCTCGGGCTTTTAAGTTTATGTAAAAAATAAAATCATTCAATTTAAAATCATTCAAAACACGGCCCGGTGGCATAGTGGTTAGGTCGCGTGATCTTACATTGTAAGGTCCCGGGTTCGATTGCCGGCTAGGTCACCATTTTCCGTTGGGATCAAATTAAGGGAATTGCATTTTCAAGTCTGTCAATCGAATGCAATAACAAGACACACACTTACACACATGTTACACACACACATACATATAAACATGTCATAGTAGGGTTGGTTGTAAGAGATTGTCATATGACATTAAACTTGCCCATTGTGACTTCACAATAAAGAGTAGAAACAAACAGTAGCGACCGACCGCGAAGGAGAAGATTGAGACACACTTGCACACATATTACATATAACGCATACATATAAACACGTCATAGTAGGGTTGGTTGTGAGAGATTGTCATATGACAATAAACCCGCCCATTGTGACATTTCACAATAAAGAGTATAAATAATGTCAAAATTCAACGTTTGAGAACTTGACTAGTAGTCA
Source organism: Micropterix aruncella (assembly GCA_944548615.1). Classification (NCBI taxonomy): domain Eukaryota; kingdom Metazoa; phylum Arthropoda; class Insecta; order Lepidoptera; family Micropterigidae; genus Micropterix; species Micropterix aruncella. The sequence continues at coordinate 13,652,212 of OX155957.1, read as the reverse complement.
CTCACGAGACGCGCCTCGCTAGACTTTTCTAAATTAGCAGCATTAGTGATAATTTTGCAGGATTCGTGATGATGATGCTAATCACGGTGCATTGTTTATACACAATACGATGAGACCTCACTCAGGCTACTTAATTCAAGGTAATTTTTCAAACCGTGGAAATCTCGAGCGATAAAAAATCGCACACCTTGCGCCTTCTCAAATTGCGCCGGATAACGGGTAATTATCCATTAAGGAGATACAGCACTGTGAAAATAACCGACCCGACGTTGGGTGTCAAGTGGCCCCAATCAGCGTCAATCTAAAGGGTACCGCATAGCCATGATTCCAGAAAAGGCTTTAAACCGAACGCAAAGGAACCCGATACGAACGATCACAGCCAAGATATCGATTCGATTCTTGCTGTAGATAGGAGTTTTTATATCGGCGAAACCCGAGCGAATTCTACAGTAAAGTTGAGGGACTGAGTTGATGCAATTTACTTTTCCACTCATGCTTAGAAAAAATAAAAATAATCCTTTCTCCAAGATCATAACAACGACGAGTTCGTAAAACTGTAGTAAGTATCCAGAGACAAAACAATTATCCTCGGACATATTGATGTCACCATTCCTCTTCACTGCGGTCCATACAGCAATCTAAAATCATTTGTGCCAAATAATATTATTTGCCTTATTTTAGACTAGCTGACCCGTGCCCACTTCGTTGGGCGGTAAACATAATTACTTGTGATGAAATTATGAGTGTGGTTCGGTTAGTGCTGAGTGCTATGATTTATTTCCTGACTGCTAAAAGGAGGGTTATATTTTTACTGCATATGTATGTATGTATTTGCATGCAAATTTGGCTATATTACCGGGTTTCAAATTAGTGAATGAAATGATTATGATTGAATAAATTATGTTTATTTTAATTGTTTAAAACTTTTCTGTATACTATATTAGATGTAATGTACCAAAATATATTGTCTTTCAGGAGTTCCAACCCAAGATAAGATTTATTTATTTTATTTATTTAGGTACATAGGATTAGGTATACAGTTCATTCATAGGTCATGTAATCTTATAATAATTATATAAATTATTTAATAATTAATATAGGGAGGTTTAACACATCTTACATGACCTTTACTGCCAATAGCACATCTAACTAGGCGATAATTTGGCCCGTCTCTAGATGTGCATATTTTTATGCAATTTTAAGAAATGACGTGTTTTTTTTTAAATAAATTATTTGGACCCACCACCTGTATATATACATAAATATACCAATTTTATAAAAAATATATAGCTATGTAATAAATATATACATTTATAGTTGTAATTTAATAATATTTAATTAAGAAAAATAGATAAGTGATACTAAATAAATTGTCGTGCGTTGCAAAGAAGTTGATTAGATTTTACATATCCCTTGTTAAGTAGCCATCTATTAAGGTTTGCTTTAAATATTTTTATGTTAGGATAATTTTTCATGTCTTCACTAAGGGAATTATATAATTTTGGGGCTATGTAGAATATATGTCTCTGGGCAAATGTTGTCCTGACTGACGGAATTATATAATTGATACTCGCGGACATTCTTGTGTTCAGATTGTTTTGAGTTCGGGCTTCCATATCGATATGCTTCCATATCGGCTTTCAAGATCGCGGTTCCATACCTATGTCGTATTATCCTTTAACCATTTATGCAGTAAAATGGTAATTATATACAGTAAAAGGGAAAAGTCTTTTGTTTTAAACACTTGAGACGATAAATTTACTTATTTTGACATGAATTCATAACTGTTGATAATATGAGCAATAAACATGACCAAACGATTTAAATTATTTTTTTAATATTAAAAACTACTTTTGTGACTTGAATATATAAGTTAGACATATGCTGTCGCTGACTTTTTTATAGGCATTATCAACCTCTACAACTTTTCTCTAGAACTTAATCATATATCTCTCATCATAAATAAAATAAAGCACTCAGTACTAACCGAACCACACTCATAATTTTTACCGCCCAACAAAGTGGGCACGGGTCAGTTAGTTTGGTTATATAAACAGAATTGAATTATATGAATTGATCTCTATATATTGAAATATTAATCTATATTCGTGGATTTTTTCTTCACGCCATTCCAGAAGATTAATACTATAGGTATAATGCTAAGGCTCTAAGTACATGTTGTTGCTTCGCAACAACCAACAAGGCAATAATTGCGAAACTAGCCTCGCCGCGCGGCCGCGGCTTGAATGGACTGACAAGCCGCACTTGAAACACCGACGTATCAAAGTGATCTTGGAATTACACCCTATCCGCCCATTTTTGATCGCTCCTTTTAATCAAAGCCTTGTTTGGCTCGATGAAAAAAGATCGAGACGGCGGAGACTGAACTGTTTACACTGTACGTTGCTTCTGGCACGAAAAGCAGAAATGATTAATTCTAAAATAAACAATTATTTTTTTCAATAAGAGACTGATTGTAAAATTGTTTGTAAACGAGGATATTGGGTGACGAGTAGGAGTGGCATCAATTTGATTAGGTCTATCTTCTAACAGCGATTATAAAAGAAGAAACAAATAACGCAAATGTATAAATGACCCATCAATGAGTGTTAAACTTCTTTCTCATCAAACCCCGTCTTCTCCTGCTTTCTTATATCTCCGAAGGCTGATGGTGTAGCCATCGCCTGACATTGTAATCTCATGGTGGTCTTTAACCCCTCAAGCCCCGATTGGCCGATATCGGCCACAAAACGATTCAGCGTAACGGCCCCGTTTTAATTTTATTTTAATTTATTTTGTTTGATTTTATTATGTTTTATTATGTTAATATGTTTCATTTTAATTATGGGTACAGTGGTTTGGCAGTAATTAATGTTTTGGTGAGACAGTGTCGTAATTAAATTTTTTTACAAATTTTTACTAAATTTTTTTGGGTCAGCAACTTGTCAATCGGCTGAGGGGCCGAGGCCTGAAGGGTTAAAGTACCTACTTGATTCGCGGACCTTCAAGACGAGGAATAGTAACCTGACATTGCAGTTTTGCACAGTAATCTTTCCGATGGTTGTGAGCTGTTTGTTGAGAACATACAATCCTGTCATTCGTTCTGACACTATTCTTATTTGGGGTTTGCCCAGTTGGAAAATACTTCAGATATTTTTGCAAAGATTGCCCAATTTCCAGGGCGTGTCTCTCCAGTATATTTTCTGTTCACCTTGCAGTCACTTTTTAATGTCAAGTTTTTGGAGGCAGTCTGATATGTATATGGCGGTTCTCGGCCTAGCAGGGGTTTCAATTGTCCATCAATTGCCAGGACAATTTCTACCTATAACTCATTCATATCCCGGTACCGATAGACGACAATGGGGCGCAAATATTACCTAATCAAGATGACAATTACCTGTTACGATGGACTAGAGTATAGAGAATTCAGAAGAACCGATACGATGCAGCACTAATTAAAGTGCAGCAGACAAATGCTTTGAAGCGACGTTCTGCTGTATTTTAATTGTAATAACCAACGTCCGTAAACCGCGACACAGCCCACCCTCTTCCTTTTACACGACTGATCGATAAAAATGCAGTGTAATGTGTTCAGGGTTCAATTATGTATGTTTTACGTTTCTTTAATCCATTATAACTTTTAGACGCTTGAATCAGACGTATGTAGAAATTGTAATATTGTTAGAATCGATATGTCATATCGAGTGTGATAAGGTACCTTAACTGTTCAAATATCTAGTAAATAGTTGTCTAAATTTCGAAATGTTCAAATGCCAATAAATTAAAATAAATATATCGTGTTTAGAGTCAAATGGAAAGTCTGATTGAGTACATTCCAGAAATATGTATAAATACATAAACCATCAATATTTTATTACAAAGAACGCAATAAAAATAATTATAAATAGTAACAGCGGTCGTGTTTTTATTTTTTTAAATATTCGAGTATTTACTTGTTACATCGAAACTCATTCGTTGCTTCTATCCAGAAGTCCACAAGTCGTTTGGAAAATCAGTACTTTAAAATTAGCGAAATGGAGCCGTAATGTATAATAACAATCACCGATTAAATAATAAGAATATGATGTGAAGCAATGCGTTCACGCAGCAGTTCACATATTAAGACGTGGGTTTTTCTTTGATATGATAATTACCAAGCGGCAGTGATGTAGACCTTCGAGCCTAAGAACAACTTTACATTCCCGTCGAGATCAAGTTACACTTTCATTTATCCATCAGCCGCTTGGACGGATGAAAGCCGGCAATTACCAAATGGGTCCTGAACAGCCCATGCCTCAACAAAGCACACATAACAGAATTTATAACACTATCGGAATAACATTTTTACCAAGACCGGCGCTCGAAGGCAATTGCAGTTATTTGACATTATCGAAAACGATTTTTCTTTTGACCACCGTAGGATAAGCTACGGTTGCAAAATTTTATTAAGTTATAAAATGAACATACGGATTAATTTTTTTTCAAATATTAGAAATTTTAATTATATTTTTGGTTATAACTATTTAACTTATTATTAAGCGCAGGTTAAGTGTATTTAAATATTTATTTAATTAAATATTTTTTAATAATTATAAATATATATTTCAATGTTTTTTATTTTATTTTTTTAATATTCTTTTAAACTTGTATATGTTTAAAATGTTTGCCCTAGAACAAGTTTTCACTTAATTGGGCGACATGGGAGTGATCTTCACTATACGGATTTTACCATCTCACTAGACCTATCTTTGCCGCTATTCTTTAAAGCAAACCAGACGCATTGCTTTTTTTCCGATTCTCGCGGCTGCAAAACTATGTAATTAAAAATGTATAACGAGAGGTGGCACTACATTCTAAGCTCTGATTTGTGATCGGTAATTTTACAACTTTTTACACGACTGCCCAACAAAAAGGAGTGTAGAGCGTGTATATTTCCGTTTCTTTATTCCACCATAACTTCTAAACGCTTGAACCGATTTAGGAGTGTATGGCATCGTTAGCATTGATGTGTCTTTTCAGGTATCATAGGGTACCTAAACTATTCAAATGTCAAATAAATAATTTTCCAAATGTCCAAATGTCAATAAATTAAGATAAATATATCGTGTTCATTATCAAATAAAAGGTCTGATTAAGTAGATTATGGACATCATGATTATCACAGAATGCACAATCGTCTTTAAGCACTGGATGTTTACAGAAGTAACACGCGTCAATGGGGTCGTAACGGAGCATCCGTAATTTTAATTTTGATTCGATGTATATCGTTTAAATAAAGAACATTATTTACTAAAAACGTGCTTTATGCGCAAATAAATTGTTTGTAATAATTATAAATACAAAAGTTTACTTTTTGTACCGGCGGCGGTCGTGTTTTTATTTTTTTTTAATTATTGTTCTTGCTAACGATTGCAATATCGATTTATTGTCAATTAAAATATTCGACCTTTCATTAGGCCGTGTGTACTATACGATATACGATAGTTTTTTCCATCGTATTTTTTTAAAAGTACATATGAAATTATAACTTTGTTTTTTCATGAAAGGAAACTGCATACAAAACTATATTAGATACATTTGGCAAAAGCGGTTGTCGTGAACTATTTGATTGATGTAAGGGGGCGTAAGATGGGAATAACAGGTATCTGTGTACTTTCCAACTGCTAAAATACCTGAAACTTCTTCTGGAATTACAGACCACCGTTTTTTCACACATCTGCATAACAAAAAAGAGTGTGATCAGGGTTCATCTATGTTTGTTTTCCGTTTCTTTATTCCACTATAATTTCTAAACGTTTGAACTGATTTAGAAGTGTGTCTAACTATTAGGATCGTTATGTCATTGTGAGTGTCGTAGGGTATTTACATTAACTGTCCAAATAGCAAGTAAGTAGTTGTTTAAATGTCCAAATGTCCAAATGATAATAAATTAATATAAACATACCGTGTTTAGTGTCTAATGAACGGTCTGTTTGAGTTTCGGAAATATACACGTTTCGGAAATATACATGTACCTATATGGTACCTATAGTGGTTCTAAGGTCCTTCTTGCTCATGTCAAGTAGGGCATTGGTTTTCTTTTGTAGCGGTTGCTCCATCATGGCTTTTGCCTGACGACATCCCTGGCTCTGTTTCCAGGATGCCCGATGTTCCTGCTCAAAGCAATCTCTTAAGATTTTTTTACCTGTAGCGAAGGGGACCCCTACAACTGGCTCCACCGGGCGCTCCTGTGTGCCCTGTTTTGCCAGTCTGTGGGCCTCTTCGTTGCCGGGTATGCCTTGATGACCCGGTATCCATATTAAGGTGATTTTATTGGCTTTTTCCAATTTGTTGAGCTCTTGCATGCAGTCCCAGACCACAGAAGATTCTTGGTGGCTTTAACCAGAGCGTCCTATATAGATACATATATAAACAACATTTTGAAATATTTTTTTTATAAAAAAAACGTAATACAAATAATAATTATTAATTACAATAGTTCACTTTCTTTAAGTGCAGTCGTGTTTTTTATTCTTTTTAATATATTTCTTCTTCTTCTTCTTCTTCATCAGCGCGTATTCGCCCACCGTTGGGCATACGCCTCTCCAATCACTCTCCAATATAATTAATATATTTAATTGTTACAATTTATACATTCTTTATACAATTTTCTGTTATGTGCGGGACGTGCTTCGTAATCTACACCTTATAACTCGTTCAATGCGCCATCGAAAAGCTGTAATTATACAGGGCAGTCAGTTTGAAAAGGGTAGCATACTAATTTTCTACATGCTTCGCTTGATGTGGAACTTTTTACTGATCTAACGAACAATTTGTAGTCGTACCTTTTATAAAATCAGTAATCATCAAATAACACGCGACTGCAGCCATTCATTTTGCATTTAAGGTATTTGCATGTTTGATTTTAATAACATAGGGAGATACCCACTTATTGGAAACCTGACAATTGAGTTTAGGCGGGAGAAAAGTTGAAATTACCAGTTTACCCTAGACAACGGCGGCTGCAACGTCACCGAAACGTCGGGTCCTACAAATTTCACGCGGTAAATTCGTTTTCTATCCTATTTATAATGTCAAACAACCGCGATAGTCTTCGATTTCAAGTTGAAATTAGTTTTAATTGTAAGGTTATGACTATGGTTTTCTTGTTTTTACGCGACTGCCCTACAAAAATGAGTGTTATGTGTTCAATACTCATCTATGTATGTTTTCCGTTTCTTTATTCTACCATAACTTCTAAACGCTTGAGACGATTTAGAAATATGTAGTATTGTTAGAATCGCTTTGTCCTCGCGGGTGTTATAGAACACGTGTCGCGATCCCTTATTCTTATATAAGGAGAAAGCAGCGTCTTTAATATACATCGCCGTGTTACGCGGTGCGTGTTGAAATTCATAATTTGATAGTTTAGTTTTTATTTAATTTTTCCTCTTCGCGGCCGTCAGGAATAGATCCGGCACTAGTAACGAAGACAAATATTTAGAATATAAATTTAGCATAATAAATTATAAAAAGTGTTTAATTATTACACTTCACAAAATATTGCCATATTTAATTAACCGTTTTTCGTTTATAAAACTACCCAATTGTACTCGGAAAAATCCGGAATGTATTAATGATGAAACCCTGATTTTTATTCAACCACAACTTCCGCATGCTTGAACCGATTTAGATGTGTGTGATATTGTTAGAATCGTTATGACATTCTGATTGCCATAAGGTACCTTTACTGTCCAAATATACCAAAACGTATTTGTCTAAATGTCCAAATCAATAAATTAACATAAATATGTCGTGTTTAGTGTCAAATGAAAGATCTGATTGAGTATATTTGTACGGAAATATACATCTATCTATCTGGATAAATACATAAACCAAAAATATTTTATAAAAAAAACGTTATAAACATTATTATATACACTGTAGTTCACTTTCTGTAATGTCAGTCGTGTTTTTTTTAATGTATTTACTTGTTATATAATTGATTAAAAAATTACACATTTATACAAAAAAATACAGATTACACATTTACAAGTTATGTAATTAAATAATGGCCAGTAAGTGCGATTATAATGGACAGTAGGTACAGTCCACCAAGAGGAAAGATATCGACCGCAGAGTTTTCATTAAAAAGATATATACTGTAATTAAAATGACATTAGCAGTGCGCGGTAGCGTACTAAATTATCGCTATTAGGCTCAGCGATTTTGTCCTGAATTTAGGTATGTGGATATGTATATTATACTTGATGCTCTATTTTGCAGCTAGAAACTAGAGAAGAAAGAGACTTCTACAAGAGAAGAAAGTTATGTAGGTAATAAAACTATTAAATTTAAATACTATTACACATATATTGTCACAATATTTAAACCAGTTTAAATAAAAATAATAAACCGTGACTTTTTTAATGGGTTAATCGATACAAACAAGTATGCAACTTTGATATTTTTTTGGAGAAAAAAAATAATTTGATTAATTTGACAATCATTGAGTTCTCTGCACCATCCGGAGGTAGGTAAAATATCGCAAATATTGTTTATTCGCGATATTTTACCTAGCGCTAGATGGCGCTGCGAGCTCGACGCTTTTTATACTTTTTTTAGTTGCTTACATGCTCGTATTGAATCACCTGCTGCTAGATTTTTACTAATAAAAACTCAGCCTGAATAAGTTAATAAAATTTCATTTCACAATAAAAGAAGCTATTAGAGGTACAGATTCTACAATAAAAGAAGTCTTTATATAATTAGCCGCATCAAAATTATATTATTTTTTCATTTTAGTTTTTATAATGAATATACCAGTCAAAATATAGAGTTAACTGTAACGCACGTATTTTATTTCTGCAATAATTAAGACGTTCCAATTTGTTTTTAAAAATTCATAGTATTTTAAAATTTCCTAAAATATCTTTTATATTTGCTACTATAATTGTAATTAATTTTGCAGCATGTAATTCTATATTAAGCCTAGGCATTCGATCAGTTTTGTCATGGACATATACGGGATGTTGTTGTTAATATAAATAACGGAAAATATTTTGTCCAGTAGCAGACATTTTTTCTTATAATTAAAATGTTGTTGACCTATAATAATTATACTTGCGTGACCAAAATATTGCGATTACGTGAATAACTCAATTAATTGTCCAAAAAGTGCACTTGAGTTGTTTCTGCAATAACCGAATTTGTATGATATTATTAGAAGAAATGTCTCTCTCATATATGGAACATTACATTAGAGTATATTTTGAGTAGAAAGTACTAGAATTAATATATGTTTATGAAATGAGGAGAAGCTAGTAATTGTACTAAAAAAAGTCACAAACAATTACATTTCATTTTTGGCTCTCTACCCTCACGATATAAATTTTTATATGCTCTTCATGAGTGTTTTCGTTACACAGAAGACTTCTAAACATATTTTTTTTATAAAATGTATTATTCTTTTTCAAGTGTCCTTTCTGCTGCGAAAGTTGGCGACCATTTTGGATATGTATATCTTACAGCCTTCTGCTCATAACGATGATCCTAATAAATCAGCGACTAAAGCAATTATCGTAATTTTAAATCATACAAGCAGAAAACAAAATTAGAGATATATTTAGCAACTCCAATACTCACAAATCAGAAACATAATAATATATCCACGACCAAAACAACTATTGTTGAAAATCTTAGTGATAGAAATATTCTTAAATAAACACAAAGAGTTAACATCTGAGGGTGTCAACACAACGGGCGAACCCGTCACCCCAGAGAGTTCTAACAACTTCAGGTCGTTTTATCTCCCATGGAGCGAATATAAAGACTTAGCGTACAAAGATAATTTACTGTCTAGATCCACCGACGAGCCAGTGAGAGTCAAACGTCTTACCGCAACTGACCTCTGCCCTCACAACCTGATTATGCTCTCCTATAGTCTGGTTATGGATTCAATGTTGATTGCGCGGCCTCTACCTGATGTTAGCGGTAATTCAGTTTGAATTTATAGCAAACAGTGAAGTCCTTTGACCGTCAAGCTCACACGGGATCGGGTGGCCAACGTGTCGTTTCAATAGTAGCTGACATCTGTTCGACAACCACCCCCGCTGTTAAGGAAACGTAACAGACCGTTTTCAGACCTCCATATGTACAGTCGATTGGCTAACGCCGCATGAAGCGCAAGCCGCCTAACAGCGGCTGAGGTCTTCCCCCAGAATATCCAAGCCCGTCTTTCCACGACACAACCGTGACGGGGTGACAGAGTCCTTCTTCGAGAAGGCCACCGGATCAGAGTTGAATCGTAAGTTGATTGCAGCCATGGTAACCAACCGGTCATATGGCCCAAACTGCACGGAACGGTAAGCTGTCACAAAGAGTTGACAGGCAAAGAGGAGGATTTCGCATAAAAGCGAAGAAAAGGTGGTACTGTTGGCCGAGTCAGTTACACTCGGGGGAGGGGGGGGGGGGAGGGGGCATGCGAGCGGCCATGTGGGCGGTCTCGGCGCCTGGAAAACGTGGAAGTACCAGTATTGAATAGACATTTCTTTGAAAGCCTCAATAACTGTGTCGCCGTAACAACCACCGCATCGCTATGTATGTCCTGGCTTAATCGCTTCTGCGTAATGTTGTATGGCCGTCTGCGGAGTTGGAGATAGCAGCCACTTAATGCGCCACCTGAGCTGCCGCCTTATTAGGTAGGCAAAGATTTCGTGCATCCGATTTGTTCTCGGTTCGGCTCAACTCATGATTCAGCTCCTATTTAGAAGCCTCCTCATATAATGGCTACCCGGGTAAGACTCTCGTGTCTCAGGCCTCACGGCTGGCGGATCGGTTTCTCCATGTGAGAGTGCCTTCCGCCGCTACTCGGCTGTTTGCGCACCGTTCGGCGACGCCAATCGGTTGGGTACTCTTACTAATTGCTGAAGGAGTCTGGAGACTATGGAAATGTACTGTCTACTAAGCAGCGGGGGTAGATGTTGACCTGTTGTGATGCCAAGCCTTTCGCTGAAATATAACAGGTAGAGGACGCGTTAGAGACTTCAGTCCTGTAATAAGTCTAGAGGAAAAAGGTATACTAATGGCTAATTTCAGACTGAGTTATCCTTCCAAGACAGGGGGCGAGGTTGCCGGTTGGTTACCTTTTCCGGTGCATCGCCGTAAGGCGTTGGCCCCTTAGGGTATGTCAGCATAGATAGACAGTAGATTTGTATTGTATCTAAGTCTTCTAGGCTCATCCCACGGTTGACAGAACGATCACATATCGTTATAGCAGCCTGCGGTGACGGGTTCGCCCGTTATAGTCGACACCGCCAAACTGCTGCCTGGAAGAACTCACCACGGTCCGATCACGAAGTGATCGGTCTTCACCACGCCAGGAATATTAGGACTACCGCCAGAGACGTACCTGAAAACGTCATGCTTGCGGAAGGGGTCGCGCGCTAAGGTCATCTAGAAGCGGAAATTGAAATATTTGTTTGAGTGAAACATTCGTTAATTTTAGACGTTCTTAAATAGACAGCGAACACGATCGGTCAATCTTTTTCATTTTGACAATAAGAACGCCTGCCTGGTATCGACTTGCTATACGTTTTACACAAAATAATACGGCTTTAAGATACTCACTCGCGTACACGAGATTACCGAATATAAAGCGCACGGTTTCTCACTTTCGCGCCCATCTTAAAACCACATTGTACAATTAGACAACTGAATATTGTGAGGCGGGCATATATTTACATACATCCGTCCTGAATTCCGCAATTACCCCCTCGCGTCGTCGGAAGGAAATCCTCATTTTGTTCTCTGTGCAAATATCGTAGGAAAATCTCACGCACGCTTTGAAGCCGAGTACATCATTAAGAGAAAATTAGCAAGCGTATTTTCCGATGGTGGCCTATTCCTCGCGCGGCGTGGCATTTCGGAGACAAATTGTCGGGTTCGAAATGAGAAATGACCGTGATTTGCGCGCGGCTTGTACGCGACTGCCTGTATTACCATGTACTGAGAGTCGCTACAGTATCAGGTTGTACTCGAAGCTGGGCACATTCATTGTATTTAGACGTGTAGTTCGGACGATTGTTACTCATTAGAAAAAAAACGTAATAATAATAATAATAAAAGCCTTTATTCGCTGACCGTATTGTACAATTTTGCCTTATGTGATAAAACAATGTATTTTATTAATTTCTAATCTAATTTTTAAATAAAGTATCATATTCTTCAGCAACCAGTTTTTTGATCAGGTTGTCCTTCGACATAGGTCTCCCCCATTTTCTACCATTCATCTTTGTCCCAAGCCAAACTTCTCCATCCTTTCGGTTAGTCATCTTCCCATCTTTTAATTTGACGTCCTTTTTGTCTTTTCCCATTTCTATGATACCATTCTATTACGCCCAAAACTTATAGTATGCCAACGAAACATGGAGCGAAGCATGCTAAACATAAGGCTACAGGACAGGTGGACGACCTCAAAAATAAGGAAAATAACAAAGGCGAACAATGTTTAGAACAAAATTAAAAAACTAAAATGGAACTGGACTATTTACATCATGAGAACCAACAAAGAAAAATGGACGAAGAAAAAAAATGTATTATCAAGTAAATATAATAAGAAGAAAAATAAGTTATTATTAAAAAGAAATTTTTAAAAACAAGCTTGTATAAAATGCTCTGTCCCGAGCCAAGCCCTAGGTGCAGCAGCCTTGTCTTAGTGGAACTTAGAACGGGCTATCATAATTGAATGCTATACAGATTTTCGCGTTTATGCTGTTGACCGTCGACGAGTCTCCTCATTGGAAGCCAACCCTGGGTGCAGCAGGCCTATCGCGGGGCAACTTAGAACGGGCTATTATAATTGACTGCGTATACAAAATTTCGTTTCTGTGCTGTTGACCCTTGAGGAGTCCCCTCGTCGGGAGCCAACCCTGTGTGCAGCAGCCATGTCATGATGAAACTTATAACGTGCTATCATAATTGAATGCATATAGAAAATTTTGTGTCTGTGCTGTTGACCGTCGAGGAGTCCCCTCACCGGGAGCCAACCCTGGGCTCAGCAGCCATGCCATGATGAAACTTATAACGGGCTATCATAATTGAATGCGTATACAAAATTTATTGTCAGTGCTGTTGACATTTGAGGAGTCCTCTCGTCGGGAGCCAATCCTGGGTGCAGAATCAGGTCATGCTCTCCATAACAATGCATTGTCATCGGAACTGAACCAACATATACAAATCTAACTTCATAAGATAAGACGAAGTGTTTCTAATTCTGCTTGCAAGATTTGACCTAAGCAAACATACTGGCAAACATTGCAATGTAAAAAAAAAGCTTTCGAAAAGATTAAAAAACACGACTGCCATTACAGAAAGAGAACTATTGTATTTATAATTATTTTCATTACGGCTTTTTTATGAAATATTTGTGGTTCAAGTATTAATCAATATATATAAAAATGTATATTTCGGCAATGTCCGACCTTTTATTTGACACTATAGAACACGATATATTTATTATTATTATTTATTATGTATATAATTATTTTTATCTGTATTAATATTTTAAAGCTTTTCATTTTAATAAATTAATATATTTATATACTTCCGAGCCATTTTTATTGTCTCACTAATATGTTTGAGATATGTTTCAGGCCACTCATCTTTTGTCGAAAATTTTTCGGCTAGATACACTCGGCGGTGGTTACAAAGTATTAATATACCTACCAGTATTTAGGAGTAAAAAACGTACTTCTTTTTTTATTGCTTATGATTTCTATCCCTGAATAGCCTGCTGCCAAGAAGACCAATGGCATAGTATTACATAATTTTACCAACTTTTACATACTTTACATACTATTACATACTTTTCAACCTCTGTTATGGAATGGACGGTTGAACCCTTACCTATAGCCTGTGCACTATGCCTACTGATACAACTAGAGCTGTCGACTACAGTGGGCGAACCCGTTAAGACTTAGAACAAAACAGTCTACCGTCAAGCTCCGCCACATACCCGTAAGAGGCCAACGCCTTACCGCGAGATAATCAGGTATGTTACCCGGCGGGCCGACACTCGCGTCCTTACTACCAGTTGTAACCAGATTATTCCGGTCTCCCGACTGGTTACGATTTCGAGGTCGCTTGCGCGGTCCTCTCCCTTACGTAGCGGCGAGACGGTATCTACCGAATCTATCGCGACCCACGGCATCCTTTGCCCAGCTGTTCACCCAGAATCGGGTAGCCGATGGTCGTTTCAAGAGCAGTCGCCGTAAGGTGAACAACTACCCCCGCTCTATAGGAGACAGTACTGTTTCCAGACTCCTCCGATTGCTAGTCAGATATCAGGCATCAGTCTGACACAGAAAGCCCTTAAAAATATAGATTTTCTGAATATTTTCGGAGATTGCCATCAAGAGAGTTCCGGAATATAGCCGCTTAAAGATGGGTACACCTAAATCTTCGTGTATTAGTTTTCTAAGGATATAAAGCGTCTACTTTGGAGTTTGACAGAGCGGTGTGGGTGCTCCTAAAACACCGTACCTACTACTACAATATGACCTGGTTGCAGGCTAAATGCTATCTATTGAATATGTAAAATTCAACAACAGATGTCATTGTGGGTACAGAGAGACCAGGAAAACAATGCCAAAAAATCGAATGTTCGGCTAGGATATCGGTGTGGCGTTACAAAAAGGGTAGGGTGTGGTGCGACGCGATATCCGCTTGTCGCACAGTAGGATTGGGATGGTTGCCGAAATCTTCAAAATTTATATTTGTGTATATTTCCAAGTTTGTTAGAGCACGATCGGAGTACGGTGTGTGACGAACGGTGTCCAGTCATAAGTCCTTCAATTTCGAAATTACGGGTAATTGCTCTGAAATATGTGGTCTTGTAATATGTTCTCTTGCATATGCACTGACGACGATCGATTGGCAAGGCTCAGTTTTTTAATCACGTCTCGAACATTGTTTAAATTTCTTCAATCAAATCAAATACAACTTATTGTCTTATACCTGCACATAGTTGTTAAGACGTAAAACCCAATATATATCTTAGATACATGATATTATATAATTTGATTATAAAATCGAAAGATCAAAACCAGTAATTGCGGAATTGATTTAATGTTTTAGTAGATATAATATTAAAATAATACTAAAAATCGATACTAAAGGTATCTGAAGAGTCTCACCACATAATTTATAATAATCGTATTAGATATAAAGTTATTAAATCTACAAAGTTAATCAGATAATTTTTTGACATGATATAGTAAAGAAGATATGGAAATTCTTACTTAGATATAAATTTATATTTACATTTACATTTACATTTACATAGAGCGGGGTTTACTATAGAGCTATAGCATTACTATAGAGCGGATTACTATAAAGCGGCGCACATTTACATTTATATTTATATTTATATAAATTTATATACATTTTGTATACATTTTGCCAAGGCATCCCTTAAGGGACGCCTCACATTTGAGGGGTTAGTGTAGAATATTTTGACGAGAGAATTATCAATATGGTTGTCATGAAATAGAACATAATATGGCCCTACAAATGCAAAATACAATTGATTATCAGAGAGAAAACAAATTTGTCATAATATTGGGTCCTTATCTATGAAGTTGCTGTTCTATAACGAAAATTAAGGGCAATAAATTTTGTATGAAAAATGAAAATTTAATTAATAGAAAAATTGAGCCTTCTTATCTATGCAGATTTGTCATTTTAATGGAAGCTGCTTAATTCCTTTTCTGTAAAACTATCGTGGACAGGAACCAATAAATGCTGTGAAGGTGTTTTTTACTGACTCCTAAAAGTTGATTTTCCGTTTTATTTAAATTCATTTTTTTTATCCAAATTCTAAAATAATATTAACTCTATTGGAGCAAGGTCTGGCAAGTACGGTGGGTGACCAAGAGTCTCCCGCCGCAACTTTGCACTGTTTGCAGTGAAATCCGTGGTTGTCATGCAGAAGCAGTGGCTATGAGCGATTGACCTTGCTCAGTTATTTAATCATGAGCTTGCGCATCATTGTAAGGCAGGTCTTAGCAGTACACATTAACAATACCTGTATAGCCAAACTGCAAGAACCTGTAATAGAAAACGCCGTCACAGGATCGCAAATTTAAAAATAATGCAAATCTTCACCTTTACCATGGTTGCATAAACGAAAATATTTCAAAATATTACAATACATTAAAATACAAATACGATTCACACTGTGCATGCGTTTGGTCGCATTGCAAGCGTGGCCTGTGCATTATTTAGAGCGAGCGTGTTATCCGTAGCGGCGTTCGCTCGCGCGTGATTGCGCCCAACTGGCGAGGATTTTTTACACGTACCAGACTGGAAAATTCGCAGATAAATAATCCAGCGACAGTACTGCCCGTATTTGGACGCACCATATGCAAGTGTCATGCTTTCGTGACTGAAAAAATAACGATAAACGAAATGAAAACCAAAATATTCACACTATAGTTTGTATCCATAAACAATCCTCAACTTCCTTGAAAAGTAATTTTGCCAAGAAAATTATCCCTTTTCTTTCTACTAATTATAAAGTAAATCAATTAACAACTGAAAATGTGAAAAGAGGCAAAGAGACTTTTAGTTATACCTAGTTCAAGCGTTACACTTGCATACTTTTCCATACATTTATATATTAGATGTTAAGGTAATCATTAAAATATATTATGTTATGCTATCGCTAGCCGATACCCGCAGCATATAGCGGGTGCGAAGCGTCTTGCATTTTCCTAAATAAATTCAGAAGTATGTTTTGCTGAAAATTAAATTTCACCATGTTTTAGAATATTTAGAACAAAAGCTGACTCTCCGTCTGTTTGCCAATCTATCTCTAGAAGTATTTTGCGAATTTGGAAATTTTTAGATGCTTTTATCAATGGGAAGAGCTTATTATATTTTGGTGGCCGTCCTTGAAAGAAATCTGAGTCACGTGTTTTTTTAAATAGAACTATGCGGTTTTGAGTTGCAATGATGCCGTAACTCAAGAACGCGTTGTTGGATTTCGAAAATTCTTTCGCCAATCTGTTTAATTCATCAACACGAAAAGCCGTTATATATTATGGTTCCGTACCTAAAATGGATTGGAAAGCTGCCATAAAAACAAACTACTGAAGAAAGGCAATTTCATCTTTACGGTCACTAACTATTTATCAGCTATTTGAGTTGATAAAAAAATTAGATTAGCGATTTATTTTTTCGATCTATGACTTCTTGACTTTTGAAGCTGATGGACTTAAAGGAGCATTACTTTAAACGAATTATCAGTTTTTTTTCCGCTGGCTAGTTTTTTTCTTCATATGGATAAGCTTATAGAGCTGCCATGTATACAAACTGATCCAAGACCAGCGATAGCGTTTTGAAAAGTACTTGTACGTTCATTTTACCACTAGTACCGAATTTTATGCAGTTGAGACTTTTGGTAGTGATTCATTTTTGGTTTTATCCTCAATTCGTCGAAAATTCTCATTTAATATGTGAGAGATGTGAGTTTTATGCGTATTGAGTTTAAGGTAAGTTTTAATTAACCGAAATCCTTGAAGTTGGTGAGTCAGTTCGGGCAGATAAGCTCCTTTTAATGACAACCCTTGAGCGTAATCTGGAATTCGGTAATAAATCGCGAATAAAAAACATTCGCAATATTTACCTACCACTAGATGGCGCTGCGTACTCGGCACATTTTTATACTAATTTTCGAAAAAAAATAATTTTTGAATTAAAAAAGACAAAAACATTTTTTTTATTCAAAAATAGATATATTTTTTAATTTTCCCACTTTAAAAAGTTGCTTATTTGCTCGTACTAATTCACGTAGTTCAAGGATGCCGGTTAATTAAAACGCACCCTGTACAATCTGAACCCGCCACGTCCGCGTCGAAGTTTCTAAATATTTTGATGGCATTTGCATTTATTATTTTTTCTGGGGTTTTTTACTCTCCTTTAAAACAACTAATTTGCGACTTGCGATACAACACTCTGAGCCATAGAATAATGCTATTTTGTAAGTTCAATATTAATATATTAAATTCAATTTACAGGAAGCTAGTTTTTGTACTGAATAAATATGTAAAATTGCAACCTATCTAATATTGCAATATACTTCAGATTTATGGGTGAGAAAATTTGCAAAATTCGCGTAAACCTATATAAAAAAGTATTTAATTTTGTTTTTCCCTCAAATAATGTTAATATTGATGATTAATAATTTTATAATATGAAAGACTGTGTTGTACTCTCCAATTACTGCTAATTCTCATAGACAAAGAATTATTATTGATATCTAAAATTGAGAACTTGTAAATTGGTGCCCAACTGCAAACTAATTAAAGCAGTGAAAACATTCGGGAATCTCGGCGTCTCGCAGTGTACCTAATCAATTCAGGAAGTTTGGCCGCGGATGTGTGGCTGAGAGAGGCTCACATACAACCATATATTAATCAGTGAGTTGTTTGTATTCAGAGCAGATGTGACACGAACTAGGATCCACCCGTACAGCGCGCACATCAATATGATCTTGCATATGTTAACCGCTCGAAAGCCAGCATTTGCGAGCAAAAAACTGCGGTGCAACTTTTTGGTCGATTTTGTAAATAAATACTGACCATATCGTATTTTCATGAAGTCCCTCTTCTTACCTAGTAATAAATCTTGTTAGTCGTGTATATTATATATTTATATAATATATATGGGGGCCGGCCGAAACGGTTACGCGCGGAGCTGTCAAACGATGCAAAGTGCCTCTATAGGCACTGGCGTCCGACGGGTTAAGGGAATAGAATCATAGGGATGCTCTACTATCAGATTAGATTATATCGTACCAACCCAACCAGGAGTCACCCTGACTCTGTCGACTGGTATATATAGGGTTAGTTTGATGTAGTAGTATTCACGATGCGCCATCTATCGGTTAGTAATATATCGCTAATATTGTTTATTAACGATATTTTACCTTACGCTAGATAGCGCAGCGCGCTTACATGCTTGTGAATCTTTTATTTGAGTTCTTCATATTAAAAAAAAATCCATCCACACATCCACACATCCACATCCACAAAATCCACAAGAAAATTTGCTCAAAATTGATCAAAAGTTGCTTACCTGCTCGTACTGATTCACTCCATTGATTGATGCCGGATATATATCAGAGGGCACATTATGTATATGTCGGGTAGGAACAACTACCCCATGAAAGGTTGGGTAAAGCCCTTAATGGAAATGAACTTGAATTACCTAGTAATTAAAGTAAGGAAGATCAGAGTGTCTTTCCTTTCTTTATATCTTTCGCTGTTTTGTTGAATATTATTTTCTTCTTATTCACTTTCTTTCAGATCATATTTACTGTAGCTTTCTTGAAGACTTAAACTTTATTCTTTGGCTATTCTTCCCACTATTCCAACATCCAGTTATATTTGTGATTTCAAAATTTTATTTAGAATGTTGAATACATATTAGGTATTCAACCTTGCGTGACATATCTTAAACATTAAACAAAATACTATCCTTTCTTAAACTATGTTGTGGGTGAGTGGAACTCCACACTAAAACTTGATATTTACTTGAAAGGCAACTCCCAGAATTGTTATTCTATTGGGGCCGTGTCGGATAGCTGCGTGGGGACTTATTTAGCCGCACTCCACTCATTAATTCCGCGGATACGATGTGTATAAAGGCCCCGGCCGCATACTAGACCAACGCGCCAAACCACATTAAGGATATTACGTCCAAGGAATTCACCAATTTACGAATTCCTAACTTCTAAGTGGTATAGCGTGTTATTTTAAGGGGGGGATAAATGCCCGCGATATGCGGTAGGATTTTGGCTCGGCGTTATGATTTCACTTTCCCACATACGGAGTAATTCAGGGCCTCATCTTCCTTGATTACAATTTGGGTAACGTCATAAATCTGACCAGAAGTATTAATAATAGAATATAGTGACACGACTCGGTGCCGTAGTGGCTAGGGCGCCTGATCTTGCTTTGTAAGGTTCCGGGTTTGATTCCTCGCTGGGTTACCATTTTATGTTCACATAAAATTAACGGATTTGCATTTGAATTCTGTCGATCGAGTGCAATAACAAGACAAACACATGCACATACATATTTCATAATGAGATTGGTTGGGAGAGATTGTCGTATGACAATAAACCCGCCCATTGTGAAGTTTCACAATTAAGAGTATAATCAATCACTCAGTCAAACGATTAAACACATTCTATTATAGTGTATTTCCGCAGCCCCATTCATCGTATATGCGAAGGAGAGGTCGCTATCGCGCTTGTGTTTTCATCCCTTACGACTAATGGGGCAAGACCTCTGAAATCCTTTGGGTCAGCCGTCCGTAAAGAAACATTTTATTGGAAACATAATACGTATGATGTGCCACAGGGTAGCGTTTTGAGACCCATTTTATTCCTCGTCTACATAAATGATCTATGTCAGTTACCAGTAGGTAAAATCATCACATATGCCGATGACACTGTTATACTATTCAAGGGTTCAAATTGGGATTACACATTTGAGAAAGCAAACGAGGGCATGGAAATTGTTAAAAATTGGCTAGGAAACTTTATGTTGACGCTTAATGTTGGCAAAACCAAATACATGCCATTTAGTATAACAACCAGAGGTCAACCCACTACTAATAAAACTATTGTAATACACGAATGCGATAGCATAGAGTATTGTAACTGTCAGCCTCTACAAAGAGAAATATCTTGGAAATATCTAGGCATCACTCTAGATTGCTTTCTCCGTTGGGATTCTCATATACATAACGTGGCTACGAAGGTGCGAATCCTTGGATATGTTTTCAAAGAACTGAGGAATATTCTGGATTCCAAAACACTAAAAACTGTTTATTATGCTTTTCGTGAATCGCTTATTACTTACGGCATAATTGGATGGGGTGGATGTGGTAAAACCCTGCTAGGGCTATTGCAAATTGCGCAGAAATTTATATTAAAAATTATTCTACGTAGACCCTATCGCCTTCCCACTAATGAACTTTATAAGGAAGCTAAAGTTCTTGGTTGTAGTCAACTTTTTCTAAAAACTTCCCTCTTAAGGCTATTTTTGGACAATAACTCAAATTTAGGAATAATTCAGAACCGGCGACCAACGAGACAAGTTTTAGAAAATAGCTTAATAATACCCAGAAGGAAAACATCATTTGGTCAAAGACATTACTCTTTCATTGCGCCGAGATTTTACAATCTGATCAATATAGAAATAAAAATGAATTTGACATTTAGGGAATTCAAAAATAAATTAAAGAAATGGTTATCGAATCATGACAGACTAACCATACATCAAATATTAGAAATAATAGTATAATAAAACTTAGGTGCACAAATTATTAACATATTTTTAAATTTATATGTTAAGTATTTTTTAACATTGAACTAACTACCTACCAAAAATTATTTGACTATGACAATGAATTATACTTTTAGACTAGGTATTTTTATATTAAATCTTATATTACTTAACATAATATTAAATATTAATGACTGTTTCTTTCTTTTCTCATATATAACTTTATTTATATTATTTAATCGAATTTTATATTATATTTATTGCCGATTTAATAATGGAATTGCATTTTATTTATTATATTTTTTAAATATTTTTTTATTATTATTATTATTTATTTTATTCTGAAGACCACATTTTAGGGCAATTTAGTGTGCAATTAGCTTTTTACTAAAACTTGTACATTTGTAAGAAACCAAGCAATCAAGCAAACTTAATTGTAATATTGGAGTCCTGTCCACCCTAGAACGGGCTAGTCCCAGTTGGGTGACAGAAACAAATAAGCAAAAGGTTAAGGTTTTGCCATTCTGTTCCTGTTATTTTTGTAAGCTAATCAATGTTTTATAGTAATTAATTCTTAAATAAATAAATAAATAAATATAGATTAAATTTTGCCTAGATATTGAAACATTACTTGTACAATTGGCGTTATCCTTAATAAGAACGTTGAAGAACCCGACACTGACTAATAATACTACATATCATATCGGTTTTATCTCGTCGTATTTCTATGTAACCGACTCTGTTGACTCCAATCATGAATATGCAGTACATAAGCATTGTTGATGGTAGTATCGACCAGCCATAACGTAGTCGTATTGGATCATTAACTTTAATACATTAGGTTTGAGAACATGAAACCTTTTTTAACAGATGCTCGATCTTTCTTGGACACAGCAGATATCTGAATAGATATCCTCCGGTTATGCTTAAATTATCTTACATAGGTAAATACAACCTCAGTAGATTATCTTAACTGATAAATAGTATGGGTTTCAATCAATTCTCTATTGTCTTTATCTGCAGAGTCCTCACTAGACTCACCGCACTCTGGCTCAAGAAACATGGTTTCAGCTGGATCATTATCATCTACATATATTATATACCTGTGGCATGTATTAAAAAATCATTTATTGTAAGGCCATTCGAATATAGGACGTCTAAATTTTTTGTTAGGTATATTTCATTTTGTTTGTTGACTCATTGTAACATAAATGTAATAGCACTTTAAAGTCTTACAGAACCTTCAATTATGACATAATATTTATAGGAAATTGTACACAGAATTTAATGTTAGTTCTGAGAACCATAATATATGTTTTCAGGAAAAAATACATTTTAGACATTTAAAATCACTTGGTAACATTAATGTTTATGCTGTAATGAGACCCACGGAGGGTGCTGCACGAAATTTCTCAAATTAGGGTCTAGCGTTTTAGTTATTCCGCTAAAACTACGCTAAAAGCAGTGACAAAAAACACTCGTTTTTATCAATAAGTCATTTAATTTTATAAGGTGAGCTAATAAATTTGGCAATAGTTTGCGTAGTTTTTTATAAAAACACCCGAGAAAATATACAAAAATGGGCGCGGGGTTTTAGTCCTCACTGGGAAAATAATAACTAATTTGAATTACAAATTGTTATAAAAGAAAGTTAAATGACATATCTTAACTATAAGCTATTTAAATTTCAATGATTGTAATAAGATTTTATACAATAAATCCCAGAAAATCAGGTATCTGATTCTCCATACATTTTTTGTATGGGCTGGCCGCGTTAATAAATACACAGGCGCGCTATGAAATAGATTCACTTCCCTGCTGCTATTGAAAGCGGGAGCACGTCTTTTTCGGTTAGCTCTTATCAGTTCCCGCTCACGTAATATTTTATTCTTCTACACCGCAGTGCCGCGTCGTCACGCATCGTCACAAGAAAGCAAACAGCAGTAAGTATTTAATTTTTTATATTTGTTTTTTAAATGCCATCTTTGTTATAACTTATTATAATACTCTACATGTATTTTAGTTAATGGGGAAGCGTAAGAAAACATATTTCGTTTTTTGAGAAACGCCATAGAATCAGCGTGAAATTTCAGTCTGAATACATGAGAAAGCAATGTTGTTTTCAGTCCGATATATAAGAAAATGAGATAGTTTTAAACCTCAAGATTCGATCGATACGATGCTCATTATATAAAAAATCGATCGACTCCAATAAGCGTAAAACAATTGAAAATATTTTCTGAAGGGACCAATATTCGAAACTTGTAATCTCGAATAGTTTAGTTAATTTGCGTGAAAAACCTGAAATTCAATAAAAAAATACTGAAAGACGCATAAACCATGTACAGGTAGAATATTGATTTTGAATATTGATTTTGAAAAGCAGTTTCGCCATCAGGAGTGAGCAACGAAGGACATTTCTGCATGCAGATGTAACATTTTCGTAAGTTGAAAATAAGTGGTTGGCTGTAAGATATTTAGCTTACAAAGAGCATTGATAGGATATGCACTGATTTAAGGTTGCGACACGTCATTTAAACCAGAAAAAGCACGGGAATTTTAAAATCAAATAGTCTTTGAAAATATTCAAAACTATAGAATACTTATAGGTAAATATTTTGAAACTATAGAAAAATAAAATAATTTAAAAATCATTTTAAAATCAAATAGTCTTTGAAAATATTCAAAACTATAGAATACTTAGAAATATTTTGAAACCATAGAAAATTAAAAAAAATGAAAATCATTTTAAAATCTAATAGTTTTTGAAAATATTCAAAACTATAGAATACTTTGAAATATTTTGAAACCTTAGAAAAATAAAATAATTTGAAAATCATTTTAAAGTCAAATAGTCTTTGAAAATATTCAAAACTACAGAATACTTAGAAATATTTTAAAACCATAGAAAAATAAAATCCTTTGAAAAACATTTTAAAATCAAATAGGCTTTGAAAATGTTCAATATCATAGATATTCAATAGTATAGAGAGAGTTTAAAAAAAAATCAAACTTGAGTTTTTTTATTTTTCTTTATTTTAACTTCATCTCATACATTGTTCACCTTGATCGATCTGCAGAAAATTTTCATCTCATCATTGCGTCACATCACAAAAATAACAATTTTCAATCACATTAATTTTCAATCGCTACGTTACATTATTTAAAATATTAAATTTAAAATTATCGCAGAGTTCGGAAGACCACCACGGGGCCGCGAAACCACCGCGGGGTTTCTTCCGCCCTACTACGGCATCACAGGAAGACTCGATGGCCGCATTAAGTGCGACACACAAGTCCTCTGCGGTACTACTAGAAGGCGATGGAAAGGCCTCAAGATTCTCGCAGAAGACTTCACCAAACCGGTCCCAGTTAATGTCGCCGGTTCGGTATCGCCACTCGGATTGTGGCGTGGGGGGAACGCGACGGCCGATGCCAAATGTCACCAGTCTGCGGTCCGAAGAGGAATGGTGCTCCTGAACTCTCCAATTGTTCATCCAACGGGCGAATCCCGGGAAGCACAGAGTGAAATCCACAAAACTCCTCTTCGAGACTGTTTAAAAGTGGCATTCATTAATTTATTTCTTTATTAATTTTAATTACATATTTGAAGTTGTTCAAAAATATATAATCACATTAAGCCGCGAAATCTCTCTGTACCTTCTTTCCGTCGGAAATAGTTTATTTATAAAGGTAACTGCTTTTTGAAATAATTAAAGTTTTGGTGTAGCTATTTATACCTATAATAATTACTGTTTTTATATCCTTCTCGACATACATTTTATCCTCGTACTGATGAGAATAACAATGTTATTATTGTTTTAAGCATTATCCATTTTTATTTCTTTACTCAGAATCATAAAGTATCTGCTATCCTGATAGTGGAAGCGGTTCGTCTCATATTTTGAAAGAATACTGTAAATTGTGATAAAAGCAAATCCTTTAGCACACGTGTGTTCATTAGACCAAAATAGTTGATTTGACCTGCCGCTCCGACAATTTGGCCCAGCGGACTCGAAATGGCGGCAATTTTCCAAGATGGCCGCTAATAAACCAAAATGATTACTCTCGTGCTGATTTTAATGACCCATGGGTCTTTTTCGGTTATTTTGGCGTCGTACATTTCAAATATGATGCTGAAAATATAAACATAAATAAATATAAATAAATAATTCCTTACAAACAAGGTAGAATGTGTAAAATCATTTATATATAGTGTAGTATAGTGTAGAATAAAATGGCCACGGTACATTTATTTTGACCAGTTCTGATGATGACACCGAGTACAAAAGTTTAAGTTTTCTGGCCAAAAGTACAAATATGTTCAAATCGGTTCAAAATACGTTCAAAGGTTGTTCAAAACACATGTAGTCGTCATATTTGAGCCAGCGACTACAAATTCAAAGTCAAAGACCCATTCACATATTCTATATTATATAGTTCAAATTTTCCATGTTTTCTGGGTAGCAAATTTCAGAAATTACTTACAGCATACACAAAATTATTCTCTCGTTTGACTTTTTTGACAGTTTTGACTTTAGATTCGTCTTTTCCAGTGTGCAAATACTCGAAGAAGATGCGTATAACATAACGGTAACGTGAAAGTAAATATTCGTTAAAACTAAAGTTATTTTTATTGCCATATTTGAAATATACGACCCCAAAATAGCCGAAAAGGCCCATGGGTCATTAAAATCAGCATGTGAAAAATCATTTTGATTTATTAGCGACCATCTTGAAAAACGGCCGCTATTTTGAGTCCGCTGGGCCAAATATGTCGGAACGGCGGGTCAAATCGACCATTTTGGTCTAATAAATACGTGTGCAAAAGGGTTTGCTTTTATCACAATTTGCAGTTTTTGTTATTTGCAATTTGCTATGAGCAATAAAATTATAAAATGCGGGTTACATCGCTTTGGCGGATGACCGTCTGTTCAGCGTTATCAATGTATGCGATTTAGTCACACCTGCGTGGCCGCCGCCGGCAAGCGTAAATTACCTACATTTGTGTAGCGGCATAGGCTCGGAGCCCTCTTAAGGGAAGCTCGATGGAAGTTCCAACTAACACATCATTTTAATTTTATCTAATATGTCATCTCTGTAAACGTGAAGACCATACATATTATAATAGTTACCATATGAATGACTGCGTCAAAATTAAAATTCTTTTGTAAGAAGAATTTTAAAGTTATTTGAAATGTGGTAATAATTGTATGGTTACAATTGAATATTGTTAAGAATATACTATTTAAAAAAAACTTTAAATCGGATTTTCTCAAAAGAGCTCCTATCTCACTTAATGGGTTGTATCTCTAAACCGACGACATATCTAAAAACTTACGTTTTTATAATAAAACCCATTTTGCTCCAAATGCTCAGTTTTGTAAATTAAGTCTAATTTGAATTTTGTTAAGTAGCAAGTGCAGGTGAGAAATGCAGTTGTAAAGGTATTATTCAAATCAACTTGTAAACGGTCACGCTTTTAAGTGATAAGTGTGAGTGCAAAGTGCGAGTGCGAAGTAAAGTGATTAGAAGGACGGTTTTTTTTCTGTTAGGAAGCTTGCCTGCACAATCGAGTACTCCCAGCACCGTCACAACTATCAAGGATATAGCTGATTTTGATAAGTACTCTGAATAAATTTAAAAGGGTTCGTAAGCTGCATACAGTAGTAATCAAATACAGAAATATTTGTAGTTTATTTTATGCAGATAGTTACCTTTTCATAAATGTATCAGATTTTTCTATAGCTGGTCTAACAATATTTAAAAGCTAATTTAATTTATCTTTTGTCATTCGCGTTGAATTCTGAAATTCAGTTACATCATCATTAATCAGTTCCTGAAAAAGCTCACCAGCTCCAAACTGAAGACTTAGGCTTATCCATTTTTACTGCCATATTTTAGTTTTTTCATTGCCATAACCTCTTAATTTAACTACAAATTCATGTTCGAATTCGGAAGCGATGTCTGTGACTAGGTTTTTAAAATGTTTCGTAATTCTAACCCTTCTTCCTGCAAGAAGCACTAAACACTGTGTGAACGTTATGTTTAATCTTTACATTTGACCATAAAAATGTGTGAATCATTACGTACGTTTCAAGGCAGGAAGACGAAACAAAAACTGACATAATGAGCAAGTACTGCTATAATTAAATATTTCACATAATACAATTGTCAAAACAAATCCTTAAGCAAATATTCATAGTTAATTTTCCCTTCTATACTGTGCCTACTTCTCTAATCAACTCTTAAATAAATTCGAAATTCTAAATTAAATTAAATTCAATATTCAAATATTCAGTAGCTTTTTTATCAGCAAGCTCTCATCTCACCGCGCCGCGCCTTAGTGAAATCCCCGTGGAATAAAACATTGGCAAATAAGTCTATAGACATTTCCATTTGGTTTAAAATACGACTTAATCTTCTAAGCGTCCCGGTTAATAGGCTTAATTAGTGGCATCAGCGTTTCGTGTGGTTTCTCGTTAGAGGTTTTATTACACAACTCTCGCGTTCTCCCCCCGAGACGCGATGGACCATTTCACTTTTATCTAATAATCATAATAATGTAGAGCTATTTTACATTACACGTGGGAGTATGAGTAGCCCTAAGGATGGTTTATATGATTCCAGATTAGAAATAAAAATAAGACATATACTTACTAACAGTAAAAGGGCAGTAGGAAAGAAGTATCACCGCCATAGCGGTGAAATATCAGATAAAAGAAAAAAAAATACTGTTGTCAAAAAAAAACAAAAAATATCGAGCTATTGAATATGATTGAATGTATATACAGCAGTTGGCAGGAAATACAATACATGGCTATAGTATTTTAAAACAATAATTTAGTTCATCTGGTACCGTGTCCAAACTGCCAGGAGTCACCCTGGTCCCTGACCAAGTACACCAGTATTCCAGGAGGCAAATTTTGTATGTGTATGATAGGAACACCTGATCTGTAAATAGTAGGGACATGAAAATGATCGACCAGCATTAAACAACCTAAAGCCAATAATGGAAATGGAGTAAGGAATTAGGGTGAAGGAGAGAAGAGAAAATATATTATTTTCCTAGTCTCTTTGTGTTTTGTAGAGTATCATTTTCTTTCGGTTCACTTTCCACAATATCACATATTGCTGTAACTTTCTTGCAGTTTTGCTTTATTCTTGGGCAGTTCTTCATATTCTTCCATCGTTACTTCGCAGTATTCGATGTCTTAAGTAAGTGAAATATTCCACTTATATGTATGTATATCGGTCTTCACACTGTACACTCGCAAGACATGACGGGCGGAGCCGTCACCCCAGGAAGTTTTAACGATATTGTTTTTTCTATCTCTGTAGATTTCTACTCAACACTTTGGGATAAGTACAAATCTACCGTCCAGCAATGCCAACAAACCCATCAGAGGCCAACGCCTTACGGCGAGACATCAGGTCGATGACCGGTACCAGTTTTGACAGGACATCTCAATCAAGAATTAATCATTAGAATACCTCCGACCTCCCGACTGGTTACGGGTCCAAAGTCGCTTGCGCGGCCTCTACCTGCCGTGTATTCACCGGTGATTCAGTTTGAATCTATCCCGGACCTTTGGCATCTTTTGACCGGCTCTGAATTCAGGATCAAGTAGCCAATTGGTCATTTCTAGAGTGGTTGACAACAGCTCAACTTCCACCGCGGCTGCTTAGGAGACAATATATTTCTATAGTCTCAACACTCTTTCAGTATTAAGTCAGAGTGCACAGCCGATTGTCTGACGCCACACGGTGCGCAAACCCTCCAGAAGCGCCAGAGGTCAATCTCCCAGGGAAAACGATCCACCAACCGTGAGGATTGAGACGCGAGAGTCCTTCCCGGGGTAGTCCCTCACACGACGAGGCTACTGAAAAGGAGCTGAATCGTGAGTTTAGCCGACCCTAGAAACACAAGACTCACGTCAAGCCCAAGCTGCACGAAATCAATCGCTACCAAATAGATACAAGTGCAGGCACTATTCACTGAAGTCTTCCGGAGAATTCGTATCTTCAAGGAGGCAACTGGGCTGCTCCACGAATCGGCCATCGTGGCCTAAGCTGAGAGGAACCGTTCTGACTCCTAAGGTTCCTACGGGCTTCTATAGATTTTGATGTGTTGTCACCTATATTTTAAAGGGCCGTTGGCCAATCGATCCCGGTCACAACTGTGGGCAAAAAGCGCCAAAGGTTGTAAATACTTCCAAGAGGTAGAGGTTCGCGTATGTGACTTTGAGGGGCGACCAGTTTATTGAAACGGATAGTCCTACCAAAACTGGTAAGCAGGGAGCGCCCCACTGTCTCCCC
This sequence comes from Micropterix aruncella, assembly GCA_944548615.1. NCBI lineage: Eukaryota > Metazoa > Arthropoda > Insecta > Lepidoptera > Micropterigidae > Micropterix > Micropterix aruncella. The sequence continues at coordinate 13,622,558 of OX155957.1, read as the reverse complement.
CTCCCCCTACTTTGTTCCTTATTTGTGGTTGGTCTCTTTGAAATGGCTAAACCAGATATGTATAGATTGTTATCATACCAAAGTCGTTTCACCTCATGGTCAAGTCGTTTCACCTGATGTGGCGTGTTCGTCCACAGCATGGACGGACATTATATTTATCTAAATCTGGGTATGCATTGATTTACACCTTTTTATGGGCTCAACGCCACAAGCCATACCCATTTTAGTACAATCTATTCTTAGCGGCGATCATCCAGCGGCGATCAGACAATCAGGAGTAACGCGAAGCAAAGTGTGTCGTGGGTCGTTTGAGCGGCGCAATTCGAAGAAATGCAATTTGAACGTGGAGCCCCTCTAGCGCGCGGATACTTCTCTCTCGACTCTAGCCAACGAGTGGAGAGGCGAGGTGAGAGCAACTTTTCCTTCCATTAACGTCGTTTTCCGTTTAGCTGGCCGTAGAAACGACGGCGAATCAAAAACTTTCATCTCTCACCTACACTGCGTCCCCGCCAGCCGATAGTAATCTATTTACGTATGCTACGTCAAGTAGCAAATCAGAGTTACTCAAAGGCCGGTAATATATCTACATTTAAAAAAATGTGGGATCTTTAACAATAATGTCTAAGCGGATCAATTACATCATCGCCACATAAATATAGTACATAATTATGTACTTAAGTATTGGTAGCGAACGGTTTCATGCAGCTTGGATCATAAGAACCACTGTGTCCAACCCACGATTCAAATCCTATTCAGTAGCCTCCTCTAGTGGAAGTCTACCCCGGGTAGGCCCACTGGGTTGGTCTCTGGTGGGTTCGTGGCATTGCTGGACAGTAGGTTTTTATCGTCCCAAAGTCTTCGCTCACGTCACGAGAGATAGAACGATCAAAATCGTAAAAAAATCCTGGGGTGACGGGTTCGCCGTTTTAGTTGACAACTTAAAGTAACATAGGTACAACGTACTAGTCAAACCATTTAAATCAGTGATGTTTTCACTTAAATTAAAGAAACTAATAAAAATTTGCATAGTTTAGGTATTACCAGTATAATTGTCTGGCATTATTTCATTTTCCAAAAAAAACGATATCTGGTTTCATTGTATCAATTTAAGAGGCAGAAGTACCTAGTATATTGCGCAAGAAAATAATGGAGTGAATAATAACCTCGGCTTGGGATTCTGGAGACTAAGTATAAAAAGAAACAATTATAAACGGTTCACAACCATGGACTAGGAAGAATGGACTGAAGCCGGTGGATTTTGAATCTGCCGAGTTTATTGACAGCTGAATTTCAGACAGATAGAGATCCCAGGTGCATGTTTGAGATTCTTATTTCTTATAAGATTTATCAGTGTGTTCTTAGTCTTTCATCTTCGTCATTTTTTGGGCAACCTTCTTTCTTCTGTCGTTTTTCCTCTACTAATCGCTAAATAATCGGGGCAACAGTCGGCAATTCCGAATAATTATGAAATCATCAAAATTCACTGAATAATGGTATCGTAATCATATTTAGTTTAAATAAAAGCAACAATTTTCCTATTTTTCGGCCTCTTTGTGCAGAAAATACCGAAATTTAAGTCCCTAGTTGTTACAATCTGTGTACACCTTTCATACACAATTGCCCATTGTCTTTCCCCATACGGTGCAAGGTGGGAGATTTTATAATAAAATTTTCATAATAAAAAAAATCCTAATCTCGCTTAGCGATTAAAACTTATCGGGTACACGGCTCCACCACTTTACAATTGATGTTTTTATTGGTTTTGCGGAAACTATTAGCATTCTATCTCCATACTTGTGACGTATTATCGTTTTACTTTACTAAATTATAGTGGCGTTACAAGTTAAAACAATGTGCAATATTATTTGCCTTAAAAAGTGACCAAAGAGTTACTTTTATATTTTTTATTGTCTTTATTTGCAGAAAAATTTAAACAAAAATTTCTGATATTTCATATAGTTATTTAGTTTGTATCGAGCCCAGTCGAGCTACCATTTAAAAAATATAATTTGTTTGAGGTAATGGACCCACTGATGAGCGCAGACAATCCCCAGACTTATGGTAATCTTATGTTTAAAAAACATCCCTTTTTGTTGCAACACGTACGTGTAGATAAATTAAATACTGTTAAAAGATTTGTTTAACCCTTTGGGTAGGTATATTTGACGGCTGATACTCGTCATGCTCATGTTTTGGCGTAGCAATAATTGACTAGTCTGACTTTTCATTTCATTCCAGTTGTGTTACGGATGCGTCGCAGTTATTTTTACACTTTTAAAACTTATAATACAAATTGATATTTTCATAGAATATCATTTAAAAGAAGTCTGGCTACTTTTAGAAATTCGCGCAATGCGTCATTGCGGAATCTAGAAATTAGACAAAAATACAAAATTATTGCTATCATTTTCCAAGTTTTGATTTTTTTTGCATGGCAATTGATCCTATAATTTCATGAAAAAACACATCTGGTTGATGTTTATAATAACGTAAACTAAATCTCTTTTGAATTTTATCGTAGTGAGCGCTCAATACGTTTCGCTTCAACTTCGTTATCTATTTTAATAAATCGGTATCCAAAGGGTTAATAATAAATATAATGCATTGACATTCGCTAGCCGATACATCCTGTACGTTTGATATAGTCGTGTATAGTCTGAGTTTTAAGGGATCGTAGCTTGGCTAAGGAAATTTACCAACGTTAATTGGCCTGTGGTGCAACTGAAATCGGAAGCTACGAAATCATGGCTAGTGTAGTGGCCTTAACCGAGATTACTAAATGAAAATAACCTAACCGGCGTTTGTTTGTTTGTTTATACTCTTTATTGTGAAATGTCACAATGGTCGGGTTTATTGTCATATGACAATCTCTTACAACCAACCCTACTATGACGTGTTATATGTATGAGTGCGTGTAACATGTGTGTAAGTGTGTGTCTTGTTATTGCATTCGATCGACAGAATTGAAAATGCAATTCCGTTAATTTGATCCCAACGGAAAATGGTGACCCAGCCGGGAATCGAACCCGGGACCTTACAATTTAAGATCGGCGTTGGTGAGGGTCATCATTAAAGAATTTGAAAGATTTAGCCGCAGAACAATTTTATTGTTCTGAGCTGCCGCATCCAATGTTAAACTTGCCCTGGTGAACAAACCATGATGGGGAAAGAAGTAGAATATATTAGAAACGTAACCCATTATTACTCGCATGGGGTATATTTTACCCCGTGGTATGTTTTAATATTTGAAATACCTTAATTTTTTAAATTACCTCCACGGTGTTCACATTAGCCGCCTAAATACCTCACCCATCCATGATTCAGTCGCGAGAACCAATTTATGCCATGAGAGACACGCTCTTCGGACACAACCACATGTGGTTGTGTCAAGAGATCGTGTCTGTAGTACCTACCTATATATTGCCCCGAGCGAGTATTAGTGCATGTTTTTTTTGACTAGTGAGTATTACTACTTTATATTTTTTTATTGCGTAATGTTGTTTTAAAAGGTTTTTCTACCTTATGCTTGATTATATTTCTAGTTTAGAACGCTGGCAATGGCAAGACAGGGGCTTTAATTGACAAATACTCACCAGTAAACTCGAGCAACAATAGCACAACTGTCCCGGGCAATACAAAAATATCTTAAATGGGGCTGATATTCAGGATCCTGGCTCCGAATCCAAAGACAGCTCATCGATATCTTATAAAAGATGCCATGTGTGCAAGCTCAAGGTATATAAAAGTAAGATTTGCGTGTGCTGAATGTCGCCAGTAGTTCTGTTATGGCCATTCCATCATTATTTGGTTTGCATTATGTATATATATATATATATATATATATATATATATATATATATATATATATATATATATATATATATATATATATATATATATATATATATATATATATATATATATATATATATATATATATATATATATCCATAGATCTCTTTCTTATATTACCAAAAATGTCGATTAAGAATTCTGTTATACTCTAGCACTCTTACCAATAAAATGATCTTATAACCGCGTTAAACCCTTGTTATTGTTATACCCGGTATAGCCGAGTTATAACGAAGTTGTAAAATCGTGACCAATAAAACAGTTGTAACGCGGTTATAACTACTCCCTGAAACCAAAGACAAGTCATATTTCTAGCATGGCAACTCCCACTTGGAAGCAGTGTGGCCAACTGAAGCGGCATGAAATGCACATGAAATGTCACTTTTTGTTGTCAGAAAGCCCGTGCCCATTGTTTTGTTACGCGAATGCTGATCGAAATAATAGTGGTATTTCCATCTCAATCGCTAACAGTTGCCGTCGACATTTTGCAGGTCAGCTCTCATAGGCCGTTTACACTCTCGCGCGAGGCGCGAGGCGAGACGCAAAACCATATCAGTAAACAAATGGAAGAGGCAAAGCTTCTAACGAGCGTACAAAATGTTTATCTACTTGCTAGAAGCTTTGCCTCTGTTCTGTTTGTTTACGCACATGGTTTAGGGTCTCGCCTCGCGCCTCGCGCGAGAGTGTAAACGGCCCATCAGGATATCGATGATTCTTGCGGCGTATGGCTTAGGGAAAAGATATTTAGTTTTAAAATTGTAATCATCCAAATCGAACGGGTTGTATCGCAATTTGTAAATTTTTGGTCGCCTATCACGACGCATTTCGATTTCTTCCAATAAATCCAGATCGATCATATCATCCACGTCGTCAAAATCCATTATTAGGCTAAAACGCAGGATTTCACAGCAGTATAAAAGGCGTATCCTCGTCGTAACACGGTTATTACAACGAAAGCGCACGATTCGCGAACGAGAAGCTTCACGTCCGCGGCTGTCAGGTGGCTGTCAGTTTGAAACAGCTGTTACGCCGGTCGGCCATTTTAAAGTTAATACTCCGTTAAACCGCTGTTATACCTGGCCTAGGGGTGGTATAGCGGAGTTATAGTGCGGATGGAAATCCAGTACCACTATTCCATGCTTATACCCGAGATGATCAGTGGTGTAAGCTATACCGCGTTTATTGGTCACAGATTTTCTTATACCTAGTAATAACAGAGGTATAAATTTTACAACTCGTTTATTGGTAAGGCTGTAGTACGATAATGATTATTTCCAATTTTAATAATAAATATATCATGTATTTTATTTTACTTCTGAAATTGGGGTAAATATGCCGCATGAAAGCATTTATGTTACTTTATTAAGGCGAGTAATTAAGGGTTAAAGGCTGAGCCATGTGAACCGACTAACATAGTCTACAAGGTGTTATCAAAATTCCCGAATGCGAATAACGTGATAAATAACACATCGATTTTGTATCCGCAATCACTAATATTGTGAAATAAACGCCGCACCAACGGCACGTTATCAGAGGTGTTGCTCATTATCACACCCCGCGTCGGGGCGGGAGGACTCGTACATAACCGGCACGACTTTCGGGTTAGCGGCGGTGAGGCGGACGTGTGGGATTATTTTTTTACGAGTTGAAGTGTATATCCGAGAGCCGCCCGTGCCGCGGCTATCCGTGCAATTTCACGTTGTTATAGCCGCTGAATTTACGAGCAACCACCATAGAAAATTAGCCTGCGGAGGCGCGGTCGTTACTTTCAGAAGTTTGCTTAACTTTATCGCTCTTCTGACCTGATGGGACGATTTATTATTTACCTCTAAGACTAAGTTCAAACCTAACTTAAATAATATGAACTCATTCTTGAATGATTTAAATAAATGGATGATTGAAATATTTTCAAGTTGTGTCATTCGCTACTTCAAAGTATGAAATTATTGAGATAATAACTCTTGAGTTGCGTACAACAATAACTTTGCGTCATTGCACAATGCACGGTGAAAGCATTCAATGCTTGCATGAATGTTACACCTTTAAAACCAAATATTCAGTAAACCAAAATATTTTGACAATTATGAGGTTTCTGTTATTTCTGGAAGAAATTATTATTATTATGACATTAAAGCAATGTATTTACTTAATGTATTTAAAATTCCGGCAAATAAATTGAATGAAAAAACTGATGGAAAAAACCTGATTTTTAAACCGACATTAAATTACATATAACTTTTATAAACCTTAACTGTGTGTGTGTAAATGCATATATATATATATATATATATATATATATATATATATATATATATATATATATATATATATATATATATATATATATATATATATATATATATATATATATATATATATATATATATATATATATATATATATATATATATATATATATATATATATATATATATATAAAATCGAAGACTATCGCGGTTGTTTGACATTATAAATAGGATAGAAAACGAATTTACCGCGTGAAATTTGTAGGACCCGACGTTTCGGTGACGTTGCAGCCGCCGTTGTCTAGGGTAGACTGAAGAGCTGTCAGTCCGTTGTTTTGCGGGTAGGCCGCAAACCGCTGCCGCCACTGCGTAGGTTATGACGGTGGTGGGAAATAAGAAGAACTCCGAACTTCAATAGAGATGACGGCTACAAACTCTCTTCTACGTGGAACCCTCTTCTTAAAATGTTCCCGCCGCCGAACGCCGAACGCAAAGACGTAAAACAGGATACAGTGAGTGTTGTGTGCAAGACGGATTTTAAAAATTCCCGCGCTCCGAGCCCGGCCCCCCACCACCGTTATAACCTACGCAGTGGCGGCAGCGGTTTGCGGCCTACCCGCAAAACAACGGACTGACAGCTCTTCAGTCTACCCTAGACAACGGCGGCTGCAACGTCACCGAAACGTCGGGTCCTACAAATTTCACGCGGTAAATTCGTTTTCTATCCTATTTATATATATATATATATATATATATATATGTATATATATATATATATATATATATATATATATATATATATATATATATATATATATATATATATATATATATATATATATATATATATATATATATATATATATATATATATATATATATATATATATATATATATATATATATATATATATATATATATATATATATATATATATATATATATATATATATATATATATATATATATATATATATATATATATATATATATATATATATATATATATATATGTATATATGTATATATATATATATATATGTATATATATATATATATATATATATATATATATACACTTTAGGGTTTTTGGTTAGTAAAAGGGATAGAGTTGAGTACCTTAGCCGAACGTTTCGGAGCCCGTGGCTCCTTCCTCAGCGGCGAGAAGAATACTGGCATCCGCTGCTGTCACCAACGGCTACCCGCTTTTCTTCTGTGGTACTGGGAGAATGGTGATTTGGCGGGATGATAATGTGAATTTAAATTAAAATGGTTTAATTTTGAATTTAAAAAAATACATATTTTTAAAAATTTTATTAACAAAATATATTTAAAATAGTTGTAGCGCATGTGTGTTAAAAGTGTTTGAACTACATATGTGTGGGGAGGTGAGTGTGTGTGAGTATGTGTGTTGGATTGTGTGGGTGTGTGTATGCGATGAATATGTTAATTTCGTTTTGATGTGTGTTAATAATGGAACACTCAGTGTTGGACGTTTAGTCCGCACCCCTGGCAAGCTCCTAGTACCCATATATGTCCAAGTTCCCACGTTTTAAGTTTTATTTCCGGTGTATTTTCCGGGAATGCCCTAATAACTTTCACAGTGAAACACTCATCGAAGCTTTTGCCATGCGATCGCGCGTGGGTGGGGATTGGAAGATTTGATACGCCTCCTTTGGCTGAGCAACGATGATTATTCATGCGAAGATTGAGTCTATTGGTAGTTTCACCTACATAAAATGCATCACAAAATCTGCATTGTAGGTGGTAAATGCAGTTTTGCGAAGCGCAGTCCGCATGTGTGCTGATTTTGTAGACTTCAGTAGTGTTAGGGCTAGTGAACTCGGTGGCGGGAAAATGAATAGGACACGTTTTACATCGTTTTACATATATATATATATATATATATATATATATATATATATATATATATATATATATATATATATATATATATATATATATATATATATATATATATATATATATATATATATATATATATATATATATATATATATATATATATATATATATATATATATATATATATATATATATATATATATATTTTTGACAATATTTTTGATAATTATGATATTTTTATATTTTTAAGTACGATTTTTTCCTTATCTACTCCAGGACTTGTGTTGTTTTAGCCTGCTCATTCCGCACGTCCACCCGGAATTGCTCAGACTTATCACACTCATTCCACACTTAGCAAGCCCGGAACTACCCAACGCATTCTGCTCATTCGCTCGACTGCATACTCGCTGATTTCAAGCGGCGTTTGTATGGATGCTTCCATTTCTATGGTAGGCCCGGAGTTATAAATCTCATCAACTCTTCCCATTGATGAAAAATACAGATTGGAAAAAAATCGCATCGACAACGATGTGATAAATGTTTTAAAACGTAGGGAAATTTGATTTTGAACGAAATCAATTTTTATTTTTTTAGCTAGTCGCACTGGCTTTTAGTTGCAGTGTCGGCTTGCGTCAGCGTAGGATACATTTAAAAACACTTCCCTCGCGAATCCGGGGAGGGAAGTGTTTTTAAATAATATAAGGAGACAGAATCAGGCAGCCAGTCCTCTTATATTATTCAATATACTTTACCTAGTGCACATTCTCCCACACATTTCATGAATCTTCCACTACTTTCCAGCTCTTCGACAGTCGGCGTCAGCTATTATTATCCAGCGAACCAACAAATTTCCCTGAGCAAACGCCTCCTAATTTCAGAGGAAAGTTTCCTCCGAGCGCCCGCTCTCGCACACATGTTTACTCCTGTGACTGATCCAATATTTGCGCAAGGACTTATAAACTTAATTCGGTAGGCGGTAAGCTTCCTGGCCGCTTTTTGGGCCGCGGAATCCAACGATAAGGGGGATTAAAGGGGTTGTGGAGAGTGGGGGCTGGTATGCGGCTAGAGGGATTGAGAGTTGAAAGTGCCGGCAGAATCATGCGCAGGCCGTGGTATGATACAAGATACGACATGCTTTATTTATATAATAGCTATTTAGGGGCGACTTGCACCAACGCCGGTTAAGAAAGATAATCACGGTTAACCGCCCTAACCATGGATAAATACCAAATTCGCTTGCAACACAAGCTGTTACGCTAACGTTGGTTAATTTCCTTAACCAAGCCGCGAGCCTGGTCGGCCGTTAGCAACAACTGTCACAATTTTGAGATTAGGCTGTGCGTGCATGGCTTTCGACTTTAATGTCGTTGTGTACATTGTTTTATATTATTATTGATGTGACTATTTGTTAATGCTGACTATTATTTATTTTTAACTCTTCGACCCGCCGAATATACCAAAATCCAAAATCATCGGGTTTATAATCAAAATCCATACTTGCATATAAAAATTCGTAGCGAAATGATCAAAATAACAGAAAACTATCGAAACAAAATACTAAACACACGAAAAACATCAAACCCATTTTGACATATGCGCGCTGCGCTGTTTGGTTGGGAAATAGCGCGATTAGTGTTCTAACGCTCAAAAATCGCTTTTGAGGCATCCAACCCAACTAATCGTGGGTAAATATCCGGTGTCTAAAAATGTTTGATTCAAGCCATCAAAATTTAAACAGCTGTTAAATTGTCAATCGTGGTCAACTAACGGCTATTAGCAGATGTTAACGAGCTGGTTGTTTTAAGTCGCCCTTGGTCAGTTTACTAAGCTGGCATAAACAGGCCCTCATCTGGTGGTACTTAATCTGAAATGTTAACGAAGAGTGGTTTAGTTAGTAAATGATGCGTTTTACGCCACTTACCATCGTCCATTATTTTTCGCTACGTTATATAAATATGACGTGTAAAATAACCAGGGCCGTTGTCGACTGGAAAATATTGCAAAACATGGATTTATAGAAACCTCAGGACAAAATAGATTATGTCTTTAATAATATCGTCGCTTCGTGTTATTACTTCATAGCTTTATGAGCAACAGTATGAGTCTCTTCATATCTACCTATTAAGAATCTTATAGAACTTTGTTGGAATGGAACGGCTATGGATGGAACATTGGCACAATACGAGTACATGCATTTATTTAAATATTTTATGGTTTGTGTGGCTTCTGAAAAGTCCTTCGAAATATTCGCGTTTAGGAAGTAGATACATAGACACTACGTATTGATCATAAAAGTAACTAAAAAAATAGTTTGGTGGCCCGTAAAGCAAGACGGTAGATGCTTGAACCAGATTCCGTTGTGACTTTCGCGCTGTTTCTTTCACTCGTGTGGTCTAAAAACTGACAAAAAGTATTAGTTTGTCTAAAAACTAATTAAACAGTCTAAAAATAAAGAATAAAGTGTTCGGCGGAAATAGTTTAAGGTCTTGCCGCCCCCCTAGCCACTGAAATTGTCTTCTCTTACACAGAATTACAAAAAAAGGCGACCCTGAAAATAACTAAACCAATGTTGGTAAACATTTCAGGATAAGAACCAATAGTCATGTTAGAAAATCAGTGTAAGTTCATATTTGACAGGTCAATCAAAGAATGAAAAAAAACATCCTGAAATAATATTAATTTATTTCGCACGCAATTTTATTTCGATTGCTTTATTTAAGTTTTACATGTACATCAATATGAATGACCGATTTGGGGTTAAATAGTTTTTTAAATCTGCATGTACACAAATAAAAACTCTTAAAAAAATTATAAATAAAAAAAATGATCAGAAACCTTTTAAATAACCAAATAAAATAAAGTAATAAAAAAACGTCATCTATGAACAATTTTAGAATATTGATAACAATGAGATTACTTAAAGCGGTCTTAAAACGATTATTTTTTTCTTCATTAAGTATTAATTTCTTCATTACATATTGTTTATGACTTATTGAAAATGTCATTATTTTGATTTACTTAGGTGAATATTGTCGTTTCCACAAATGACCTGTTAGGTCATTTCGTGGCATTTGTTCCTAATTATTTTCTTTGTTTCTATTAAAATTCAGCACATTCAATATTTTAGAAGGCTTATAAATTATAATAATTGTATATATCATAGGTTAGCTCTAAAATATTGCCTGCGGGAAAAGGGCTCACCTTTTCGTTGGAATAAACTGTTTTATTTTTTTTATTATTCCATGTATTTGTAATATTTTTTTTTATTTTTATTCATTTTAAACATAACATGCGAAATTCCTAAAATGGTCATACCAAGTAATGGTGCGAAGTAAACGACGACCCACATTCACATGACCATGCGCAGCGCATGCCAAACTAGACCGAGTATAGCCTGTATCTGGGCATACGATTTATTTTCAGATTTGGGTGGAGAAGCATAACTGACGTAGGACACATACACTTATACACACACATATACATATACATATACACATATATACATACATACACACATACACATATATGCTACATTATGTTTATTATCTTATATCACATTTATGCAGGTATATTATTTCTAAGAGATGATTTGCAGAAGATCATTCTCTGTCCTTGAACGACCTATATCGTCAAGAAGCCATTTTTTTATTTTTTTATTGAATAAAAATGTAATAATGATCATATCTAATATTATTTTAGATCAGATCATAGATCTGATTCATCTGATCATAGATCTGATCTATGATCAGATCATATGATCAGATCATAGATCATATCTAACATTATCTAATTATAAAATCTATCGTTTACATATATAATTGTATAATTATAGCTATTATATACAATATCATACATGATATCGGACGTATTAGTATTGAATTATGACAGTGGTAATTCTTTGACAATGCAATTGTTTATCTCGTACTTAATATTTCAGGCCCAGCTATATATGTGAGTTCCCCATTCCCCTCTAAGATTTGAGATTGTTGGTCACATATTTAGAGACACCCTCGAAAATGCGGGCAAAAACGGTGTCAAGAATGTTTCCTTTTCGTCTCTCGCATGCCTACTCATACGCGATAAATTATCTAGCCAAAGCTGTCCACGCAGGGCACTATTTATCTTCGGTTTAAAATCGTTTTTGACATAAATTGCTGTAAATTAAAATTATCTTCCAGACACAAGTCAGCCATTAATAAATTTATCGGTAGTCATTTCGGCTCCCGAGTTAGCACAGAAACATATCTCAAATTTTCGGGAGATAGCTGTTCACATTATGCTGGCATATCGGTCGATCACACTCACAAGTCAACACCCATCTGGCGGCCTCCACGCATGAAGTGCGAGCCCGGTTAGGACTCTGGCCTGGGGGCCAGTTTCCCCTAGGAGTCAATCTTCTGGTGCTCGTGGACGGTTTGTGTACCGTGCCGGCATCAGCCGATTGATTGTGCATTCTGACTGACAATCGGGGGAGTCTGGAAACAGTACTGTTTCCTATAGAGCGGGGGTAGCTGTTCACCTTAAGGCGACTGCTCTTGAAAGGATCATCGGCTACCCGATTTCGGGTGAAGAGCCGGCCAAAGGATGCCGTGGTCCGCGATAGATTCGGTAGACACCGTTTTACCGCTACGTAAGGGAGAGGACCGCGCAAGCGATCTTGAACTTGTAACCAGTCGGGAGACTAGAGTATTCTGGTTGCAACTGGCAGCATGGGCGCGAGTGTCAGCCCGCTGTGTGACTTACCTGTCTATCTCGCGGTAAGGCGTTAGCTTCTTACGGGCACGTGGCGGAACTTAACGGTGGACTGTGTTGTCCTAAGTTTTCTGCGTTCACCTCACGGGAGACAGATCGATCAAATTTCGTTAAAACTTCCTGAGATGACGGGTTTGCCCGTTGTAGTCAACAGCTCTAGTTATGCTGGCACATTCGGTTCCTAATGGCTTCGTGTAGCTTGGGTTGTGTTGACCAAACTCTTTCTGTCATCTGGCCTACCCAACTCACGGTACAACTCCTATCTGTTAGCCTCCTCAAAGAGAGGCTTATCCTGTCAGGGTCGCTGTGAGTTTCTGCCACGGCTCTTATCCTGCAGGCGGAGGAGGTTGGGATAAAAAAAACGCGGGTTCGAGGGGAATACCTCGGGCGGAAATGGGCGTTTGGAGCACTATCTGCACAAAAAAAGAAGAAAGCCCAGCCGGCGAATAACCGGGGGACTGGAGACGTACGTTTCCTATGACAGCGGAGGGTAGGTGTCGACCTGACGTCTTCAACTCTTGAATCGATCTCGGCCACTCGATCCCGAGTTACCATGTTGGGCAAAGGGCGTCGCGGTCGGCAAAATATTCAAACTGAATAACCGCTTACGCCAGGTAGAGGCCGCGCAAGCGACCTTGAATCAGCTTCTTAAGGGCATGTTGGAGGAGCTATACTGTGGATTGTGTTGTCCCTAAGTCTTTGTGTAATCACCTGACGGCTCAAGGAACGATCTATATCGTTATAACAGTCCGAGGTGTCTGATTCGCCCGTTGACAGTTGACAGCTCCAGAGTATGCTCGCATATTTTACGGGTACTTTTAATGGATTTCCATTAATTTTCATGGATTAATCGGAGGATTCCATAATTTGAACAATACCTAATAAGTAAAGATTTAATTATGTCATATTATTTTGTCGTTATATTAACCCCGATTCAATATACAAAAACCTATTTTTCTCTTTCCTGATATTTTAAAGTAAGTACATATATGTTTCTCAGAGTAATAAAAAACATTTTAATGGAGAAAGTAAGAGCAAAACATTTCTTTCCTCCAAATGGGGAAGCATATTAAAACTGAAAGGAAAGCTAATGGAAAATGCGTAGGGAAACCTAATAAAAACTTTCAAGGAATTTCTCGACATTTATCATATTTCTTCACAAGGAAAATGTTCATATAACAGTTTAGTAGGCATATAGGTAAAATTAAAAGGTTCGAATCACGTTCAGTGTGAAGAGATATTTTAAGCGGAGACTAAATAGTCTCGCAAAAGCAAATTCATTTTAAATATCAGAGAAAATGACTACCTTGGATCACTAAAAGGTTCTCGAATGGCGACCACGAACCGGCAGACAAAGTGTGGGACGGGCCCCCACAAGATGGACCGATGACATAACCAATGTCGCAGCACCTAGGTAGATGGCGACGGCTTAAGACCGCTCCTCATGGCATTCTATGGGGGAGGCCTATGTCCAACAGTGGACGTCTACCGACTGATGATGATGATCTTTATAATTTATTCATAAAGCAAACCTTATGGTCGCCACATTAATGTTCGAAATAAAGTCAACCCTAAAAAGATTTTAAAGCTACCATAGCAACGCTTCATTTTCTAACTTTGAAACAAAAAGTTTGGGAAACGAGGGTTAAAATATTAACTTTGTTTTATGTCAAAAATACCTAGCATTTTTGCAGTACTAGATGCCTTAGGAATATAGAAATGCCAGTCTGGCTAGCGGCAGTGGTTGCGTTTACCGGGATTTTGGATTAAAATATGGTTACAATATAAAAGCAACTATAATCGACTTTCTCGTAAAATAAATATTTTATCAGAAACTGGAGCCGAAAATTATAAAATCAACGTTGAAAGTATAATCTCGATATCTAGACTATGGTGACGAAATACAGGAACACGTCTCAGAGATTAAAGATAAGAATTTACACGGCCCGGTGATATAGTGGTTAGGTCGCCTGATCTTACATTGTAAGGTACCAGGTTCGATTCCCGGCTAGGTCACCATTTTCCCTTGGAATAAACTTAACGGAATTGCATTTTCAATTATGTCGATCGAATGTAATAAAAAGACACACGCTTGCACACATATTACACACACACATACATATAAACACGTCATAGTAGGGTTGGTTGTAAGAGATTGCCATATGACATTAAACCCGCCCATTGTGACTTCACTATAAAGAGTAGAAACAAACAAACAGTAGCGACCGACCGCGAAGGAGAACATTTTGATTATAAAAAAATGGGTTGTTCGCGATGTAGACGAAGTAAATACTTCCTAAGTTAGAAGTAAATGAGACTTCGATGAAAATTACTATAATAATATTAATGGTTATGCGTCATGTCCTTATAAGCCTCAACTTTTCGTATTTTTTAAATCACAGCACCAATCGCAAATATTGCCACTTATTTGATTGCGACCAAGGGAAATGCCTGTGAACAAAGAAGGATTTCTATCATTCATATACCAACAAAGCGAACGAGGAATCAAGGCTTACATTTCATTAAAATTAGTTAATATACTGAACCCAATGAACGTTTAATTTGAAATACTAATAAAACTAATTCTGATTTGATTCAAGAATTCAAATTTAAGGATATGTGTTATCGTTTTCACGTTTCAATTTTATTGTCAAGATAACTTACTTTATTTGAAAAATGACAACCAGTCGTCAAATGTCAGCCAGTAGGTCCGATCCAACTTAAGCATGGTAAAGTAGGTATATAGTTATGACCTTTGTTATTCAATGTCATACTTTTCAGCGGACAGACAGCAATTAGTCCACGATAATAGCATTTCGAAACATTAAATATTAGCTCGTTTTTAAATGGAATTAGACTCGCCGAAAATTAAAACTCAGTCAAGCCGTCGTTCGTCGCCTCGCAAATAACGAGGACTCATCTAACTTGATTAATGGCAAATTTGTACGGCCACGTCTATCCCATTAAAAAAAGTCCTTTACAAGGGACGAAGAGTGTTTTGCGGAGCATAAAGCGAGTCGAAATTGCAAACCAGTAAACGCAAATGGGAGTGGGCTTGACGGTCAACAATTTAAAATGTTTATTTAACTTGTCTTCAACCCCAGACCCATGTAATTCTAATTAACATCCATGCCTACGGTCCATTCAACCGTTTTATTTATCGCGCGAGTGAAATTTAATTTCGCTATAATAGAATATTTAAAATCGTTAAAAATTGCGCTAGATCTTCGACACTTTTTTTAATTAAGATTCAGCCCTCGAATATAAATCTTCGTACCTTGAGAAAAGCAATTACCTAACCAACAATTAATTAGGCCCTTGGCGCCTTTTCTTGCTCTATCAACTCGGGTCACAACCGTGGAATATGAAATTGAAACTTATACCTGTTCTTATCTGTTCAGCAAGGTTCTCTTTCTTTATTTTTTTGTCCATCGTTTTATTTCTAACCGCCCTATCTTTGGCTAATTATTCAAAAAGTAGGTAAATCCTTGTTTTTTTAAAACATTTCTCAATAACAATACTTGATTAAATATATAGCCAAAATATATAGCCAAAACACAAGACAAAATATATAGCGGTTAATATAAGCGGTTTTTATTGAGCGGTTTTTTATAAATTTGTATGCGGGGTGTTGTTACTGCATGGGCATTTATTTTTGTGGCTGAATCAGTACAACGAAAAAAGCAACTTTTAATTGAAAATAATAAGAAAATGTAAAATATTTTTTTTTTATGTTTAATTATTATGAAAACCTATAATCACGATGCGCTTTCTAGCGGTTAATAAAATGTCGCTGATATTGTTTATTTACGACTAATCACCTACCGCTAGATGGCGCAGCGCGCTCAAACGCTTTTCAAACCTTGATTTAACAGTCAACTTCTTCAAAATTTCTATTTTAAAAAAAAAAACATTTTTTTTTTCCATTTTTTTTAATCAAAAGTTGCTTACCACGTTGTACTGATTCACCCACAGAAAAAAAATCCCTTGCAGTAATAACATACCGTATATATGTATATGTATATAATTTTTATATAAACTGTTCTATATGATGTTATAGAGGACGTATTACTTACGTTCGTATAGGTATGGCGGTTAAGTCACTCTAAATTTCGATCTTATTCGTAAAAATACCAAATTTTAAAAATAGTATGACCAGAAATTACTACATTTAAGTTTATTTTCATTTATGTCGATAATTTCAATCCCTCGTATTTAAAATCTCTTTATTGATGGATACAATCGTTCTTTTTTATCAATAGAGCGCGTGTTTGTGTCACTATTCTTCCCCGATGTCGCCATACTACAACGCGGTACGAACAGTGGTAATCGGTGATTTTTTTGTAATTGAATACATGGTTCGCTGCTTTATACATTCTTGCAATGGGGAACTATATATTTTAAAGTGATGCTAATAGCAGATCAAGCATACCAATATTAATTTAAATCAAAATATCGGCCTATGGCTTTGAACCCCAAAGTAACATATTTTTTGTTAAAATTAATTTGGAGTCAGAAGGAAAAAAAGAATAGATTTAAAAGTTGTATAATTGAAATTATAATAATGAATTTTAATCTTAGAGCATTGAATGAAGTTACAATCGAATATACCCAAGTTCAAAAAAGGAAAATGTTGAAATTGAAAAAAAAAGCATTTGTTACATATTTATTATTATTACAGGTACAAAATTTTGCTTACTATGATGTACATAATGAAGTAATTATCTCGGTGAAAAATCATCAAAAAAGGCCTAGTGTAATATGAAATACCCACGTTTTCAAGAAATAACCAGACAGGTAATTATTTATTACTAGCTGACCCGTGCCCACTTCGTTAGGCGGTAAAATTTTTAACTTGTGATGAAATTATGAGCGTGGTTCGGTTAGTACTGAGTGCTATGATTTATTTCCTGACTGCCAAAAGAAGGGTTATATTTTTAAAGCATATGTATGTATGTATTTGCATGCCAATAATTTGACTCTATTACCGTTATTTGTGAGTGTCTTCTTGTCAGTGTCTTATTTGTAACTGTCTTATCTCTTTAACCATTTATGCAGTAAAAGGGAAATTATATGCAGTAAAAGGGAAAAGTCTTTTGTTTTACATTTGAGATGATAAATTTACTTATTTTGATATGAATTCATAATTGTTGATAATATGAGCAATAAACATGACCTAATGATTTAAATTATTTTTTTAATACAAAAAACTACTTTTTGTGACATAAATATAAAATGTAGACATAGGCTGTCGCTGACTTTTTTGTAGGCATTACCAACCTTTACAACTTTTCTCTAGAACTTTATCCTATATCTCTCATCGTTAAGGCAGCGTTAGTTAGAAACGTTTTCGTTCGACCGTTTTTTCTCCGACTTGCTTTGCAAATCCGACTACCGCGAAAAAGTATTTTTATTTTTCGAATTAATATATAGCCTATGGCACTCACAAAATAACGTAGCATTCTATCGGTAAAAGAATTTTCAAAATCGGTTCAGTAGATCCAGAGATTACTTCCTACAACCTCACAAACTTTACCTCTTTATAATATTAGTATAGATTACCTTGCTGGTAATCATTTATTATTTTCTTTAAATAGAAGAATATATAACTTTTTTTTATTTTTTTTTTTACAAAAATCATAATAACAGTTACAGATTAATTAAACCTAACCTAATTGGATCGTATAATTAAATACTGCCTAATGATAAATAAAATAATATGTTGAAAAAATAAATGTTCAAATAATCTTTAAAGGTATGTGATAATAATAATATAGAGAACAAGAAGCATGCCAGTAATTAATATATGGTAGGCGAATAATAATGATAATAATAGTTACTGTGTTAGTAATGGTAAGCTATTAGCTAGCTAGGAATGAAAGAAATTAGTTTTTTATTTTATTTTCTTCCCTGGGTGACCAACCAGTGGGTTAGTCTTTTTTGTTTATATTTATACCTTGAGCATTAATGCCGGGTATATCCTTAGTTTTATTGAACAACGACGGGGCCAAGTTACACTAATTGTTTTTCTGACTATCTCTTTTCTCTCTGTTTCATGTGTTCAATGGCCAGAAAGTCCCTAATGTGGACATCCTAACAGTCAATAACTACTACCGACAACCCGGACAGATGTTGGCCGAAATCGGAGCTGGAATTCAAAGTAACTATTTGAAAAAAAAGTATGTTTACAATAACAGGACCGAAAAAACGTGGTCACTGGTTCTCTTTGCCGGTTCTTTCCAGTGAATGTATACTTAGAATCGGTCGGAAAAACAATAACATATAAAGTAGTCTTATTGTCTTTTAACGTTTTGTATTATGTAATTTATTTACACTCAATAAAAACTTTCGATTTGATTTAAATGGCAAAAGGTATTGGAATGAAATTGATAATTATGCAAATTGAAAAAGAAAAGAGAAAATATATCACAAGTTAAACACAGATAAACATTACGGGGCAAATATGGTCTATTTATACAGGTCAAAGGTCTCCTTTATCTGGTTTAGAAAAAAATGAGGGAGCTTTGATTTATGCACCTAAGATTATGGAATATTTAGTGTCGAAAATCTGACAATTCACAGAGCACCACGTTTAATTTTATCAAATGACAGAATTGAATTATTAATTCAGCTTCCTCTGAAATGAACACGATCCAGATCCGATTTGTTAATTATAAGGGATTTCAGTTTCAGAGCGAATAATGCAACTCCCCTTGCAAACAAGAATTAAGGGGATTCTACATGGTTTACTATTCTGGCCACGCTGCTATTAAAGCGCTAATCATGTTTATCGACTGTCTGGAAGGGCTTCTGTGTATGCGTTAATTGCAATCGATCTGCCAGGCATGTATAATATACCGATTTAGTAAGTATATACATTCACCTTCTTGAAAACCCCATTTACGAAGATCATGTAAGTTGAATAACATAGACTAATAGTCCGATACGGCAGTAAAGCTTTGGTAGAAAATATAATTAAAAAAAACTTTCGTTCCTTTTAACCCTATAATCCTACCAATGATCGGAGTGGACTTATCCTACCCTGGGTGACAAGGCAACCTTGTTATTGATTTCGAGATATTTTTGTAAATAAAAGATTTAAAATATTTTTAATATTTTAATTCTACTCTTAGGTTAACAGTAAGGCGGTGCCAACAACAACGGGCGAAGCCGTCACCCCCGGCTGGTATGACGATATGTGTTTGTTCTTTCAGGCTGAGATGAACGTAGAAGGCGTAGAGACAAGACTATCTACTGTCTAGCTCCACGAACAAGCCCGTTAGAGGCCAACGCCTTACGGCAAGGCACCGGGAAAGGTACCCAGCGGGCAGTCTTGCCTCAAGTTTTCGAGTAACTACCAGTTTTGGTAGGATATCTCCGTCTAGAGTTAACCTTCAGGATACTTTCGTTCTCCCGACTGGTTACTGGTCCGAAGTCACTTACGCGGCCTCTACCTGCTGTATTGTAGCAGTAATTGAATTTGATACACGGGATAGGGTGGCTCAAGGTCATTTTAAGAGTGGCTTGATAGCAGGTCAACATCCACCCCCGCTGCTTAGGCAACAGTATATTTCCATAGTCTCCAGAGTCCTTCAGATATTAGTCAGAGTGCACAACCGATTGGCGTCCCGAACGGTGCGCATACCGTCCAGTAGCGCCGGGATGCAATTCCGCCAGGAGAAACCGCTCCACCAGCTGTGAGGCCTGAGACGCGAGAGTCTTACCCGGGGTAGCCTTCCGCACGAGGAGGCTTCTGCATAGAGTTGAGCCGATCCAAGAACAAAATGGAATTTGTGGCCCAAGCTGCACGAAACAGCTCGCTACCTTAGGTACTCTTAGGTTAACATAAATATAGAAAAGCACTTAAATATTAATAAAGCATCTATTTCACACATTTAGCGCATATTTTAATTTGATGCTCGCCACAGACGGCCATTTTGCACTTGCTGCAAAGAGTTTTGCTTTTGGTTTTGCATAACCTGCATCTCCCTTGGTTTGGAAAGTCAGGTGTTGGTGGTTCTAGCATATCAGATTTCTTCGAAATTCCGTATATAATTTGGTAGATATTAGTGTGCACTTTTAATGAACATATTTTTTTAATGTTTATTTTTTTTTTAATAAAATTTATCACAAGGTGATACAGCACCCTGTGTATGGTTCTAGGGTTAAAATAAATGATAAAACTTTAGATAAACTGCATGATGAAAAGACTTTTGGTAAACTGCATGATTGTGAACTCCTGTGACTAGTATTCAGCCCAACATATGCCATTATGGTGGATGAATAATTATAATATGAGAATTTATGATGATAACATACTCAAATGGATATATATCAAAAACACACGTAAAAATATATCTTTGGAGTAGATGATGTTATCTTCCGACAATGTAAAATAATTGCAGTTTTTAATGTTTTATTCTAGTAGTAATGCAATTAGTTGAGATTACGTGTGTATGTATAAACTTGATATGCAATTTCCGTTAAAGTTTGGGTGTATTCTATTAAACTGCATTATGGATAGATTTTGTAAACGTGCCGCGCTTAATATGGATGCTATTTTAGACTACTACCGCGCTTGATTATGGATGCTGTTTTACAGGATGTATTAATAATCGTACTGCTGTTAATGCTTATTCTTCAATCATCCACATAAATAAAAAAATAATATATAATCATAAAATTTTAATTTGCTGGTTATTACAGTGAAGACATATAATACAGTTTTTAAGATATATTTCATTTCTATGCTTTTCCACACAACCGTGCCCCTAAATGTCATTATTTAAATCCTTGAAAAATTAATAAAAATTGGTGCTTGCTCAGTCGCTTACAAATCGCGGTGTTTTAGGTGATAACGTCAGGTTTTCGGATGCCTTTGCAAGATTTTATTCAAGATGTACGTGTCAATTATTTCGATAACATTTATTTTATTTGTCATTACTCACACACCGAATTTTCCTTACTGGTAGTAGGTACAGGCTCGGTGCTTGCATCGTCAACCGAATTTGCCTCCGCCGCTAATCTTCTTTGGCGCCCCTGTAACTCTCTCGATCGCTCGGTGCTGGACTTTTGCAAACTTTTTGTGTTACAAACTTTAGGAAAGCCATTTCCTTAGATTCTCAACTTGTTTAAGTCTCATATTTGCAAATATTCTGGTAAAATTATGATTAACAACATTTTCAAATTTTAAAAATGACGGATATTGTTGTTCGGTTTTTATTGTTGAAGCAAATATGGCTTGAAGTTACGGTAGAGCTAATCAGACGCTTTTCTAAAAAATCCTAGTTTTACATCTTATGAAGATAGACTGCTTGCAAGGTATGAGTTACCTCCACTGCTAATCTTCTTTGGTGATTGCTGTCTACCCCAAAGTATTCATATTTTAATTCTATTTATGCAGAAATTCTTTAAAAAAATTAAAAATTCATTCGGTTATTACCGTTGAAGCCAATATCGCTTCAAGTTAAGTTATAACCTATCAATAGATTTCCTCTTCCACCTTGATCAGCATCCTAGATTTACGCATCGGAGAGATACCAGTACAATAATTATGCTAGCATGATCATATTGGTAACTCTATATATTCGTCTCTATCTTTTCGCCCGCCACACCCAGAGATTCCGCCAAAATACTATCATCGCCGCGTCTGCCTCCTCAAAACATCATTAACTAGAATTTTACATGTATAAGATATCTAGATTTAGTTGGTTCTTTGCTATCAATTCATTCCTCAACCAGTTATCGTCTCATGAAATGTATTATAATTTTGTTGCATCGTAAATTATAACCTAGTTACCAAACCGAATTTACATTTTTTTCGTGTTAAAACGTGAATTCCCATGTACTAATGACTGGAAATATTTAGTGTCTTCTTCTGAGAAGAAATGACTCCTAATGATAAAAATAATCGTACTTGAATTAATGTTATCGTACACTTGTTGCTCCTAGCGCATGCAGTGCGGTGTCGACGACGCACGACCGGAATTCGCAAGGTATTCGCAGTGCTGTGGGTTTACGTGCGCTACCGCTCTGTCGACCTCCGCAGCGCCATAGAATAAATAACTATAAAGTTGAATATCCTTTAAACAGAAATGACAAGAGATTTGATCATATTTTACAGCCCATCAGATCATAATTATGCCCCCAGATCCCCCAGATCATAATTAATTTGCCTTTCCAGCATAAATAATATGTTTAGACTAAACAAAGCATAAAGGCTAATTTCTGGTTCGAATCAGCCATTATAATACTTTTCCTGTTCGATGTATTGAATCACTCCTTAAAAAACATGTCCGAGCAACCCGAACACGTTGTATAAATACGCATAATTTCTAATTGAATATGTTGGTGGCCAGTCAGGGGCATGTGCTATTATATCTATATTGGTGGACGTATATTTGGAAAGCTACAACTTACGCTCACGCGTTGTGTACTAGCGGCGCATTCATTTGTATAGATGTGGGACACCTATGAAATTAAATATATGTCGCTTCTGGACTAAATGAGTAGCTCGTCTATGGCAGCGTCCGTGCTCTTTGTTGCGGCATTGTTCCCGTGACCCTCGGCGATCGCCTCTATGAGCGATAACTTCGCGAGAATCGTACGCGCCCATCATAAAGTACACCCGCCCGAGAGCATCTTCAAACCGAGCGCCACACACGAGAACCCGCAATGTGCATTCCGTTTAATAGCAATGCTTTATAAGATCAGTGGCTGAGTTCAATAACGAATCGTGCTTCCTAAATCATCCGATAACGCACCGATGATCAAAATAGCAAACGATCAGACTAAAGGATATAGAAATAAAATCGGTTATCTTCGAGCCCCGCTTGCTTGCAAAGGGCTCCATACCATATTGAGGAATTTTAAGTTCTCAACGGCATACAGTGGAGCTCGCAAACATGACATTTGGGAGGTTTCCGAATAAAAGTTTATATTTAATATTAGGACGCACATTTCACAGAGCAATTAGTAATGCAAAATATTAATTTTAACTACATGTATTTACTTCTCACCATTATTGATTGTTATCTTTAATGTGTATTGTATAACTTCAAGGTAAAGCAATTTTTACTTAAAATTCCACAGTTAATAATATTTTCAATTCAAAATGCGAGTACTTATTAGCCAATAGCACTACGGTCTAATTTGCTGCTACAACGTTATTTATAATCGACGTATGTACTCGAAAGACCTCTAGGGCATGCAATGTGATTTTGCCGGATGGCTCGAGAAGGACGACAAGAAACCGAACATGGCTGAGTACAGACACGAGGCTACCACTAATACGTATTACCGGGTTATAAATGAGTCGACACTTCAATAGAAAGGCCTGGGTCTTACTCGGGTAAAAGGATAGTCTATTTCCCTGAGCCCACTCGAGTATAGTGTCTTTATAGTGTCGAGTATAGTGAGTTTCGCTCCGCTATTCTTAACCACCAGAAGAGTCTATAATCTGCATAAGCGCTAACGTTATCTTCTAGTCTTCCCGGAGGGGAGTCCCTGGAAATGATCGAAGAGGACATTCCATAGGGTGCTCCCTGAGGAACCCCATAGTGGATGTTTTACTTACCGAAGTGGAATTGTAACGCAATGTTTCAGTTCGACCCCCGAAATAGCTTCTTATTGATTTCAGTAAATTGTTTGGACGTTGTCTACCCCGGAATTAGCACAGTATCGTTGGCCACTACGGATTATCAAAAGCTCCATAAATCCAAGAAACCTCACCACATACTTGGCCTGGTAGTTATGGGACCAGTCCTTCTCGTAGGGGATGCCTTTCTCCTTTCCCTTCCTTCGAGTAAAGCCAAACTTTATCTCTCTCATTTGCAGCCTCTGCATCATCAAGCACATCCTAGGGTAAAAATAGCGTTGTTCTTTGAATACTATTATCTTTAACATATAAGATAAATTTTCCCCAGCTCGAGGTCTGTAAAGTTGTTTGGAAAATAAAATGAAATGAAATGTAAGTATGTGTGTAAGATATGTGTATGAATTGCATTTTGTTATTGCATATCATGTTTTGTTTTTGTTTTCTTATTGTTTGTATACTGAGAGGGATACATTTTGTCTGTCTTATGTTTAACGTAAGTAAATTTAAGTCTAACCATATTTTCACTATTGCAAGTCCTGCATTTTTTCGACTATAAACTATATTCCATGTGGAACCAGAAAATATAAATTATCATCAGCACATGATATTATTGAATATTTTAAAATATTATTGCATAAGTTAGGAAAATATTTCAAGATGACACAGGTGGTTCTTAAAGAAAGACTCATTCAATGGTTAAAGCTCCCTTCCGAATTTACGCAACTAAAAATTTAGATATTTTTGCAATGCCACGCGCCCGCGCACTTTCGGTATATACATAAAGATATAAGTATACCGCGGCGACAAGGGAATACGTCCCACCGTTGGCAGTGGCCGATTACGAATGACGATTTCGGCTTCGCGCGTCGTCTAATATAGTCGATTTGGCTTTCCAATTATAATATAATAAATTATCAAATGAATAGTTTTTTATAAAATAAAAATTAGACTACAATAATAAAATAACTTAAGATCACTGTGTTATTTTTTATATCACTCAAAAGTATCTTTAATAGGGAGAAAAAAAAATGTTTGGCCATAACAATTCTGGAAATTACGTAATTTCAAATATTTTTTTCATATATTTTTTGTATGAAAGTTTCAAAAACTGTCTTGGTAATATGCAAATAGACCATACGCTGGTATAAATGGTATTTTTTAATATTGAGAATCATATCTAGATTTTTCAAAAACTGAAGACAAATCTCGCTCGTTTTTATTTTTTTGGAAAACAGTAACAGAATGAGGATAATTTACAATTAATATGGAAATAATTTACCAATTTCGTTTTGGCGAAATTAGAGCTTAAGTACCGCGTTTTTAAAATACGGCATAATTGTATTAAAATTCTTTTTCGTGAGCTTTTGGCCGCCAGGGCCGGCACGGTCTCTTAATTTTGTAAAGGAAGAACGGAAACTGAATATGTCCTCATGACATTTAAAAAACAGCAACACATTTACATACACACACACTTTACACACCCTCGCATCTCTAACAATATAATTACCTATATGTAAAGAAGATTGAATTCAGCTTTTTATTTTATAAAATTTTATTTTGTATTTGGTTTTATTTGATAATTATTTTCCACTACTTTTATTATTATTTTCCACTACTTTGATTATTTTGATATTTAATTATTATTTCGTGTATTTGGTATTATTTTTAATTTTTTATTCATTTACTATAAGAATTTCTTAACATCAAATAATGTCATATAAAATTGGCATTTTAAAATAGGCATTACCTAGTTAGGAGTGACGCAAAATTATTGTGTAAAAATAATTTCTTTTTATTTTTTTTTCAATAAATGAGTTAAACAAAATCGATTGACAAATTTTGAATTCAATTCTGTTAATTATATCACAGTAAAACATTACGATACCAGCCATGAATCAAAACCCCGAACCATACAATGTAAAATCAGGCGTCCTAACCATCATTCAAACGGGCCAGTTATATCATATGGGTTGTGCAATAATGTATCGCCATTATTTAATATTATAGCTTAAGAAAAAATTATTCTATGAAAATATGGCGCAAAATCTGTTGCAAAAGTAACATTATTAAAAAATCTATTGTGTCATCCTAAGACTTTCCCAACAAATAGCCTAGGTCTGATTTCATCTGAATATTAATTTCGTAAATAAAATCGATGAGCGACCTCTCTTGGCGGCGCAACCGCCTCGGGCTGCGAGGTTCGTTTGGGCAAAGCGCCAACAAGTAGCGTTATCATTTGATTAAAGTATATGATGTAATTTAAATATTATTACATTTCAAAAATAGTATGATACTCCAATGAAAATTTTACAATGTGATTCCAGCCCAACAAGGTATCTGTGTCCCAAACATCAAGTTTATAAGTCAAATATTTCGAGTTGACATATAACTAGTGCGCCCCCTGGTGGGACGATTTCAACTACAACCATTTGAACTGTTGCCATGGCCAAATGATGCAAATATGCCAAATTTCAGCTCAATCGGATGAAGCGTTTGGGCGCTATCATGCCAGACACGCAGACAGATTTCAATCTGGAAATAGTCTAACACCTTGAAGTCCCTTCCGGGATGCAAAAGGTACGGCCGAGTTTTTACTTCACAAGTTTAGGGGTCAATCATCTCAGGGTACTCAAAATAAATATTTCTGTCTTCATCTCGAAAAAATAAATGCGCGTTCACAATACTTACCCTCCTGGTCGTCTGGTAAGCTGGGAAGGTAACATTAAATAAAAATACAATTTCACTTCCAGTGGAATAACTCACGTAACGCGCATGTATCCCGATGCGGCACGAAACGGCCGACAACTTTATCAATCGGCATAATGGCATGGCGAAGACCTCAAAGTTCACCGAGTAAATATTAAAAAGCGGCTGACCGACGACCCTGCCGCCATTAATGTGTTTCATCTTTTGCATATGGAATGCAGCCGCACGACCGAGAGCGCGGCGGAAACAATATTGGCAATGCGAGGACAAGGCGGGACATGGCAGGACAAGGCGGGAAAAGGCGGGACATGGCGGGACATCGCGATATCGATTCACGTTCCATCCATGCAATGGAAGAAACTGAAAAAAAAATAACAGATAAATATCCGAGTGGCAAGTTCACGACACGGCCAGCTCTTTCGATCATCGTTTAATTGCCTTCACCGTAGGTCAGATAATCGGTCCGATTGCGTTTCTTTGTGAACTAAAACTAAAATTAGTTCAAGTGAACGAGATAGAGCAATACGTTAGAACGACATATGAAACGAACGATCGTCGATAAAAACTACCTGTCGAACATACATATATTCGTCCGAATAAATATGAACACATTTCGTGCAGTCTTAGATTCAGATGCTTTATCTTTAGTGGATAGTTTTAATGTGGAACAGTGACAACTGTTCATATCACATTTCGCTCTAGCGTATTGCCCTGTCTCGTTCACACGAACTAATTTCCGATTTTGGTTCACAAAGTAACGAAATCGAGCCCAATATTACATATTTCGTCTTTTGATCAGGTACGTTTCAGCATTAATGTTTCGAAAGAACGCTATCTAATATTCTCTAAAATTACCCTAATACTGTCTCTACCAGCCCTGATAGCTGAGTAAATTCTCTTGCCGATTCTAAAGACAAGGTATGCGTCAATAGTCTCAGAAGAGTAAAACCATGGCAAACCAATATACCGAGTGAGAACAGTAAGCGCATTTTCGATAGGAAAGTTGTTACGGGGATGGGTGCCAGTGAAGTAAGCAGAGATATACGTTACAGCAAATGCCTGTATTTGGCTTTCTGCCGATGTGGTTGTCGAATTTCTGGAACGTTTGACTGCCATATGACGATGCACTTGCTCTCTTGCTTTTGCAAGTTTCACATTTTTCACTGACGCTTGTAGTACGATGTCCAGTATACGTGTTACGATTTGTGGTAGCCTCTAGGCTCGTGACGTCGTTCGCTTCAATTTAAATGTTGTTCTAAGAGAAGCTACTGTTTGTATACTGTGGGAAAAGTGAAATTCTCTATGTTGGACTTCTTTCTTGTTTTCTACGGGCCTATCGCAGGAAAAGTAAACTGATAAAAATTACAGAAAAATATTGAATTGATACATTACCATTTTGATATTACGGTTTTATACAAAATAACGATGTTGCAATCGTAACTTTGTTCAGTTACGAGGAATTTTGTTCACACTCCATTACTCGTTTTTATGTATCAACATTTTCCCTACGGTTAATATGGAAATAACAGTATACTGTAGTTTAAACATGATTCATGTGTCCGACTATAATCGTACGTATACGTTAATTAGGTTACGTATACGTACGTTACGATATTATTACATGCTGTCATGTTAGAAGCGAGATCCCAAAGTCGCGACGTAATGAAATAACATTATGTTTTAACATTACGACACTGTAACTACCGTCACGCCAACACCGTTATGCGTCATTCATTATACGTATGGACCATAGTACAAGTTATAGTTATATATGTAATCCTATTTGAAACATGCATAATTCCGTGTTTTACATCGTTAAATTTTTTTCAGTGTAGGGTAAAAAAGGTCTTTGCGTGCGAGCGGAGTATACTGCGACTCTCAACGCTCGCCACTCTGGTATTTGTAGGACATACATTGAGATTTTCTGCAATTTTGTCGGTAAAGATGGGAATTTGAATCCCTATGAGGTGATGAATATTCTTCAGAAGGATGACTCTGGCGGTGATCGTTTCTTGACATCCATTACAGTATAATCACATCATCCATCCTCTTAAATATTCCATCAATGCATGTTTTGCTAGATAAGAAATACTACGTATCGATTAGTATACATTACAATACACTAATATTGCTAACATTACATAGAAAACACGACTGCCGTTACAGAAAGTAAACTATTGTATTTATTGTTAATTTTTTTTACGGTTTCTTATAAAATATTTATGGTCTATGTACTTATCCATATAGATACATGTATATTTCCGGAATGTACTCAATCGGTCCCATTTCACACTAAACACGACATATTTGTGTTAATTTATTGACATTTAGACATTTGGACATTTAGACACCTAATTACTAAAAATTCAGACACTTAAGGTACCCAATGACACTCGAGATGACATAAGGATTCTAACAATACTACACACATTAAATCGGTTAAAGCATTAAGAAGTTATAAAATAAAATAAAAATAGAATAAAAAATAACGTAAAACATAGATGGTGGAATAAAAACAAACGTAAAACATATATAGATGAATTCTGAACATATTACACTCCTTTTTATTTGGGCAGTCGTGTAATAAAAGGTTACTAATAGTACTAGATAAACTACCTTATTTTTTTAGTGAACAATGAATATCAATAAATATTTTGTATTTGTAAACAAAAAGAAACGTTTTGTTGTTCGTAAAATATTTATTTTTCTGAACAAATATTGCAGAACCTACTATTATTTTTTAATATTCTAAAAGATCTCTTTTACTCGGGCTTTCGATTCCATTCGCTGATTAAATACTATTAATGAGAGTACTTTGCAATTAGTGTCTACGTTTCACTGAAAGTGAAAAGATTCTTTCATTTATATGAATAAAGTCTACTATTTCGCAATTCCACTAATGGTGAAAGCTTACGTTGTGCAATTTTATAAAATTTACTTATGGATGAGCATTAAACACGTACCACATTAAAAGTATAACACAGGCAGTTACAGATCGTCTAGGTCTACTTTATTTATTTATTTATTTATTTATTTATTTATCCCTAGTATTACATGATTAAATTTCCTATAGTATATTTTACATCATTTAGTCGTACATACAAAATGTGAACCCTGGAAATTTACTAAAGGTGCGGCTTCGGCGGGATTTTATCACCTCACTAGGCAGAGCCTGTATTGAGGTGATATTTAGTACTGTGTTCATCTGCCGGGTGTATAGGTATTTCATTTAATCTTGGGAAATCCTACAAGTGTATATTGTATAACTATTATAGTATATAGGTATATATGTTAAATAAAAATATTTATTAAATTAAATGAGATATAATATATATGGGAGATATATGAATACAGTTATGGGGCTAATGAGATAATAATAACAATAATAAGTAATATAAATCATCTGTGCACCTATTTAATAACGTTAGTTACTAACGACTCACAGTGCTCCCTCGTCGAGTGTAATAACCATAATGTTACCAGTCTTTTGTAGTGAGCGTCATTTTGAATGATTGTAGCTTGGCCTAATTGCGTGGTAAATATGTTATGGAGTTTTTTCGCTAGGTAAATATAGTGTCTTTGTCCAAAGGTCGTTCTCATTTTTGGTTGTACATGTCTGTCTTTATGTCTTGTGTCGTGTCTATGGGCGTTACTGGTCGGCTTGCTGTTGTCCCGTTGGAGTTCTTTCCTATAGCATATCAAGACCTGCCGTACGTATAGCTGTCTTGCATCCAACACCATAAAATCCCTGTAGAGCTGGTCACTGGAGTAGCGGTATGGCTTCCTGGCTATAACCCTAATCAAGGCCTTTTGGGCCTTTATCAGAGGATCCAGATTTGTTTTGGCCATACCACCCCAGCCTAGTTGTCCGTATATTAGCAGAGATTGAGCTAACGCGTAATATATCGTCCTCAAGACATTGATTTCAAAGACGTTTCGAATATTTTTAAATACATACATTAGTTTTCTCATTCTTAACGCTGTGATGTCAACATGGTCATACCATTTTAGGTTATTGTCAATAGTGATTCCTAGGTATTTTATTTGACATGCTTTTTCCAATGGGTGGCAGTTGCAGTAGTTATCATAATTGCATTCGTGCAGTATAAGTTGCAATTCAGGTGATGGCTGCTGCCTCCTGTCGATACTAAAGGTCAAATACTTCGTCTTTTCCCTATTGAGTGTTAGCAAGTTTTTGTCTAGCCATTGATGGGCTGCTTTTAATCCAGTCTCTGCCTGGCCGAATACTAACTCCCATGTGTCTGCTTGGAAAAGTAACACCGTATCATCAGCAAATGACAGAACAGAGCCAGTTATTTCCAGTTGACAAAAGTTGTTGATGTACACGAGAAAAAGTAAAGGCCCCAACGTACTCCCCTGGGGAACACCGTAGTTGCATGGCAAGCCATCACTTAGAACATCGTCAATTTTCACTCTTTGTGATCTTCCCGTAATGTAGCTAGTAAACCAACTTATCTCGATGTCACCAAAACCAAGTTGTGTTAACTTTTCTAATAGTTTGTCATGTGGAACTGTATCGAATGCTTTAGCCAGGTCAAGAAAAAATCCTAGACATCGCTTATTTGCATCAATATTTTCTGTCACATACTTTGTGATAGCCAAGATTGCTTCAGACGTTCCTCGACCTGGTCTAAAGCCGTACTGACCGTCTGATAGAATACCGTTTTGTTCAAGATGGTGTGTCAGTTGTTTGGCTACAATTTTTTCCATGACTTTGCTTAAACTATTAAGCACAGATATAGGTCGGTAATTTTTGGGATCTGTTCTGACACCTGCTTTGTATATCGGAGTTACATTAGCCACCTTAAATTGTTTTGGAAATTCGCCATTTTGAATTGATAAATTAACCAAGTATGATAGTGGTTTTATTATGTAGCGGTGGATAGTTCGGAGTGAGCTGCCGCTAATAGCGTCAGGTCCCGGGGCTGTGTCACTTTTAAGATCGAGTAGAGTTTTACATATATCAGATTCTGTAATTAATTTAAATTTAAATATCGGAATATTAGTTATTGTAGTTATATTATTTGTGATAGTGCTATTGCCTATACAAGAGTTCCTCCTATGCATGATGTCGTTAGATAAATTTACACCAACGTTTGTGAAGTAACCATTTAATGTATTTGCAATTTTCAGTTTGTCGGATATAATTTCATTGTTTGAGATTAGTTCGGTAACTTTACTTTTTATTTCTGTATTGGAGCTCAGTTCCTTGACTGCCTTCCATATTACCTTTGGATGATATTTGTCTCTTTCGATCATTTCCTTATAGTATTTTTGTTTTGTTTTTTTAATTATGCTTGCACATATATTTCTATATCGTTTATAATAGTTCAACAGTGTAATGTTTTTTGGAAAAGTTCTAGTTTGTTTGTGGAGCTTGTCTCGTTTTTTGATGCAGCTTATAATACCTGCATTTACTTGCTAGTCGAATTTTTGATTTTGCCGCACCTTGGATATGTCTACAATAATTATAAATAGATCTTTGTTTTCTGTTTACTATCATTATGCTATTATTAGCTTGTAGCTACTATGCATGTACAAGAAAATGCATGTCCATTTTATCTTTTCACTATACATTGTTCATGTTCGTTTAAATGACGTTCGTGTTCGTTTAAATGACGTTTAAATGACGATCAAACCGTTTTTTATATGATTTAGCAACTCTCCGGGGCCTCAAAATACTTAAATTCTATGAAAACTCGCAGAATACTCCTAATTCGTCCATATCGTGGCTAAACCCAGAAAAAGATGAAGTAAGGCACTCGTTAAACTTGGGTTGCCGCGCGCCTAAAGTGACATTTGAGAACGACGACCGCTGAACAGTGCTAAGCACCGATTCTAAATAACGATTTTCGATGGACGGTCGCTAAGATCGATCCTTAATTTTAAGCAACCATTTCATGCCGTGACAAGTTTTCTTGTTGGCGTGTGCGAGGTCTCACATAGAGAGCGACGTTATGTTAAAATTGCATGATTGATCTTTTCTTCCCATTGTTGCTGTCGGAGTGATAATAATTTGGTTTCAGTATGCACTGTGTCGAATAACCGTCGCACTTCATGTCTTCAATAAATTTTAATTTAATTTGATCTGCGATAAAGCGCTTTAGGTCTGCATTATTTGATGCAAAAAATGTCCCTCAGCAGGGTCTGATGTTGTAGGTAGTCCTTGTGTCGCGAAGGTTTATTTTTGCGTGGCGGCATCCCGCGACATGGCCGCGGTCCGCATTACGTTACTTCGTTTTATTAAGATAAGCGCTAAGCGAATTAAGCACACTTGCCTGGGCTCGATTCCCAGCCTGCGATTAACTCGCTATGTCGCCGGGTACGAGTAATCCTTGTAAACTGGGCCACAGCAACGTATTTACCCATTATCATCGCATTAAATTTGGTTATACTTAAGCCTCCTTTATAATAAGAAGACTTCAGAGCATAGAATAATATCATTTTTGATTTCGCTGAAAACGACATTAGAAATTAATGCGCACTTATAAAGCATACTGAAAGATAGTCAGTGGTTAAAATGATGCATAAAAAACTAAATAATTGTCAGATTTTACATTTGGCATTTTTTGAGTAACGTCCATAACCGTGTTGTATAGTTGCTAATGTCATAATGAGGTTGTTTGTTGTGTTCATAAAATACAACAAAAGCCTCACATAATAGTCTTCATATTATGACATTTATATATTGATCACAAGGACAATTACTAATGATTTTTCTAATCAGAATGAGTCCATAATGATGTCTCATTTTACTCATGAGTTGTTGAGAATAAAATGAATATCATTTATCATTTTCAATAGCCGTACTCCTAAACCTAACCACATTCCTATAGTTGAGCTTACGTGTGCCAATAAAAAAAAATCGATATGAACAGAATAATTAGTATCTCTAACAAAAGGTAAGAAATGAAGACCGTAGAAAAAATAATAATTACGATTTCGGATTAAAGTGCATTTATTTCAGAAATTCGCACTTATTCGCTGCTATAATCAAAATTTACGTAACTTTGGATACCATAAATAAAAGCGTGGCGCACAATGTAGAGCCATTAAACTTCATTTAAATAAATAAATTACTCGATAGCACATTTTTTTGTTGGTATAAAAGCAATAAAAAATAAAAACGCAATTTGTGGTCAAAGTTCTTTCGACTATTTCTGTCATAAATAGAATTTCCAACTGTATTGACGAAAAATACAATAAATTATTATACTTTTGTTTTTGCTTATGCTACGATATAACTGTTCGACAGAAAATTGTTTAAAAACACTTAGTTCATGTACTAATATAACAATTTAGATCATAGTTGGTTAGATTGAAAAAAACATGTATTTGCATTAAAATCCACAGAATTAGGCGTTTTAAAAAAAAAATCGTACAAAATAGTTTGAAAAGAAAACCTTTTTCCTCGTCTTTTAGCTACGTTTTATGAGAGTGGTAGCTAAGAGTTATATCGGTTTGATTATATTAAATATGTAAGGTACCTACTTAATGATGTCTATAGCTACAATGATGATTACCTATTTATATAGTTTAAAGAAAATTATCCTATTTAAAATTTTAGATTTTTTTCGAAATCATAATTCAAACTGCTTTTTAAAAATATATCTATATTTCATGTATAATTGTTCATTTAAATAATATGAAAAGAATAAAAAAACACGACCGCCTTTTCAGAAAGTAAAGTATTGTATATATAACAATGCATCTTTCATTATCTTAATGACGTTTGATTGAAACCTCAAATAATTATAAAAAAATTAACGCCCTCTATACTCATTTGTATGGACTCTTTCGAACTATCTTTTTACATTAGTACCATTTCTGGTCGCTTGGTGTAATTTAGTGTTTATTAGTGTAAACAAGGCTTTTAGTATTATTAAGGCTAAAGGCTTTTATTATTATTATATTTTTATTATATAGTGTAAACAAAATTGATGAGAGCGATTTGACCCCCTTCCCATGTATTGAGCGATTTGACCCCCTTTCCATGTATTGAGAGATTTTTGCCTGTAATCAACCATTATTCTGAAGGTCTAAGCTATTTAAAAAAATGTATTTCATTGAGGTACCCGATTTTCCGTTAGCTTCTGGAATCATTTGTAGTACTTTACTTGTAAATATCAAGTTCATTTACTTATTGAGAAAGACACAATCAATGCAGTCGTATTGGTGGACATAATATCGGTTTAGATTCTATCACTACCGACGGTCGCACGTGAAACCCTTCAGTTGTTCTCAGTAGGGGGGCCACGACACCGCAGATTCCTAATTGATTATTGTACGGTTAACAAAATTTGCCTTTGATCCTGGCTGTTCATGGCGTTGACCGATATCCGGATGTCATCTAACCAATAATAACCCCAAACAATATTGAAGCAAGTTTTCGTATTATGGAATATCTTATGTGTGACAACATAGTACGAAGGGTTATGTGTGTTTGTATGTGTGTGCGTGTATGTATGTGTGTGTGGGTGTGTATCTGTAGTGCGAATGTGCTTGTGAGTGCTTGTATGTGCATGCTAATTCAATCCGATCTGATAATCAGCTTTTCACGTACCTCCTTAACAAAGGATCGACTATTTTGATGGTTAAATATGTCAATATCGATGAATGGCGATTAGCTCGGGTTTGCCTACGGCAAAATGTATATAAATTTATATTTACATTTACATTTACATAGAGCGGGGTTTACTATAGAGCTATAGCATTACTATAGAGCGGATTACTATAGAGCGGCGCACATTTACATTTATATTTACATTTATATAAATTTATATATATTTTGTATACATTTTTCCATAGGCATCCATTATTGGACGTCTCACATGCGAGGGGTTCAATACATCGTATGCATGCATAACGAGCGGCAATAATAATAATTTATATTAATATAACACTTTTAATACAGTCATTACGTTAAAACGTCATGGAATTTAGTAAATTCATTTTACTGCATTTATATACATTTTATTAATTTTGTCAAGGATAATATTTTTTCTTTTTGTGACCTTCTCAACACATCGATAGAGCGTCGCAAAACCTGCATTTTAGAAGACGGATCTTGGTACGAACATTCGGTATTATCCATACTCTGCTACTTTATAGTGCTTAAACATTGAACGGCAATATAATCTATTTTATATAGACGTATGCATGTAACGAAATAAAGAACACGCCACGAAATGCTCTTACAAGAAGAATTTTCGAGAAAATGGCGTCGTGTTTATTCCCCCAGTGGTATCGCCGCAAAAGAAAGACAGGAGCCGTGTATACCTCGGCGAGTGCATTATGCAGGTATTGTGATATGCTGGAGATCGTGTTTTATGCATGCAACCTTTTAAAATGGCAAAGAGCATCCAGACATGCGAGAGCGTTAAAAGTTTTGAGTTTCAATGTAAATATTTACGTACGCGACCGACATGTCGCGGCGTCCGACAAAACAGGCCATCAGTGGTCAACTCAAAAGCTATAATATTCATAGGAATTTTCATAATGTGGATGTTATTATTCTGTATAGAGCACCCTGATCGACAAGGAAGCATACATTGGAAAATTTAATATCAACATCGGATTATTTGGGTGTAGTTGTAGGCGGGGAAGATACACAATGACTAAAAGTAAATTAGTTAAATATATATTTATATTCATCATATTATTTTCTTTCCATATGTGATTTACGTAGATGATAGACTGTACAGATCGGGTTGTATAGTGTGTAGGCTGCTACACCACCCTTATCACTACGACTAATATTCATCTTTTGTAATATGCTTCTTAAATCATCTTCAGCAGATTCAGTCAAATTCTGAGTTTTCTTGTGAATATCCGACATCTTCGGTTACTAAACTTACAAGACTGCCGTTACTACCCCTCGTGGCACAGTATACCAGACAGTAGCTTCTCTTAGAACAAAATTGAAATCGAAACAATTGACGTCAGGAATCTTAAGGGCTACCACAAATCGTAATATGATTACTCGTCTTCATCTTGAAGCATCGTCTCGGCCACATTTACGGGGCCCTGGCGACACAGATGCTATATGCAATTTTTTTTTCTGAGAATACCGTATAGCGTCGACTCGTAAATCTGCACAAAAAAGTAATAAACACACCCGACGCACAGGCCGACGTAAGAGTGGACACAAACTGCACCTACATCGTATCACAGCCCACAGCGCCGTAGCTATGGGCATAACGACGCGACATGACTTACCCCTCGTCCCACTTCCATCACACCCTCTTCCCGCATTGCCTTGTAGCTCTTGAGTTAACTTACTGGGTGTCATTACATATACTGTGCTCGCGGTGTGTACTGATACATTCAACAGGCGCTTACTTATAATAAACCAGTGTGTACTGATCTGCTCAGGAATTAATGTCACATTTACAACGGTCTTTGCGTCCAAATAATAAACTATCGTTCAGTTATTGTCATAAGAATAGAATAGATCTTTATTGGATAACTGTATGTAAGGTACAGATGTACAGACGTTTTTGTGCAAAATGGTTCTATATAATTTACCCACAGGGAGTACAATTTCAATTTCATATTTATAATCGCAGGTTATAAGCATAGAACACTCGTGTTTATTACTTATATTTTTAATTACCAGTCTAGGAAATGATAAAGTAAAAAAGAAAAATCCAATTGTAATAAAAAAAATATAAAAATAGTCAAAGAATAAAAAATTAAAAAAAATAATACCGTAACAGTATAATAGTAGCAATGTATTTCTTCCATTTCTCAGATTGTAGAAAATATACGAAAAGAATTCACATAAATAAAATAAATATTTAAAATGTCGAGTAACGAAAGTATGGTCTAATTATATTTCAATTGCCGGTTAAAAAATATTTTATACGATAATAGTATTTCTCTTTTTTTAAAGTGTGTGTAAGCTAGTTTGAAAAATTATTCGGATCGATCTTGTACAATATAATACTAAACTGATACCATAATGGAATCAAGCAATACGGCCATTTCTGGATCAATCTCCACTTTCCAGAGACCTTGCTATATTGGGAATATTTCTGCTGTCGGTCATTGATACTCCTGTTGATATTATTACATGAAGCTAAAGTCAATAATTTAATCGTCGGCTCTGGGGGATATTCTGCCAATATCAGTTATTATACTGACAATTGATGGCCTAGTATGCAACTTCTTTACTCACATTTGGGGCAAAACAATTTATGTGTATTTTCAACTAATGAAGTAACTAACTCGGGTAGGACAATAAATGTAGTTTTATGCTTATGGTGAGTTTTTAGCTATTTTCATAGTTTATATTCAGTTGATATGTTTCAGATTTTGAGCTACCTGCGATCATACAGGATAATATTATTTACTTCGAGCAAGTTCTTATTTTTTATGACACATTATCAAAAACTAACCTAAAGTCACCACTTATCATCAGGTGAGATTATAGGCATAGGTTTTACTATTCAGCTATTGTATCGGTATCTGAGTTTAACAACTCGGGGGTTACCTTATGTACTCTCTTGATGATCTTGAGGGAGGAAAAGCTAAAAACATATGCCATATTTAAATATCCTATAACAGACAATTACAAACGTTTCAACTACTGTAAATATTACAAGAATAGTCAAAGGTATTAGGTTTCATCTGATTAAAGTTTTATTTAAATATCTTCTAAATATGTTTTAAGAGATATGCAGATATATATCAGTAGAAATTAGTCAGAATGGCTTTCGGATTTTTAGATTACGATTTTTAAAATAATGTATCTCTGTATCCGTTCCTAATTTAGTAAGCTAACTGACCCTCTGTAACGGGTTAGGTTCAACTTGCTGTGAAGCAGGTGCTAGTGCACCAAGTCTCGGTTGTACGCGAGAAAACGAGGTCTCCGAAATCTTGCAGAGTACTAGCCCCTTAGCCTGTTCGTCGTGGAAGATTAGCTTGTATATATGCTGGAATTGTAGGAGGCTTGTCTACCAGGGCTTCAGAGCAGGTTCCAGATCGTATAGTCCTATTACGATGGGTCTACTCTCGCTCAACTTCGATACGCTGATGTAACCTTTGGTTACTGCGATTACACCAAAGTTGGGACTGCTCAGTCAGTAAAATGAACGTGAGTTTAGTTCAGACTCAGATAACCTTCATAATATGATTCCTTCTGAAATTTGCTGCCGTCTAACTGAACGTGATCTCCCTTCACTATTTAAAACAATACTGAAATTACATTTCTCGGTATATTATTTACGAAAACTGTTGTTCGATCACTTTAAAAATTACAAAAAGGGTAATTTGACAATAAAGCCCACTCAAATGGCAAGAATGGCACGTATCTTGGATGATTTAGGATTATGCGGGCGAGACGACGAGTGAAGAATGTAGGAGAATGCAGCTGAACAGAATGTACAGAACAGCTGGTTCGTGGCAGAAGAAGCAGTCGAATCTAAGCTCTCTATTTCGTAACCCTCTATTGTTTGAAAGGTTATGTATGTATTTTTATGTATGTTTGTATATATATATGTATGTGTATATATATCTGTGTGTGTATATGTATCTGTGTGTGTGTGTCATATGTATGTTTATGTTATTATATTATATTATATGTATGTTTATATATTTATGTATGTTTGTATATATTTACCTAATATATATATTTATAGATATTATAGCTAGTAAATATTTTGTTTAGTTATATGTAGTTACCTGATATGACGTGCTTATCATTGTCATTATACGTATTGTAATTAGCTCATCTAGATACAGGCCTTAGTTGACCTAGTTAGATGAGTTTTAGGCAGGTGCCAAACACGATGTGACGGTTTCTCTGAACTGTTTATGTTTGATTCTTGAACTTGTTTGGTATAATTAGTCGTAACCATTGCAATAAGTACTTATAAATAAATAAAATAAATGCTCAGTGAACATGTCTAGTAGTATCCAGTAGTGTCTTCTGTGAGTAAGTTTGTCCTGAAAAGGCCCGAGTAATACAAACTTAGTCAGTCTGAGCTTTGGGTGTTACAATAACTCTTTTTGCTAGCCTGGATTTGGTATTTCTCCATCTGCCCTTTACCCATCTTCACGTCAATTCACACAGAGCCATTTTCGTGATTTCACACAGAACCATTATTGTAATTTTACACAGAACTATTAGGGTTCAGGTCCTATTAGGGTTTTCTTCCAAACAAGTCTCTCTGTACTTCCTCCCTGCCAGTCTGTCTACTCCCTCATTTCTATTTACACGCCACTTCAATGATATTGAAACTTTCCGCGATGAATAAGGAATAGAATGCATAATTATATTTAAATGTAATGTCCTATCTATACGATTATTCTCCGGGAAGATGCGATTTTTCTCGATGCAGTGAACGCCCCGAACGCACCTCTCGCTCTCTTTGAGTCGAGCCTCCCGCCGACAATTAGCCGCACGGGGCGCTCGCAGTCGGGCCCTCGGAGGCTCTCAAAGGCTCTCGGAGGGCCGCGATAGCACCTCGCTGCACCCAGCCGCGTTCTATTTAATCCCGCGGCATAAAACACATTTAAATACCGGCCCCGCGTATTATCGTAACATATTGGCCGGGTCTAGTTGTATGCGCGGAGGGGCGGTGCGCGCCGCGCTGCCGGAATATATTGCTGTAACTCGCCGGCCGCCTCGCGCCGCCCGCGCCCGAACCGAACAGCCTTCGCCTCGCTCGTATGTCAAAATAATGATCTGCTTTGCATTTCATGAAGTAACTGTTACACCTCTAAGGGCACTTGAATCGAGGCTCCATTTTTATAGAAGTATAAGGCTCGTAAACGCTCTTTATAGACTCTTCAGTAGATAGCATCTTCATGCGATAGGTCTAGAGGCGTATCGCACCCGGTTTCAAAAGCGACACTGCTCGAAAAGTATTAATTTGGTTAGGAGAATCTTTTAAAGTTAGGTTAAAAAATTAAAATCACTGTTCTGATGTCGCTCGTAGAGTTAATATTTTTATGTGAATATAGTTATTTACACTATCTTCTCAAACATCCCCTAAAAAGTTTTGAAAAGTTCCCAAAAATAACCATTTTATAGGTAGGTACATGTGTATCACTTTCGAATTAAAGATAATATGTTTAAATATTGAGTTTCGTCACTTTATACGATTACACACATCATGCCATTTTATAAATATAGGATAGGATAACCGGACAATTTTTTTTAAT
Organism: Micropterix aruncella; assembly: GCA_944548615.1. NCBI lineage: Eukaryota > Metazoa > Arthropoda > Insecta > Lepidoptera > Micropterigidae > Micropterix > Micropterix aruncella. The sequence goes on along the minus strand of OX155957.1, from coordinate 13,581,349 downwards.
GATGGAAATTATTATTTTGAGGCCCCCACGATTAACACGATTAAGACCACTATCAGATGGACGTCTGTCTATGGGTCTGTGTATGTGTTTATTTATTTGTTTAAGAACTAATTACTATAAAACATTGTTTCCTCTTACAAAATAACTGCAACCAAATAGCAAAATCTTAACCTTAATTTTATTTGATTCTATCACCCAACTGGGACAAGTCCGTTTTAGGGTGGACAGAGAGAGATATGTGGTGTGTGTATTCCTCCGATAGGGCACATACCCGCCAAAAGATAGCGCCTAAACGCTTAATCCGATTGAGCTGAAATTCGGCATGCAGGTGTCCTTTGGTCATGGCAAGTGTTGAAAAAAGCGGTTAAAATCGGCCCACCAAGGGGCGCACTAATCATATATCAATGTCATTCAGAGACTTGAAATTTGGTACACAGATGCCTTGTCGTGCACAAATTACATTGTGAAATTTTCGTTGTAACCTTTCATATGCAAGCTACACTAATAATATTTCAATTCCGCCATAAATTTTAAACAAATATTACAGGCCTTCTGTTGGCGCTTGGCTAAACCCCCCCCCCCCTTAGTTTGGAAGGGAACCACACACTCCGAGGCTGTTGCAACGTAATCCAATCGGGTTCTCCCGCCGGCCGAGAGAGGGCGCTAATCGTTTTTTTTTTGTAAAATAGCATATTCAGATAATATCAGTCCTTGGCTACTTGCTGGTAAAGGCTTCGGGTGACAACATTTCTTTATAGTTGCATCATTTATTAGTTTATTCCTGTTTCTGAATATAAACAATCTAGAATTATGCTTCGTGATTACTTCCACAAAAAACGCAAATGAGCAGAGATGCTCGTCGCTCGAACTCACTCAGGCGGTTGACGAGGCTGGGCAGTATGTGTGTTCTAACTGGGTGCGATGGAAAGGATACACCTGGTCATTTTAATATTTACAGCGAAGATTTGACTTTTCTGCTGAGAAATTTTCGATACAGACCTTGTATGACATCAGAACCATACAATAAATACATGTAAAAAAAAAACGATTCTATATCATCGTATTGACATTTCAAATGTTTCAAATGAATAATTTTGATTAATTTTGATTATTTAACATTTTATCGACTATGGATATTACCATGAATAACTTTTAGTAGTGTATAGATTAAAATTATAAATCATTTCAATTACTAGGCTTCTATTTTGGTTTTATAACTTTTTACTGACTATTTTGGTTATTACGATGGATAACTTTTATTATGTACCCATGCGAATTATTCACTATTTTAATTAAAAAGCCTTTACAAAATTTCATTTACTCCCTACAAAATTTAAACAGCTGGAGGACATAAAATAAAAAAAAACATCAAGGAGATGCTGATAGGTCACCCTTTCTATAATCTGACCGAATTCGAGGGCCATGAATTTTCAAATATTGTGCCTATTTAAATTACTTAAAAAGTAGAGCCTTATTGTCTGATTATTTTATATGGTCTTATATCTGCACGTTTAGTTTAAATGTCATAATGTAGGTTTAATTTGATTGTTTAACATTTTACTGAAAATTTGAATATTACGATGAATAATTTTACTACTTATCTTATCGAATTACTAACGACTTTAATATTAGGCTTCTATGTCGATTATTTATATTTATAGTTTGACAATCTATTAGTTAATTCTTGACTACCTGTGTATGTTCAGTAAAGAGTAGTAACGAGACTTACTACCTAACCCAATTGTTTTGACACGTCCAAGAGTGGTCTTTAGCCGTCAATTGGACACGACGAAGATGTAATGTAATGTAATTATTTTACGAATAATAACATTTAGCAGCTTCCAAATAATAGACTATTTTAATTATTAGTATAATTTTCTCAGATAGGTACTATAATATTTTTTGATGATACAGGGTCAGTTTTTAATTAGTGACATCCTTGAGGAAAGTGAATCAGCATGAGCAAAAATATAAGATTTAATTAATTTATTTATTTATTTATTTATTTATTTTCAGGAAAACCAACAGTTAATTATAATTTAACAATGCCGGAGTAACATAGCAGAGAGCCAATTAAAGGTTTTCACGTTTAAATAACGTTGTAGAAACATATGCGATCTTTCAATTAAAGCTATCGATTAAGAATGCATCAAAAATTAATTCAACAATTAATGCTAAAAAATTCACTGTTCAGCCGCTGCCTAGCTGAGTTAACACTCGTACAGAATAGATCAAAGTCAAAGCGTTTAATCATGTCATTGAAATTGTCAGTTGTTCGCCACAGAAATGCATTTTGCCTATAGTTGGTACCAGCATGAGGAACATGAAGAGCAGGGTTAAATCTATTGAGTTTGGAAGGAACACGGAGATTAATTTTATTTAGTAAGTCAGGACAGTTAATATTATTGGAGGTAATTTTTAGCAAAAAGGTTAAGTCCGCGGTTTCACGCCGCTTAATCAAGGGGAGGATATGCAATTTCTTGCATAAATTGAAATAGTTAGATGAGCTGTATGGGATTTTCAGACGGAAGCAGAGATATTTCACGAACTTCATTTGAATGCGCTCGATTCTGTTTATATATTTGTCATAACAAGGGTTCCATACCTGAGATGCATATTCCAAGATGCTTCTGACAAAAGTGCAGTAAAGGATCTTGAAAGTTTTAGCACGGTGAAAGCAAGCTGCACTCCTCATAACAAAACCTAAAGCTTTGGAAGCTTTAGAAACAATAGATTGAACGTGATTATCGAACAGTAGATGAGAATCATGAATGACACCAAGATCTTTAACCACGCTGCACCTCTGCAAGTTATGAAATTTTAATGAGTATGAGGCTAGAGTAAATATTTTTTTACGGGTGTAGGTGACAACGGTGCACTTGGATGATTAATAAAATTTTTTGGCTAAAACCAAAAAAAAATACGTGTGGCACTCGGGGACTGCCTCGGTAAAGCTATTGCATAGCATTTTTAACAACTTATGCAATTATAATTATTTATTTATTTTATTTATTTTATTTTTCTGATATCAGATGAAATTATTCCGAATCATTTGCGGCTGCGAAAGCAAATGATTCAGAATAATTTAAACGTCTTCCGATAGAACGCCGCGCAAGAAATTTTTTATTCGATAAAGCAAAAAACGGATTATTCGAAAAAACGTAGATAAAAAGATAGATAATTAAATTATCTTTAAAATGGTGCAGGTTTCATAATAATACGCTAGACAGTATTTGCGTAGTAGTCGTATTTGTGTTCGGTTATACCTAATTTCACAAATTAATTACACTATGTAATATAAATCTAAAATATTCAAAGCTAAGAATATTAAGAAAATGTTCTTATTTAACATATATTTTTTTGAATCGTAAGCAGTACTCGTTTAGACGTAATTATCAGTTTAAAATCATTATTTTCGTTAAGAAATTTCTTCATTCGGTCGCCGCGCTGGCCTAGGCCCGCGATAAAAGCTATGCAATAGCTTAAAAAAAAAAGATTTCTTTTGCGTGTTTTTTTTATAGAAAGTTTGGAAAACGTGGCTGCTAAATAAAAGTTTGACAAGCGTTAAGCACGCTGCGATATCTAGAAATACGTAAAATATCACTAATAAACAATATTTGCGATATTTTTCCTATCGCTAGATGGTGCAACGCACCTAACTCTTTTTATACCATTTTCTATAACAATTGTCTATCAAAAGTGGGTAGTACTTATTATTTCACTTACCTTAAGGATGTCACTTATTAAAAACTTAACCTGTAAAACACGTAAATACTTGATTACCTAGATAGGTCATCAAGTAAAGAGTAGTAATGAGACTTACTACCTAATATAAATATTTTGACACGTCCAAGGGCGATTTTTAGCCGTCAATTGGACAGGACGAAAATTTTATGTAATGAGATGTAATATTAAAATGAAAAACATAACTTTCCAGTAGCGACGGGTTGACGGCGCAACCGTGCCGGTAGCTCGAATAACGTCGCAAAATTGATAAAAATCATCGAGTAAAAGGTCCGCATTTTACCGTTAAAGAATGCCGTGTTCAATGGGTCTGATAATAATTATAATCGGTCTCGGGTTTCTCGCAGCGCTCGCAGGCGAAGCTGCCCTCCGCCATTCGTCGACCAAATTATGTAAGCTCCAGTACTTTATTTCCATAATTCGCCGCGTTTGCATGCGATACATGAAAAATGGCGATCGTTGACGATGCGACCATTCCGCCGCGGGTATATCACGTGCCCCCGCTGCCAATTAGCTAACGATGTAATTAGTAGGGGACAACTTAATACGTGCACTGATATCATATATTTAATAGTCGATGTTTACTTTTATAAATATTGCACTCAAAATTCGGTAAGGCCTGACTCATTAATTCATGAAGATGGTATTCAGATTTTTTTACACATTCTTTTATGCATTAGTAATCAGACTGATGGAATAGTTATTCAATTATTTTTTTTTATTTTTGATTGTGGTGTAGTTTTACATGGAGTTTTACAATTTATTCAGTGCCGCACAAACTGCCTATTTGGCTTACAATATTTATTTTTTACAACATGATTGCATAGACATTCAACAATACATTTAAAAAATTGGTTGTGTCACCCCAACACTTTCCTTTCAAGTAGCCAGGAACTTAATTCATCTGAATATTAATATCATAAATCCTACCACAACCCCCCTACCCCGAACCTAGAGCCACTCTTTAAACCTCGAAAATCGAAATCGAAATCCGACTTTTCCGACTTGAATACTATCATAATTAAATGCTTACACAAAATTTCGTGTCTCTGCTGTTGACCGTTGAGGAGCTCTCTTGTCGGGAGCCAACCCTGGGTGGACGGATTTCAACCACAATCTTTTCAGCTCTTGCCATGAGCATATGATGCCTGCATGCCAAATTTCAGCTCCATCGGATGAAGCGTTTCGGCGCTATCGTCGGAGAATACACACAGACAGACGTGCACACAGAAGTGCGTCCACAATACTTTCCTTGACAGGAAAGTAAAACATATTATAATAAACTATTTTAAAATGTTAACAACAACAACCTCGTAACTAACAAAATGAGTTAGGCTATGTATCAAAAAGTTAAATTACGTAGGTATAAAAAATACTTTACTAATATAATAAAGAGTATGTTTAAAAAAAATTGAAAACCAAATAATTTTGGTCGCCACAAACATCTTAAATTCCCCACTGACCTGAAGAGTGCTCGTGTGTTCGTTTCTACTTTTTATTGTGAAAATTCAAATTATGCGGTTTTATTATCGCACGACAATCTTTTACAACCAACCATACTATGAAATGTCATATGTATATGTGCGTGTAACATTTGTGTAAGTGCGTTTCTTGTTATAGCATTAGATCGACAGAATTGAAGACGACAGACGTATTTTCGAGCCAACCCCCGACATGACGTCATGACGTTTCATCTTGCACCGCACAAATAGATGAACAATTACCTAAACGGGCCGTTTATTTGGGCCAGTGACGTAACTAAGCCGGTGCAGCCGGTGCGGCGCACCGGCCCCGCAGTAGTTCCAGGGGCCAAAATGGAACTTCATTCTACGATCGTCGTTCCATCCAACTCTGCTAGGAAGCTAAGGAAGACGAAAAAAATAATGTTTTAAATCAAGACGAAAACCATTCTAGAAATGTATGTATATGTTCATATTTTTATATTAATAATAATAATAAAACGCTTTATTATACATTAAGTAGTTAATTTAAATAATGGAAAAATATGGTGCATTTGTAATAATATTATGTGGGTGTTTTTATTTTTATTAGCTTTTCATTTGGTAGTTCGACTCAAAATAAAGTAATAAAAACTGGTATAATTTTTTTAATTTCAGATTAACATACAAACGTGTAGAAATATCATTTAGTAATTAAATTAACAGTAAAGCGCCGTTAATATATGAAATAAATATTTCGAATATTCTCCCACAACAGGGTATCAAGTATGCGGTCCCGCGTGTTCCTGCTGAAGTTCTTGGGAACTTGTTCCGCAATACGTTCGAGGCAATGTCCCCAAATGAATATGCCGATTTATATTGTAGCTTCTATATAAATATGTAATATAACTAGGTATACCTATAGTGCTTATATTCTATATGCCATAATTAATGGAAGTAATCAGGGGCGGGGGGGGGGGGGGGGGGCTATTGGTCAATTTTGAACCGGGGCCCAATTTTCTTAGTTACGCCACTGATTTGGGCGATGTATGAATGGCGCCTTACAATATACAACTCACTTTATTGTGAAATTTCAGAAGGTGTGGGTTTATTCGCGCTGTTCGTTCGCATAAATCTAGCCGATTTTGAAGTGAATGGTGTGCATCATCCCTATCCAACAAGATCCCAGAGCATGCTACATTCGGTAAGTCATGCATTATCCAAGTCGGAGAGGCTAGCCTATATTGCCGGACCAGCGGTTAACAACAAACTCAGCGAGCACATTAAGCAGGTGCAATCTCTTGACGTGTTTAAGAGACGTCTTAAGAGTTACCCTACAGATAAGGCGTTTTACTCACTGGAGGAATATTACTCGAGTGAAGTCTAAAATGCTTTTGGTGGCTTAAGGATTTAATGATGTATTTGCATTTTGTCTTGTATTTCTTCTTTGGACATTATTATTGTGTTTTTTTCTTTGTTTTGTTTTGTTTATTTTATCTTTTCTTTACGATAAAAAAATGTTTGTTTGCTAATATGTATGAATGTTTGCTAATCTGTATCTGACTTGAATACCAGTATACCAATAAAATGAATATGAATATGAATAATAATATTATCGTTCGATATTCTCTTACAACGAACCATATTATTTAATAATTAATTTATTAATTTATTTATTTATTTAACAAATCAACATTACAGTACACACCAATTCGTTGAGATGTAATATATATATGTACATAAATATAAAAGGCAATAAATATGCAAGCTGAAGCATTTACAATAGTAAGAGTAACAAAATTAATTAAAAAACAAAACCAAAACAATCGATCTTATTCTAACATAAACAGATAGTGCAATGCCTATACCTCGAAGAGATGTGGGCTCGCAGTAAAAATATCCAGGTCTGACGCTGTCGAACGTAGGGCATTTATATGTCGCAAGGCACGCGTAAGGAGACTCCATCGATTTAAGTTGATACGCGAGGACGGCTCCGCAAATAGAGTGTGTGACCGAGCTCTAATATATTATGAACTGTAGTGTGTGTCTTGTTATTGCATTCGATCGACAGAATTAAATTGCAATTCCCACCGGAAAATAGTGACACAGCCGGGAATCGAAGCCGGAGCCTTACAATGTATGATCAGGTGACCTAACCACTATGCCACCGGGCGTGTGCTTTTTATAACATAGGATTTCCATAATTCTAGTGAATTCTTGCGGGCTCAGCGACACTGTGCTCAGCTCAGATTAATATTCAACCATGGAAACCCTTTTGATATAATATTATAATGGTTATGCTGAATTAATAAAAAGATTTATAAAAAAACAGACAAAACCAAAATGTATAATTAAATTATTATTTGCTACACCTATCAGTCGGCAAATAATTACTAATACCATTTACCTAAGCGATCTCAATTATGATTAAAATGCAATGAACATAGGCACGAACGGCATTGAGACACTTGCTTTGGTTGTGGCAACTGAAACCAATTACAATTAGGGTTGTTTGCTAATTGCCATTAAATTTGTATGTAATTAGCGTGCTTCAGTCAATAGCCAAGACAAATATCCCATTCAGTATAATATTATTATGTCCCTCCTGATATACAAAATAATAATTATGATTTGTTTTATTTTGATTTATGAAACTTCAACTAAATAATGTATGTGATTGAATCAAAAAAATATTAAATAAATATGTCTTTGTGGTACGCTACATTGGAGCCTTGTCGAAGATGCACATAAATCAAAAGATTTCATATTTGAACTTGGCGCCAAAAGCCTGAAGTAGCTGTGGGAGTGACAGTGGCGTTGTCAATACATCTAATTTGGATAATACTCGTTACTTTTCTATGAGAAAATATCGCATTAGTAAAATAAGGTGACTATCTCCATTAGGTTCGGTAAAAATACATAGAGAAAAAATGGGCAAAATCGGTCGCCTGTCATCCATTGTGTTGTCAGTGCTCGGCCAGGCAAGGGATTCCGTAACCCAAGGAATACGTAGCTCAACGAACTCCGTAACTCAATAAACGTTATAATTTAATTATCGGGTTATATTCGGAAGAGATGAAAGTGTTGATTTAGGTTCATTGTTACAGGAATTCCAATGTGGCCGATAAGAAACAAAAAATCGTCCTTTCCCCCTTTCTTTATTTGTCACTAGCTGACCCGGCGAACTTCGTACCGCCTAACAGTCAATGGATGGAGGTCGTGTTACAGATTAACTGAACTTAATTTATGATTTTATGAAAGTAATACAATGAATACAAAATAAACATTAAGTTCACTACTTTATAACACAAAAAAATATAAAAGTTTAAAAAAAATAAGTATATCAATCGCGTGTCAGCAAGACATGATTGAATTAAACTATTTACATATTGTGCAGCATGGGATGCACTCGGTTTAATTCTTTTTTTATCAGGCGCAAGAACAAATAAAGCGGATGATTTGCCGACACGTGAATATGCCACGTACAAGTAACCATAAGAAAAACACGTATTTACATTTTGTATGGGATTTTTTTTCTTTTAAGCTATTGCATAGCTTTTATCGCGGGCCTAGGCCAGCGCGGCGACCGAATGAAGAAATTTCTTAACGAAAATTAATGATTATAAACTGATAATTACGTCTAAACGAGTACTGCTTAAAATTCGAAAAAAATATATGTTATATAAGAACATTTTCCTAATATTCTTAGCTTTGAATATGTTAGATTTTGTTTATATTACATAGTGTAATTAATTTGTGAAATTAGGTCTAACCGAACACAAAAACGATTACTACGCAAATACTATCTGGCGTATTATTATGAAACCTGCACTATTTTAAAGATAATTTAATTATCTATCTTTTTATCTACGATTTTTTTCGAATAATCCGTTTTTTTGCTTTATCGAATAAAAAAATCGTGTGCGGCGCTCTATCGGAAGGCGTTTAAATTATTCCGAATCATTTGCTACTGCAGCCACAAATGATTCGGAATAATTTCAACGTTTTCCGATAGAGCGCAGTTATCTGATATCAGAAAAAATAAAATAAATAAAATAAATAAATAATTATAATTGCATAAGTTGTTAAAAATGCTATGCAATAGCTTTACCGCGGCAGTCCCCGAGTGCCACACGTATTTTATTTGATTTTTTCGTCAATTTTCCATTTTTGGGTTTTTCGGGACGTTTTTTTTTGGGATTTCGGGACGGAGACAAATACAACAAATCAAAAACCATGAAAATCGGTCCAGCCGTCCTCGAGTTATAAGTGTTCGAACAAACCCGACTCTATTTTATATATATGTGATTCTTTTTATTTCCTATTTTCAATTTGAATTTCATAATTTTAATTATATGTCCCTATTATTATATTTTATCTGTGCTACATCGAATATATAAAATATAGTCATATCATATTAAAATACGAATTATTTTCTGATATTTAACGAGATGTCCCATTGAACCTGCTGGATCTGTATGGAGGAGTATGTAACGTATATGTCATTATTTATAACAAAGCGTATAATAAGTAATATAATCATGGTGAGCGCGTGTTAGAAAATATTAGGCACATATGATATATCAATTACGTAACTGAAATAATGATGAAAATTAAACCAGAATTCTTATAAAAAGCACGTTTTTTTATTCGCAAAATTGGTATCAACGTTATGATAAGCGCCCGAAATCTCTAAGATCGGTTGAGCTAGATGTGGAGAATAACTGAGCATCATGTTGATATATCATATAAAAATGTATTAATGATTTCCTTAAACCTGGCTGGTGGATTATAAGCCCGACACCTAAGAATCATTTCCTTGGTAGCATAAAATTAAGTTTACTTTAATGTGAGACACCGTCCTCCCCCTATCGTATCTATCTCGCGTGATCGTATACCTATAGATATGAGTAGTACAGTAACATTAATGACATTGACACATCTTGACATTGTTGTTTAATTACCTAATTGTGTTTACTATTACGTTGATTAACTGTTGATTTATTAATATCTGCCCTTATGGAGAGAACCGGCAATCGATCTAAATAAACAGGCTTGTATGCAAACATAAACATATATGGGTGGTCCATATATTCATCCATGTCGAAACTGCTCTACATAGTAAAAGCTTATATTTGCTCATATTACAATGTAAATCCTAAAATAATATGAAATAATTGGAAGAAAGATAATAAAAAAGAGCGATTGCTCCAGGACGCGTAAATTTTAAACGCGGTCAACATTACTACCTATTTATATTTTTTTATATTTAATGTCAAATTACACAGTGCTTTCTTTTACCCATTATATATTACGCTGATATAGCGTATTTGGATGTGAGCGAGGCACTTGTAGACAAATTTGAAACAATTTAAAATGCTTGCTTACGATTTATTTTCCCACTGAAAATGCTTGATGACATCTTTACGTATCGTTTATATGAATCTTCATATTTTTCTTTGCTGTTCCGTGGTCTACATGAAAATCAACCCCGCTACATTTATGATCTCTTTTCACAACTGTCCTTTCAGGGCAAACCACTGCGCTCACAGCAAAACACTTTGTTGGTAATACCTTAATATCCTTCGACAATTTTCACTATCGTTTGCAGTACAGGCAGCCAGCTCGCTACTGACATTGTTGCATTTGCATTCGCCAGCTACCCTAGCATGTTTTATAAAAGCAGCTGAAATCCCATTTACTAAGTAAATATGTGATCACAAATGACCATCTTCTCGCAACTCAAATCTACCCCCCATACATCCTAGTCGCCAATCCCATCCCCTTCCCTTCCCTCCCATCTCCTCCCTCCCCTCCCCTCCCACTTGTTCGAATCAATTTTAGTTTATTTACTGTCTTATGTACATATTTATAATATTATATCTAATAGAAGCTACATAAACGTAACGTTTATACTTTACTTATGATTAATTTTATTATTTGTACTCGCGTCAGTTAAATTACAGCATATCAAATTTTCCCAACAACAACAACGCAGTCCGTATATGGGATACTCATTTATTATGGAATACCATCTTTGCGAAGGAAAAAATATATTGTGTTAGGTATTTGTTGCTATTCTGTAAGGCAAAACAGGCGAATTAGTTTTTCAAATTTCGCTGCTGTCGCTGCTGTCAATCCAGAGTACAAACAAAAGTATATGCAAACACGACTACTTGAAAGATTATGCAATGAAGTATCGTTATAAAGTTACAATTGTCTTATAAGTGCATCATAGTTCAGGCAACCTTGAGAATCATATGAAAAGCGATTCCCCTTTTAGCATTGTAATGCTGCTATTTTGTAAAATAGCATCAATTGATTTCGTGATAATACCGTAAACAGTTTCTCCTGCACGAGCTACTGGCCACTAATAGGCCAGTAGCTCGTGCATTATAGGCGTCTGCAGTGTAATGGAAGCGGGAGTACGTTTATTATTTGGGTTATTTTCTTTGTTAAAAAATCCTTATTTGATTCTATAAATCTCCAATGGTCCAGTTTTCTTGGCCTGTGCTACCCTGTCTAATATGGACCATCGCTCTGATACAAATATGAAGTAGGTAGTAGAAATGTGACTCATTACAGATTTTACCACATTTAAGTTTGCACTGCGCTTCAGGGCTCTCATTTATCGTCCCCAACTCTCCAAATGTCCAAATGTCATAAATTAACATACATTATCTTGTTTAGTGTCAAATGAAAGGTCGGATTTTTTTCACCCACAAGGCATATGTCTTTTTGTGGAACCCGCCTCGTTGCCTATTAGAACCATCTTCTAGGTGGGCATTTGTAGCATCACGCAAACACTCAGGATTTGCTACATTTCAGTACATTGTATATGGATAAATGCATTATCCACAATTATTTCAGAGCAAAACCGTAATAAAAATAATAATATATACAATAGTACACTTTCTGTAACGGCAGTCGTGTTTTTAATAATATTTAACATATTTACTCTGTAGTTTGCTTTCAGAAATTTGATTATTAGATTTTCCTTTGACGATTTTATTCGCTAAGTAAAAATTTACTTGGTCAACTTAAAACTTTACAATAAATCCGTACGGGAAAATGAACGTCACATTGTTTGAATAAGGATCTTATTATATTCGTGCGATTTGCTGTCGCACGACTCCCACGTCCTTATTTTAACCCAGCATTCCATAAGGCACTTACTTACACCAATATGGCCATACAAAGAAATCGCGCATGAAGTAACACACCGATCCGGCTAATTGCCTTGTTTGCAAATAGCGCGGTTTCAATTGCGACTGTCGGTGACCAAAAACGGCCGCGCGGCAGAAATCCAATCGGCCGCTCGCTGCAAAGCGATACATCATTCATAGACCACGACAGCAGAGTCGCGATGGTGCACGATTTATTGAAGCTTTGCCGCTGTGCACTGCAGTAGGGAGAGCGGCTAGGGTTTGGCCACACTGCTTCAATAGCGTCGAAAGCGATAGCGGACACAGAATGGTTTCACTGTATTGGTACAGTAGGCCATCTCTCGTCTGAGACAGAGCAATCGTGCGGCGATGTAGGAGGTAAGGGAGGAGGTACAATTACCAGCTCTTTTTACACGACTGCCCAACCAAAAAGGGAGTGTAATGTGTTCAGTTTCCGTTTCTTTATTCCACCATAGCGTCTAAATTCATGGACCAATTTAGAAGTTTCTGATATTGTTAAAATCATTATGTCATCCGAAGTGTCATAGGGTACCCTAATTATTCAAATATCAAATAAGTAGTTGTCTACATATTTAAATGTCCGAATGTCAATAAGTTAACATAAATATATCGTGTTTAGTGTCAAATAAAAGATCTGACTGAGTACATTTCAGAAATATACATATATCTATATGGATAAAAATATAAACCACAAATATTTCATTAAAAAGCCGTAATAAAAATAATTATAAGTACAGTAGTTCACTTTCTGTAATGGCAGTCGTGTTTTTTACTTTTATTGTTATATTTATAATGCCTTAAATAGTTTACTCTAATTTAAACTACATTACATTACATTCGCATGAAATTGGCCAATTTACCGCTCTCGAACGTGTCACAATATATAATATAGGTAGTAATATACAAGCTACTGCTATGAAACAGGCAGTTTTTACAAGCTTTTTGCATGATACTAGTTCGATTATCTTTCCTTTTTTTTAAACAAAGTGAAAATATAACGTTCAAACATAGTTCTCAGTATCATATAGTGGAGTTCAGTATCATACTTTATAAAATTATTAAAAATGATCGTGAGTTTACAGGTCATATAAACAGACAAATTAAAAAAACAACCACTAAACAACTTCGAGAAAAAAATAAATGATAGTACCTACCTAAAAATACAAAAATATGCAATCAAAATCATTAGACGGCTACTTTTGTAATTTTTTTTTAATCGATTATTCTTGCTTTATTTAATATAATAAATTAAAGGAATATAATCAGACCACTACCCCATGAATACTTATCTAAAACTAATATTTAAATAGGTACAATGCATAAAAAGCCTTCGAATTTGGTGATATCATAGAAAGGGTGGTTTATCAGCATCTCCCTAATGTTTTTTGTTTAATTTCGCGACCTGCAGCTGCCTAATAGTGATAGTGAGTATATTATAGGTTACCAGAGGAATTATATAAAATGATAAGTATAGAATATTTAAAGAAAGACCCAGGTCACAGGACCCAAGTAAAATTTCCATAGCTTCTCCTGCATCATTCCCATGGATTGAACAAATAACCTCACGGTATTCGTATACATACGCATTCCAAAGGGCTGAGAGGTGATAATTCGCATATACGTCGCTGCGTTATCTGGTTGGCGCTCGACATTACATTATTCAAGTGCCAATGTACTTAACTTTTATTATTATAAAATAGTGGCAACATTTACCCAGATGAATGAAGAGTTCGATGAGACTGGCGGACGGACGTCGTCGCAACTTTTTGTTGGCGGGAGACAGACAGCACGAGAGCAGTGCAGCGGCGAACAGCGCTTGGCAAAGTTTGCTCAAGCGAGAACGTGACAGACGGCATAAGAGGAGCGTCGCGATGCCGATGAGTTTTTTATTAGTGTCATCCTTGTTCTTGGTGAATCAGTTCGATGAACTAAGCAACTTCTAATTAAAAAAAACGATAAAAAACAATATAATATATTATATTTATTTATTTTTTAATTATTTTTTTTATGATATAAAAAGCAATAAGCACGATGGGCTCTTTAGCGGTAGGCAAAAATACCGCTAATATTGTTTATAAGCGATATTTTACCTACTGCTAGATAGCGCAAATAAGATAAGATTTTAATAGATAGGTATAATTTACAGATTTGTCAAATTTTCCCAAGTTTTTTTATTAAAAGTTGGTTTTTATTAAAATATATTGATTCCCCCACTACAAGGATGTCGCTAATTAAAAACCCACTCTGTATAAATATTCGAACAATTTGACAAATTTCAATCACTGTTACCACAACGTTATTTTGCACAATCGTTTATTACGTGTTTTATTGCAACAGTAAAGTACGCAAAGTAAATATGGTTAATTTATTTAACCATTTTCACTGTACAAATATGTCGTGGGGGAATTTCTAGGTAAATAGTTACTAATTATGTATTAAACCAATACAAATGATTCTGAATGCCAATTTAGCAGCGCAAAGTTCTGTCTCCGTCGCATTCAAAATTGTTAGCTCAACTTCAAAATCGAATACGCCAGGGGGCATGGAAGTGGCTGTGCGAAATTTGCCCCGTAATTCGGTCGCCCAATTGTAACTACGAGTTACTGGCTTCCTAGGTATTCCTGTTATGCTCCAATTATCCCTCGGTGATTCATGTCTGCTGCCACGGCAACAATATCTTCTCTGTCCTCCACAAATTAAAATTAATCTCGCGTGCGAGTGGCAATTGATTGGCAAAGCGAACTAGCGAAATTCCTTAGTTATGGACCGAATTGAGAAAATCGTAAGAGGTTTCTCTACAATATTATTTCTAGTTATATAAAATGAGTTATTGGTATTCCTTGAAAAATCGTAGTGTAAGGACCCAATGAGTTACCTGCTCTACTATTGACCCCAATTAATTAAATAGTTTTATTATTATAAATACGATAAAAGCGAATTTACCGCGTAAAGTTTGTAACACCCGATATTTCGACGATGTTGCAACCGCCGTTGTCTAGGGTAGTCTGGTTTTAGTATCACGCGGTAAATTCGTTTTTACTTATTTATAATGACAAACAACCGCGATAATCTTCGATTTCATATTTTTATTAATTTACTGGGAATTATTAATGACTCTATTAAAATGTTCGTGGGCACTAATGAATGAATGCTTAGAAGGTATTTTTCACCGTGTCTTCGAATTTGATTTTTTCTTTGTAAAAAAGTTATTTGCAAAGAGTGTGGTAGCAAGTTTTCGTTCAGAAACGTCGTCAAAGAAGCGATTCACCAGGATCGGTTTTTTAATCATGAGCTTCTTCATCTTGTTTGTAGTTCTCTGCAGTACAATTTTCAGCACAGCATCACCAGACCATCACCATTTGACTGATTTTGCGGTTAGGACCTCGTCAGCTGCACCTCCTGGATTCAAACCACTGTGATGAATTCTCTGGGTTATCATCCTAGCGTCATTATTCGTCGTAAATGGCAATCCAACTCAGAACTTCTTCATGTTGGTGTTGGTTAAGCAGCGCGATGCAAGCGACGATGCAATTTGCAGCTAGTATTCATTTAGCTAGAGTGGTACCCATTGTTTTGAGCTTCTTTACTTTGCCGATATTACTCAAATGACTCAATATTGTTTCGTTCCTTACGTTATAAGTTGCTGCTATTCGCCGTAGTTTGCGATCGTTTCACTACCACTCACTTACTTCATAACTTATCACTTAATTCATTATCGCCATGTTTACTCTCTGGTCGTCCACAGGGCTTATCCTGGAAATCGAAATGACCACTTGATAGTTGTCAACTATTACGGGCCAACCCGCCACCTTAGGGAGTTATAACGATATTAGAACATTTTTTAAGTTATGTGGGAAACGCAAATACTAAGAAAACACATAGGTAGAGTGTCCAGAGTCTAACGCAATACCGAGAGGCACGGAGAAGTGAATAAGTGAATTAAGCGGGCCGTCTCCCGCTCTCACTACCATATTTGGCTGGATTTCCCCGTCTTCAGCTTAGTCACGGCTTCAAGGCCTCTAACCGATGCGGTAATTTAGTATGAATAATAACGCGGACTGATGGGTCATTTTCCCGTATGGTCACTCGGAAACGGGTTGCCAACGGATCGTTTCAAGAACGGATGGCGTCAGGTTGACGACTACGCCCGCTCTCTAAAAAAAATACCTCTTCAGACCCGCCCCACCAGTTATTTACCGGATCGGTAGTGTGATTAGTAAACCGGCCATTTCACCAACCACCCAGTTCCGCCTGATCTATTCACCGAAACAGCAATCTTCTGATCCCAACCGACTCTGACTGCAGATTTTAACCGTAGCAGAAGCTAACACCGGCCTTGACAGGTTAAGTCCCTTTTCGAAAAGACTATCAGATGGGAGTTGAACCGTGAGTTGGACAAGGCAATATGACATAAAAATTGGCCAACACCACCCAAGCTGATCCACCCAGTAGAAATCACCAGAACATAAGCTACCAAACCTATAACGCACAATGCGTTTGCTCGTGGGGTTTGGTCCACAGACATTATTAATATTGTGCCCTGCCTGTTGGCGTCTCTGTCACGACGGAACTCATATTCGAAAATATCGTGAATTTTCATATTTCCTAAAATGCAACGTGTCCTCATGCAATCATTTGCACACACGAAAATATTCGATTGATTACAATAGACAGAGAGACAAATGTATAAAGGTATTGTAATTGGTTTAAAAAAGGAAAAACATGGCTTTGAAATAAAGGACATTTCTCATTCAATTCAAATCAACTCAGAACCGAAGTTTTAAATGACTATTGTGAAGAAATGCCATTTTTATTCATAGGTAATAGCTACTTCAATCTGTTCCTACCATAGCTTTTCGAAAACGTTTCTACGCTTTACATGTAATTAATCTTGATGTCCATGATATTTACTTCGCTGCAATGCCCTTTTCTAGAAAGAGAAAGCGTAAATTGGTAACAAGATGTTAAATCATACAAAGGTGTTGAAACGAGGAAGTGCCCGCAGATTGCAAACGCTTGATAGCCACGTTCGGAACAAAAGTACCACCGCGGCGTCCGTACGAGGGACGTTATAAATACATTAAGTGTGATCCGTTGCCGCCACCATCGCGGCCCATAATCATACCTCACTGGTTGGGTGTTGCAGTTCAACACGCCCGTATTGGCAGAGATTATTTCACCAGTTCCCATAGGGTTGACTCGTGCCGGATGGACTTGTTAACGTGTGAGGAAAAAAAAAACACGAACGGGCAGTGAATTATATACCGCGGACGTGATAATATCGCGCTGTCGGTTTAAGTGTTTGTTGTTTGATGTTTGAATATATATATATATATATATATATATATATATATATATATATATATATATATATATATATATATATATATATATATATAATATATATATAGGTATATATATATATATATATATATATATATATATATATATATATATATATATATATTCAAATATATATATATATATATATATATATATATATATATATATATATATATATATATATATATATATATATATATATATATATATATATATATATATATATATATATATATATATATATATATATATATATATATATATATATATATTCAATTTTTGACTTGTGTATATATATAAATATATATATATAT
>OX155957.1:13350910-13560910 GCA_944548615.1 Micropterix aruncella | reverse complement strand
TTTATTTTTATTTCAATTCAATGGCTCGTTGAAAACTAACGCAGCCTAATAATGTCATATTTTAAATGTTTGAACTCTTGTAAATAGAACTTTGAACTCTTGTAAATATCATATAGCCTTAAGTATAAACTTCTCGACCAGAAATTACGATTTATATCTTATTTCATGGGAACGAGCAAATGAAGTATTTTATTTTTATTTTCATTTAATAGCTGGCTGATAGCGAGCCCAGCAATCGTATATCGTCCTTTTAAAGAGTGGATATATTCGAATTTCAAATCGAATTTTCGAAATGTCATTCCGCATTTAAGAGACGATTGATTGTGATTTTTTTCATTGTTTTTTGCTTAAATTTGTCTTTAATAAAGACATTTTATTTTGGTTTGCGAAAGGATACGCTTTGTTTTTGAGATGTGGATGAAGGGTGATCGTTCGCTAGCGATAAAGGGATTCCATTAAACCTACAGTGTACCGTCGAAAGTGGTACTCATCCAAGAATACATCTCGTTTAAACAATAAGCATTTCCCAGTCCAGTCCGGGAAAACCTTCCAGCTATGTAAGTGGCTTTTATTATTTTTATTTTTTCATCAAAGTGTCATCCTTTAAACGAATTCTTTAAAAAAAGATTTTACAAAAAACCAATCAAATATTAACAATATATATATATATATATATATATATATATATATATATATATATATATATATATATATATATATATATATATATATATATATATATATATATATATATATATATATATATATCGTCGGCTTGGTGCGAAAAGTGGATAAGTGACATTTTGGTCGAAAATGAGTTATTGATGGATAACTGCTTCTTAGGGCATAAACTTTGCGTGCGAAAATTGGCTAACGTCTATCTATGACCTTTAATGAAATATTTTATAATTAAAAAATATGGATTAATATGTGTGGAACATTGGTTTATTGAGAAATAGTGGCTAAAACACTTAACCACTTTTACTGTTTATCCTGTCTCCCATATTAATAAATTCACAACATGCCAATAGTGGACAAATGTTTTGACAACTTTTCGCATGATTATTTTCGGCAGTTAATTCGTTCCCGCGCTATTTATCTGTCAGACAACTAGATTTTGTTCTGCATTATTTTGCTAGTTTCTCTAGTTATTTCTGGTTTTTGGTGGAAAAATGAATCGCGCTGGGAAAATTATGGCATTAGCAATGAGAGAAAGTGACGGCACACCGTATTTGGACGAAACCTCAGATCATTTTGAACAGGTATGATTTCTAACCTCAAAAAGTTGTTTTTTTAACGATATGCAAGGTTTTATCCTTATCTTTATACATTTTAGAATGCAAGTGAACAAATTTCCTCAAAAAGTAACGCTCAAAGTGCATCAATGGCTTCTACAATGGTTGTTGTGGACAGCGATTTTGACAATATAATTCCAAACAGTGAAGACGAACGATCTACTCTTGAAGCATCGGATCTCTTTATACACAGTTCACGTGAATATGGCACTAAAACATGGGTGTTTTCACCTATCGCTTCTACTTCCGAATCTGCACATCATTTACATAATATAGGTTTGAAAACTATCACTCGAAGCACGGCGTCTACTAGCTGTTCAATAAAAGATATTATGGACGACGATTTGAACGTTATAAGAAACCTTGAAGAAGAATGGTCCACTCAATATCTTGATGAAACATCTGGTCTCTTTTATATGCAGAATACGCCGGCCACATTCCCGATTCCTTCTACTTCGAATTATAATCAGCCTGCCCTGGATCATGACATGGACAGTAATGTCTATTTATCAGACGACGACCCTGAATACCTTCCAGAAGAATTCATCCCACAAGAAGAAGAAATAATAACAGATATTATTCAAAATAAACCTCTTGCAAGTTCCAATGGTCAGAGATGGAAGAAATCTGATCCGGCTAATTGGAAAAAAAACATACAGAAGTCTAATAAATATCAAGGTATTCCGTACAATGACAAATTTGGCAATGAAAGACAAGGAAAACAACCAAAACAAGTAGATTGTTCCAAGTGTCGATATACTTGCACCCAGAAAATTTCAGGACAAACTAGGGTGGATCTATGTGCGACATTTTGGAAATTAGGTAACTATGTATAATCACCAAAAAGATTTCATTCTCAAACATGTCATCAAATTGACTCCAAAACGACATATCGAAGGAGTGCCAGATGAGAAGAAAAGAAAAGCATCCTTTAAATATTTCTTTATTATAAATAATGAGAGGATTAGGGTGTGTAAATTATTTTTTCGGACGACACTTTGCATAAGCTGGGGGCCAATTGAAAAGGCGTTCCACGATGTTAACTCGTTTGGGGTTTTTGCAGGGAAAGATAGGAGGGGTTCGGGAACACCGCACAATAAAAAATCATCAGCAGATATTAATAAAGTGAAAAATCACATTGAAAGATTTCCTCAGATGGAATCGCATTATTGTAGAAAATCTTCTAAACGAAAGTATCTAGATTCAAATCTATCGATTTCAAAAATGTATAAAATGTATGAAGAAGAATGTCAGAAAGAAAACGCTGTACCGCTTAGTTCCGTCATATATCGACAGATTTTTTGTGAATCTTACAACTTATCCTTTTATAAACCCATAAAGGATCAGTGTGCAAGTTGCCATCGTTACAAAGAATCTCTTAAAGATAAGAATATAACGTTAGAAGAAAAACAACATCAAAAAAATGTATATGATGAACATATTGTTAGGAAAAACCAGTGCCAAAAAGCAAAAGAATCTGACAAATGTCGATCGAATACTCATGCCAAGTTTATGACGGTTACAGCAGATTTACAGAGCCAGTTGCAAATTCCGTCTGCTGAAGTATCACTGATGTACTATTCTAGAAAGATAAATGCATATAATTTTACAATTTACGAGGGAAGGAAACCAAATGATGGTTATTGCTTTGTTTGGACAGAAATGGCCGGTAAAAAAGGGAGCAATGAAATAGCAACGGGTCTATATAAATGGATTTCCCAACTAACTCCAGAAATAACTGAAATCAGTATTTTCGCTGATACTTGCTTTGGCCAAAATAGGAATCAATTCATAAGCGCATTTTTCATATACATAGTTCAGACAACTCATCTTAACATCATAGAACAAAAATTTTTAGAGTCCGGCCATACTTTCATGGAAGTGGATAGTATGCACAGCGCGATTGAAAGTTGCAAAAAAAATATGCCTGTCTATTCACTTCTAGATTGGCTAAATATAATGAGAATGGCTAGATCGAATAATAAAAGGAAAACTGCTAAGCCCTACCAGGTACGAGAAATGACGCATTCTGATATGATTGATGTAAAAGCTTTGGGAAAATTCATTATTTCCAATCGAAATAAAGCGAAAATGGAGATACTGTAAAATGGCTTAAAATTAAGTCTCTAAAAGATGAAAAAATGTACCCAAACATAATTAAATTTAAATACAGTCACGAAGGCCCTTACATAGCAATGCATGTCAACCCTAGATTAACGAGAGATAAAATAGTTACACGTTTTCCCTCTTTACCCAAGGCATACACTCGCTGCATTGCTATTAGTAATGTTAAAAAGAAGGATTTGTTACAACTTTGTAAGAAAGGCGCCGTTCCCACAGAGTTACATGGTTGGTATGAAGCACTGCCAAGTAAAGATACTGCTGTACCTGATATTTTACCAGAACCAGATTTTTTGGAGACTGATGAAGAAGAAAATGTTGTGCAATTATTCGTAATATTAGTAATAATCATAATAGGTATAATTGTAATAATAGTGATAAATATTAATATTAAAAACACTATGTAATTATTCGTAATAATAGTAATAATCATAATAATAGTATAATAAGTCAACAAAAATATCTGAAGACTACCAGTATAAAAACTGTACATTTCTTCAAAACATAATAACTTGAAACTGCGAAAAGTTGATAAGTACTATTTCATTAAAAAAGTGACGACTGTAATTTTTTACACAAATAAATAATACTGCAAGAAAAAGAGTATTTTTTTCTACATTATTGGAGATATTTACATAAATAAAAACGAAATGCATCATAAAAATAACATAAAAAAAGAATCCGGCAATCTTCAATCGCATTTATCTCGAAACTATCTGAATGTCAGTTAGCCACTTTTCGCACCAAGCCGACGATATATATGTGTGTATATATATATATATATATATATATATATATACATATATATAGATATATATATATATATATATATATATATATATATATATATATATATATATATATATATATATATATATATATATATATATATATATATATATATATATATATATATATATATATATATATATATATATATATATATATATATATATATATATATATATATATATATATATATATATATATATATATATATATATATATATATATATATATATATATATATATATATATATATATATATATATATATATATATATATATATATATATATATATAAATATATATATATATATATATATATATATATATGACGACACTGTGTTGCTATTCTACGGCGACACATAGACGTCTTCGTTTGACAGGGCGACTGCGGGACTGAAGCTGGCTAAACGATGGCTTGACAATAATCTTTTGACGCTAAACGAGTACAAGACTAAATATATGACCTTTAGCATCGACAATAGATATCATCCCAATACTAACCACCATATTACGTCACATAAATGCGACTACACGAACTGTACATGTTTACTACTTGAATGCATGAACACAACAAAATCTAAAATGGACATAACACATTGAGGCTACGACTAAACGGACTAGAAAGTTGATTTATGTATTTAAAAATATAAGAAGCATACTAAACCTTAACCTACTACGGACAGTTTACTATGCACTGGCGCAGACTCTACTTACATACGGACAAATCGGTTGGGGCGGTATGGCAGGAACAAATCTTGACCTACTGGTCAAAGCGCAAAAGGCTTTGCTCAGAGTCATTAACAAGAAGCCATATCACTCCCCGTCAGACGACCTATATACAGACTTTAAAGTACTTGACGTACGCTAACTATACATACGCGCTGTTCTGGTGCGCTATCGGAGGGACCTCATGAGGAACACGGATAAAGACAACCCATAGAGCACAAACACAACACTAGACACAAAGACAAACAGATTCAACCAAATATGAGGACTGTATACGGACAACGACACTACGCATATCTCGAACCTAAACTCTATATTATATTTAACTCGTACACAGGACAGATTTTAAACATAACCGACAACCAGTTCAAGAGACGGGTGTCTCATTGGCTCCCAAATTATACTAGAGATGAATGCGAAAGTATGACATATTAAAATATTTTATTTTTAACCACAAATTATAGGATATATAGATGTAAATTATGGATATACAGATATACAGATTATAATATGCTATATTTTATTATGTTATACTATATTAGGTATATATAAATATGATACATTATTTTATATGTTATAACATATGATATTATATTATATTGTAATATGTTATATTATATTATGCCAAATTAAATTACGTATTGTTTTTTATGAGACGGAAGAAGGACAGCAGGTAAGGCGTACAGGCTCAGCAAATAATACCACAGAACTTTGTATCCATCACCCCAACACAGGCGTATACCTAGTGGGGTGATGTAATCCTGACAAGTTATTGCCCTTTCGCGATTTTCATCATATGTATTCTTTTAAAACTGTGTTAAAAAAATGAACGCAATCTTTTTTATGTAACTATAAAAAATAGGATAAATAAAGAAATAAAAAAATAAGAAAAATATATATTGTTACCAATTACAGACAATAGCCTTTTCACATTTGATTGCCGAAGATGTCCATTAAGATTACAGGCGTTCATCAAGAATATCGTAACTACACGGTAGATTGTAGACTACCACGTCTTTGCGATACGTTTCAGGGTACAAGACGCCAAGAACGTTATAACATCTTGGAATGGCGGACAAGTCATGCAGAAATGGACATATATACCTACTAGTAAGCAGCTCAGCAGGACTAGTCTCGTGAGATGTTAATCCGTACCGAAAGATCACTGCACCGGAGATGAAAGCGCAAAACAGCCAGCGGGTCGATTAAACTGACAAATGAACAAGACCAGTGCTGGTACTCAGTGCGATTCACTTTTGATAGAATGAATGTGCACAATGCTTAACGAGTTCATTATCTTGCTTTTGTGGAAATCAGTGTTTATTTTAATTCTGTCATAAACAGCACATCAGTGTTTTTCAACTTTTTTAGATCCCGACCCCTATTTTGTTAAAAAAAACTCTTAGTCAAAAAAACTTAGGCTATCCCAAAACAATTCTTTTTATTTAGGATATACCTAAATAAAAGTAATTAGAAATTGGTTTCAATATATTAATTTAACGAGGTAATAACATGGGGATATTTAAGATGCACAATTAGATCAGCGAGGTCGCTATGCGCGGGAGTAATGTCGAAGTCTGATTTCCACTTCCGAAGTTGTACCTAACTGTTTTCATACTAGATCAATATGAAATTTTATAAAATAAATAGCGAAACCCAATAAATATCTGTCTGTTCCGAAGCTGTAAATATTTGCATATGATGTAAATAAATATTTTGTAATATTTTAGATTTTTATTTTTAGATAGCCTGCGATCCTCCAGGGGTAGCTTTGTGAACCCCTAAAAGGGTCGCGACCCACCGGTTAAATGTCGCTGCACTAGATTATCCACCCCCATCAAGATACTCTTCAAAATTTGAAAGACTACTAACAAATCAAATTACTGTAATACATACAATTCTATTTTTTAATACTCTAAGTATTAAAATTCGTAGCATTATGAAAGTTTCTTCACTAGTCATTCAGTCAGTGGGTGAAATATTGGTGAGAGATTGCGAAAAGGTTTTACCAAACGAAAAGGATGAGATAGGTAAGACTTTACCTATACAGAATGTTTTTTGTTACCGGCATTTTTGAATGGGGTGAATCAGTATGAGCAAGTTAACAACTTTAAATAAAAATTTCGGGAAAAGAAGATGTTTTTCTTTTACCATTTTTTTAATACTTCTTTTTGTCAAATTTGTAAATTATATATATTGAAAATAAATTTGAGAAACGTTGAGCGTACTGCGCTATCAAGCGGTACGTAAAATATCTTTAATAACCAATATTAGCGATATTTTACCTGGTCTACCGCTAGATACCGCATCATGCTCAACGATTTTTATACTATTAAAAAAATAGTAATTTTCAATACTTTGAAATTTCTGTTTTTTTTACATTTTTTTTTATCAAAACTTGCATGTTTGCTCGTACATAATCCCCCCCCCCCCCACCCCTTCAAGGATACCGGTAACTAAAACTCACGGTATATATTTTTATTATAATCTTATTTAATGTGAGTTCATATAATGTAACGAGTTTAAAGTACCCGTTGCGATTTATAGCTACGCGCGAAGCATCTATTTACGAAGTTACTAACTGCATAATATCGTCATGTTACATAATTTTATTTGTGCGTAGCCTTTATCGGCTCGCTGCTTGGCGAGGAGTGTAATTACCGCAGCGCGCCGTTTGCAAAACGCAATAAACGTCCAACTGCGAGGAAGCTGTTATGATTCGCCAACTGATTCGAAGGCTTCGCGGCAATATTGCCCTGAAACAAAGAGTGCATTCGTGTGATCATCTCCTGAAGATGCGCTGTCGGCTTAATAACAAATCTCTTGGGATGGAAACCTATCGAGAATTGGAATATCGATAGTAGGTTATTTATTAGGTAGCTAAGTTTATTATCATGTATACACAAAATCATTGTCTTTAAAAGTTATTAATAGTTATTTAGACATTACTACACACTAATTTCAATAGCCGCTTAACCCTTGGAGTAAATGGGTATTTTCATGGATGCATCTGTCTCTTTTGCAGGATTTTCGGCGACATCGACCTTAAAGTACTATAACTACGAAACTACTACACCAATCATAAAAAGAACAACTGCACAATGATTGCATTGAAATTTCGAATATAGAATATTGAAATATCATTTTGTAAAACAATTAGATAATTATGAATAAAATGAGAACGTCAAAGAAGTGAAAAAAACGCGGAACCAGATCTGGTCGTATCATACTCAACGGATAATTGTTTCAGAACCAGATTTGGTCGTATCATACTCAAGGGGTTAAGATTAAAATAATTCTGAAAATCGATACCAGAGGTTAGAGACTCTTACATCCGCTGGCGTGTAATGTAAGAGTCTCAGCAGATTATTAAAAATATTTGTATCTAATCTTAAAACTAAAAAGTCAATCCGATAATTATTTTGACATGACATTTACAGTCAAAAAAAAGTGAAAGCTATTTTTATAACATTTTGACGTGAAAATTATCAATTGAATTGTCACAAATACAAAATACAGTTGATTAATTATAGGAGAGAAAATAAAATAGTCGTAATAATATAATAGTCAATAAAACAGTACAAATGTCAAGCAAAATGAAGAAAATCTAAATAAAAATTGTTGATAAACTATCTTAAAATTGCAAAGTCTTAAGATAAGACGAATAGTCTAAGCAAAGAAAATATGTCAATAACCTAATTAAAATTCTCCTTCAACAGGTGTTTATTTTGCGATATTTTCCCGTTTCTGCTTAAAATTTTAATATCTTTCGGTAGTTTATTATAATATACAACTATTATTATAACATAAAACGTATGTAGTTGGGATCCCTTTTAAAATAATTACAAAGATGGACATGGTAATATTTGATTATACCCTGCCCACCTATGGTAAAACTAGGGTGAATTTCCTTGGCGAGAATTCAGTGGAAAATATTTTTGCCGTTGGGTAAAAAGTTAATCGACTAGGTACTTAGCTACATTGGATGGGCAATAAACTATTAGTGGTGTACTGTTCTGATGAGAGACTAGTCGTGATTGGCTTGCCGAAATCTTTTTATTTCCTCAGCTGTTCGGGCTACCCTCGTATATACGTCAATTTGTAAATTTAATTTAATTATTAATTAATTTGCATCAATATGTTAAGTTTCTTCCGTTATTTAATCATTATAATCATCTGGAGTTAGCACATGCAATAATTGATTATATGATCATATCGACCTATCGACACGATGCAACGTGAAATAACACCCCTTAAGTAGAAGGCGCAAACGGCGCACGATTCATACCCTTGATTATTGAGAAATTCCGCCGCATGCAAAGCGGCCTCTCCGCTGGCGTGTAATGTAGGGCGCTAAAACTACTATACGCCTTGAGGCGCCGCGATAGCACTAACTCGATAATCATAAAAGTTTAGTATGCATAATGCATAAGAATGCACCAGCCGCATGGTCGTAGCACGGACTGCTGTGCACTATCCACTCTTATTAACATCGCCGAGTGTCGTCGAGGGAGTTGGAGAAACCACCTACTGGATTGAAGCGGTTTTTTTTTCAAAGAGTTTGGCGCCACTGCTAGGTTCTGATTTTTTAAAATTAAACTATATTAGTAAACTAGTAATTGTTAACATAACAATTACTAACTCTTGGATATATATTAACATTGTATTACACGCCTAAATAGCATTATATATGGTCGTGTATAAAAGGCGACGGCATGGCCGCAATGTTGCAGTTTTTAGCAACAGTTGTTTTAACGGTTAAATATCAATGACTTAACCTAACGTTAACTTTGAAAGGGCCGAAGCCCCCTTGATGTTTGCAGGTAATACTGTGATTTCTTAAAATAAATTATATGATATTGTTAAACATGACTATTACTACATGTTGATATACATACATTGCATTACGTTAATATACACACATTACCCACCTAAATAGCACTATAACTGGCCAAGTATAAAAGGCAATCTAATGGATGCAATGTTGCTGTTTCTGCAACCGTTGCTGTAAATGCTAAATATCAACTACTTACCCAAAGTTGGCTTTGAAGGAAGCGACGTTTTGATGTTTTCAGGTGACACTGATATGATTTCTAATGATAAAATGTATAATATTTGGTAACATAATAATTGCTACTTTTTAATACACATACATAGATATTGTATTACCTATATAAATATTATTATATTCGGTCATGTATAAAAGGTGATGTCATGGACGCAAAGTTGCTGTTCCTGCATTTCGTCACTACTCTTGCAAATCCTCGTATCTCGATTTTTGACGATTTTGAGTTAAGGGGTGCATTCGATAGAGAAAAAAATTCTGCACAAGATAGACTAACTCTAATTTCGATATTAATATAAATAACAAAACACATTTTCTCGTAAATAGAAAATGCCATTTTTGTGAAGTGCAAAATTCTCGTAACTTGAGATGCGAGTTTCCGCATTCAAACATATTAAACCCTTGCTACCAAACAAATATCAAAATCTCGTATCTTGGCAACATCGTTTCGTCGAACTGTCACTTTGCTCTGTCAGGTTTTGGCGCTATTTCGCTATTTTTTCATCAAACGCTCTTATATTTTGGATATTATCACCTAATTTTAATATTACACTAGCGGAACCCGGCGAACTTCGTCTCGCCAAAATCTGAAACTAAGTGTTTTTTTTTCAAATCGAATGGAATGTATTTTAATGCAGTGCTCTATGATACACGATGTTTTTCGTTTTGTTTTCTGGCGCAAATATATAAAGAGATGACGGTTTTCCCACTCGCGAACAGGCGACATATAATTGGCCGTGCGTGAAGCAAGAGTTTCATAAACACGTGTCAACTGGTTGTTACGGCGATGCAATACAATGTCACGGTTATCGGAGTGTTTGCCAACCATAATAATGGCGACATCATCAATCGTTGGAGCATTGAAGCGCCGAGAATGTTCCCCAGATGGAGTTTTGTCTGCTCTAATAACGATTTGGTGGTTATCAGAGGGCATTCGCTCAAGTGCAGTTTTAAATAATGCCACCAACGCATTGTGTTCATGAAAAAATGTCTGCAACTGCTGAATAATGTGTTCCTTTGTCTTTGGATTGTAAGCACATCGTTGCTGCACTTCTTCCCGTGAATTACCCATGAAAAAGATTTGCAGAAATTTATGTTCTGCATCTGGCACCGGCAACAGCGAACCCAGCTTATGGAAAATTTGGCCTTGAATCTGCAATCACAAATTTTCTGGCGTTAAGAATGTTTCACCGAAGTGATCATTAATTGAATCATTTTAATTTTTGTTTTACATTATTATTATAAATCCAGACTCTTTTAGCTCGACTATTCTTCATCCCAAAGGTATCCTTGATTTTTGTATGCATGTATTTATCACAGGTATATAGATTTCTAAGTGTATGATTGTGAATGTAAATCGCAACCCTAGATGAAAGCTCCGGTAAATCAAAATAACACTTTTTTCAGAAATGACGATAACCTGATTTTATAATGACTATGGGAGATATAAAAAATCTAATATTACATCCATGAAGCTAACATTTTTTTAACCTTGTTTAATTAACTCATGTTTTATATTATTTTTGAGTTACTCTGGTTTTATATCAGCAGTACGCACCTTTTTTGCCCACTAAGTGGAGTTACTTTACTCTACTTGAAAGAAAAATGAGTTTAGACAATATGTGTATATGTATATGTATATATATTTATTTACATCTCAATTGTTCTTTTATTTAGTCCCTATATCTACCTTAGAACAGGTCCCGGCCTAGTTAGGTGACATTGCCACTGGATTGTGCGATGGAATTCAATTTTCTGATATTGGCTTAACGTTAAAAATATTTTTGGGCATAATCTGTAACTTTTTGAGTTGTATAATGAATAAAAATAAAATAAATAAATTTGTAAATAAGTGTGTAGCAATTACCTTTACTGTGGGCATAAAATTGTCGCGAACAATATGTGTTGCACCAAATGAAGTCATTTGGAAGCAATTATTGTAATATTGTATGTTCGACAGAAAATGATTAGAATCTGGTGCATTTCCAGACAACAACGATCCTAATGGTTCTGGTGGTAGAACCAATGGTGTCAATCTCATTTTACCCCCTGCGCAACACAAACCAAGTGGTTCGTGGCGGTACTTCAAGGCACTGCAATATTGGCACAAATGGTCCATTTCTCCAATTTGCACGCATTCATAATCGCTATATTGTATCGCCAGATCATAATAGAAAGCCTCTCTGTATGTGTTTTGTCTCAAATTCAATCGTCTTCGCACTACAACATTACGTATACGTGTCGCTTCATTCATTTCTTGGCGATCCTCATCGTTTTCAGTTGCTCGAACCTCTCTTTGTCGTCTCGCTCGAGCGGTCACCTTGCTGAGATTGGAGCGTCTGGGCAAGGGCATAACTGTGAAAAATGATTGCAAAACCTGGAAAAACATTCACGAATTACACAAATTCACTTAATTCAGTTAATTTACCTTCAGAATCACGAAAACACGAAAACGCTACGAAAAATTCGTAAAATTCAACTTAACTGTCAAATGTCAGTTTTCACGCCGTGCCGCCATCTTGATTTTCGAATTTTCGTATTTTTATTCTTGTCAAACCGCGCCGCGCCATCTATTGGCCGAACTCGGTACTAAAATAATTTTTGGGTTTTCTCATTTTTCTCACTTTTCCGAGAGATTTTCCAATTTTTTTATATCCTATAGCAACACCGAAATGATTACGAACAAAACAAAAAAAGAATCGTTCAAATCGGGCCAGGCGCTCGTGAGTTATTAGGTAACATACATAAAACCCGACTCATTTTTATTATATAGATAATATCCATCTCATGAGTCACCCACTTCCTTCTCTGCTGAGAATATCTTTCCGTCAACTGCCACGGAGATGGGTGATTTAGAATCAGACTTTTTTAATTTTCCGGAGGCCTCTAATGACAATATGTCTAAAAAGGGAAAACGAGCTCGAAAAGGAATGAGTAAACCGGACACCTGGAAAATAAATGCAGTAAAAATAGCACGACAAAAGGGAGAGCAATACTTCTCCCCTAGAACTTCGAAAAGTGCAGAGAATAAAAAAAATATTGTGTCACGTACAGTGCGGAGAGAAAAAAGTAACACTAAACTTAGTTGCAATTCGAAGCAATGTATTAAAAATAGGGATTATAATTGCGTATAACATATCAGGAAAGGTTTACCATTTATAATAACTTTTGGAAAATGACGGAAAACGAGAAAAAAAGTTACATCTTTGCGATGGTAACTAAAGAGTCCGTTAACTGTAGAACGAGAGCAGAAAATTCAGGACAAAATTTGTCACTTAAATATCACCTGAAACTGAATAACGAGCCTCTTCGTGTATGCAAAACCATGTTCTTGTCAATTACTTGCATTGGCGAGTGGACCGTTTAGGTTGGCTAAAAAAAGTAATATATTGGGTATGTATACTTTAAGTAATATATTGCCGACGGAGCTAAATATGAGAAAAAATGACATTATGAAATCATTTTTGGAAAAATTACCAAAAATGGAATCTGATTATTGTCGGGAAGGAACTTTAAAACTATATTTTGAATTAACGTTTCAAGCTTTTGAAGAAGTGTATCGCGCATTCCAACACTTTACTAAGGATGAAAATATACCCCAGACTGATGTAGTACAATACGACGTATTTAGTAATCAGGTCCACAAGCTAAACATTGGTTTATTTCAACCTAAAAAGGACTAGTGTAATCTGGGTATTGCACATAAATTAGGTAATGTGCAAAATGACATATATGAGAAACATATCAAAGCTAAGGATGATGCAAGAGATCAAAAAGCCGGGGATTAAATTTTGGCAATTGCAGGTACACAAAATGTCTTCACTGTTGATGTGCAAGCTGTGCAACTTGTGCCTTATTCCCCCGCAGGTGGTCTGTATTTTAAATGAAAATTAGCTTGCCATCAATTTACGAATTATAATATTAGTAATAATGGTGTACATTGTATGGCACGAATGGTAATGGTGTACAATAATGGTGTACAATGGTGCTACGTATGGCACGAGGGCGAGGGAGAAATTACTGCAAATATGTTTTCATCATGCCTTGCTGACTTTTTATCTAATGCATCTATTCCAATTGTCATTTACAGCGATGGCTGCACGGCCCAAAAGAGGAATGTTATACTTGCAAATACTCTTCATTAATTTGTTAGTGATAATGATGCAACCATTTACCAAAAGTATTTAGTCAAGGGTCATAGTCAAATGGAATGCGATTCCGTCCATCCCCTTATAGAAAGGACAAAAAAAAACGAGAGTTATGCCCGGTGATTTTGTAAAAATTATCAACGAAACTCTAACTGAGAAAAGATACAATGTCAAATATGTCAGTCATGTTTTCTTTAAATCTTTCTCAGACATTTCATATTACAATTCGATTAGACCGGGAAAAAAAAGTTGGATATGCATGCGTAGTCGACCTAAGAGCATTTAAATAAAGGAAGG
This sequence comes from Micropterix aruncella, assembly GCA_944548615.1. Lineage (NCBI taxonomy): Eukaryota > Metazoa > Arthropoda > Insecta > Lepidoptera > Micropterigidae > Micropterix > Micropterix aruncella. The sequence goes on along the minus strand of OX155957.1, from coordinate 13,546,469 downwards.
ACCGCACCATTCAGTACAAATTCGAGTTCCACGAAAATTGGCAGGATCTTCCACACAATACCTTTTTCCAAGCAAAACAATATTGATAAAAATGTTAATTTAAAAAGTCTTTATTCTGGTCCATTGACGATTAATGAAAAAAAATATAGGGACCTACAGTCCTTAAAAGAAGTAATTCCAAAAGATTTCCATCCATTTTTTGATGAACTGAAACATTAATAATTAAGATATTTAAGTAGGTACTCATAGTGCAATTCATAGTTCCTAAGATGTCTTGAATGTGATTGTTCTATAATTTTATCATTTAAAATAATATGTGGTAAACTGCAAGACCAAAGAATAGTTTAAGTACATAATTAGGTGTTAAGCTAGTTTAATTACTTACGTAAATTATATAAAACACATAATATAAGTGTTTTGTATAACCACACTGCAAAGATTACTTTAATTACATAATAATGTGCGAATCTAATTAAAAACCTAGGTAAATTATGTACAAATCATAATAAACGTGTTATGCGTAACAATATTTGATAAAGCGAACTACTTGTTGTCAAAATATGCTAGTTAAGTTTGTTTGTAAGAAAGACAACACACACGTTTTGTTAAATGAACATAAATTGTAACGGTAATAAAAATTGAAAACCTAAAAAATGATTAATTTCTTGGCTTCAAATAGTGAAAACGATGATCATGATGATATGCTCTATAAAAAATAAACAACAGAAAATAATATGTTGTTTTTGTAGTTTTCTTTACGAAATATGGTAGATAAACTATTATTTAAAAACTAAAATATTTTTTTTTTTATACTGCGAGAATCTCGTATCTCGTTCAATAATAAATACAAATAGGATGCAGAATCTCGTGAACAAGGTTTTTTTTTAATATCTTATTCTATGATTGAAAAAAAATATTTAAAATATCATATACTAATTTTAATACTCTTTTTACAATTTTCTATAATAAAATTTTTGAATAAAAGGGGTTACTTGATTTTATATTCAGTTTTTATGCTCTCCTGAAAAGTTGTTCAAAATGAGATACGAGGATTTGCAAAAGTAGTGACTGTTGCTGTGGCTGCTACATATCGACAACTTGCCTAACGTTGCCTTTGAAGGGGTTGGAGTTTTGATTTTTGCAGATGATACAGCGATTTTCTGCGATATCTAAAGATAAAATATTGAGGTTTTATTACCATTATAATTACTATTTTTGAATATATGTACATTCAATAATATTGTATTACCCACCTATATAGCATTATATCTGGCCGTATATAAAAGGCGATGTTATGGACGCTATATTGCTGTTTCTGCGACGGTTACTGTGAGTGCTACACATATCAAAAACTTACCTAACTTTGAGTTTAAGAGGCCGAAGCTTTGATATTTTCAAATGTTGCTGTGATTATCTGCGATTTCTAAAGATAAAATATACAATAGTTTTAACTTAACGATTACAACATTATACATACATTAATATTATATTACCCACCTAAATAGCATTATACATGGCCATGTACAAAAGGCAATGTTTTGAATGCAATGTTGCTATTTCTGAAACCGTTGCTGTGAATGCTACATATCAAAAACTTACCTGACCTTGAAGGGGGTAAAGCTTTGATGATGCATATGATACTGTGATTATCTGCGATTTCTAACTATGAAATATATAATGTTTGTTAACATAACGATTACTACATTATACTAATATACATTCATTAACATTATATTTCCCACCTAAATAGCATTATATTTGTCTATAATTTGTCTAAAATCTGTATACTTATAAAAGGCGATGTAATTGACGTATAGTTGCTGTTTCTGCAACTGTTTCTGTGGCTGAAACCTATCGACTTATCTAACTGTGAATTTGAATGGGCTGGGTACTAAGGGGATTAAGGCTGAACGCGGTATTCGCCTGGTAAAGCAGTGACTGGTTTATAACCTACTTACTATGACCACAAGACAAAAAATACCACGTTCTCCATCAATAACACAAAACTCCTCCTTGTAAATATCCTAATCATTGACTGACACAACTGTACCTACAGTCCTGTGCCTCCAATATCCATATACAACTTTTGAGAATGTGAGCAAAATTTATTTATTTATTTATTTATTTATTTAGGTACATAGGATTAGGTATACAGTTCATTCATAGGTCATGTAATCTTATAATAATTATATAAATTATTTAATAATTAATATAGGGAGGTTTAACACATCTTACATGACCTTTACTGCCAATAGCACATCTAACTAGGCGATAATTTGGCCCGTCTCTAGATGTGCATATTTTTATGCAATTTTAAGAAATGAAGTGTTTTTTTTTTAATAAATTATTTGGACCCACCACCTGCATATATATACATAAATATACCAATTTTATAAAAAAATATAGCATACATTAGTGTCTTTGTAGATAATATACCCAAATGGAAGGATCACATACAACCCACTGCATCACATAAATAATATCACATAGAACCCACAAGTTCGCCAAATTATAAACATGTTTAAATTACTAAGAAGTGTCATTGCAAAATCATCAATTGAAACTATTTATTACACTTTAGCCAATAGTATATTATAGTATAGGATCTTTGGGTGGGATGGCGCACTGACACTTTCAGCTTTAGATCACTTGATTAATGCTCACAAATTAATCATTAGGGCAATCAATAAAAAGCGTTTAAGTTTCCTAAGCGATCAATTATTTAGAGAGTTCCGGGCACTAGACATGCGCCAATTGCGAGTATATATGAAAGTAGTAGGTACGTATGCTCAAAGCTCACACTATCACAACGCGTGCAGTTACAGCTATGAATCATGATGGCCCCCTGAAGAAAACAAAATTCACGCAACGACCTAGTTGTTCAACTACACAATAGAATCAGTGTGGTATTAAAAGTTATATTAGATGCCAAACGAGGAAAATTATTTTGACAGAATGGTTATTTGAGCTAGGAAGAATCGAAACAGAAAAGAATAATGTTAATTTCTGTTATGTGTGCGTACTGCGTAACCAACTTTTAAAAAAAAATGATTCAATATAATTTATAGGGAATAACAATGGTTCGTATAGAAATTAATAACAATGCATGTAAGTCTAACTTAGAAAGGACATCACTTTAGCGAGATAGGTTGCATACAGAAAGAAATTTTGTCTCTACTGGACGAATGCTAACGCCATTAAAAGAAGAAGAAACTAACGTGTGCGCGATGGCAATGCGCATTATACTCTAAGTATTCAGCAGCGGCACTAGATAACTAGGTAGATCATTATGAACTAATCATTTATTATTTTCATTTTTAAATTGAAGTTTATCATTGAGTATACATATACACGGAGATATTTTCCCAGGAAACTTTGTATAAGTATTTACTCGTATATATTACGGAAACCATACAACCGATCAACTATCCTTGCAGCCGTGTGTGAGCACAATAAGGCGTAGTCGCATGGGCGAAATTCATAAGTGTGAAAACGTCAGGCTGCACGAATTCCAGCAATGCGATAACGTGAATCGTGCGGGTAATATCGCACTCTGTGAATACGAGTCGCTTCCATGTGCATTTCAAAACACTCAGCCATTTGCGAAGCGAAACATTTGAACTGGAATTTTCGTAGTTTGCCGTAGAACTGTGCGCACTGGATTACGGTAAAATCTAATAATTATCATTCAAACATTATAAAATTGGTCGTAAAATTGGTAAACCAAAAAAACTACAAAATGGAATATACGAGGAAGAAAGGTGTATTTTCAAGCGAAAATTTTAAAAAAACGATTGATTTCTTATCCGATATTTCTAAATCTATACATCGCTTCTAACTCTAAACTCCACGTCTTATTTCGGGTTGTAGTAGAATTTAAATTAATTTCGAAAAGTACTAAAATATTGCTAAGATGCGAGTATGCAGAATGATTGTGTGGTTGATTTTGAGGGCCTTAAATGTTTATATAGGTCTCACCATATAGCTAGTTGCATCAAAAATATATTTGAAACAAATAGGTCTTATGTTTTTTTTTTTTTGAGTCATTAGATATACCTATGAACTGCTCTTAAAATACGCTGGAATAAATATCAGAAAAGGATTTTCACGCCAAAGTCTAACAGTAAAACCTGCTTGTTATAGAGACCCAGCAAAGTATTTTTGCGATCGAAAGCACATGTAGCTATTCAAAAACATCATATCGAAAAGGTCTTTTTAGCACCGTCTATCAGTCTGTTCCCCATAACCAACTTAATCAGTCTTCACAGCGAGAACCCCCTCCAAGCTGCTAAATACTTCGTGGTCAAGTGAGATGTTTAAATGGAAAATTCTAGGAGGTAATCGATCAGCGGCTATTTACGCCCGTCTATTACTGAAAGCAGCGATCTCAGTCCGGGTTATTATAATAGGCGAGTTGTCGTAATGGTGCAAGCTACAATTACATTAGGAATGGGAAGATTGTCCGTAATAGCAGCGGTGTAAATATTAGAAATATTGTGTATATTTTTTACTTTATTCAATGTAAAGGCTGTTTATCTTATATTCCAAGCCCAATATCAAGCGTTAGAGACCATAAGGGTCATCCTAATTAGCAGACAATGTGGCGGTGTCGACTACAACGGGCAATCCCGTCACCCAAGGCTGGTATAGCGATATGTGAAAGTTTTTTTAGCCATGGGATGAGCGTAGAAGACTTAAGAGACAATACAAATCTACTGTCTAGCTATGCCAACAATCCCGATAGAGGCCAACACCTTAACGCGATGCATCGGGAAAGATACGCAGCGGGCAGCCTCGCCCCCTGTCTACCAGTTTGGAAGGATATCTCCGTCTGGAATTATCCATCAGCATACCTCCTTCCGCCCGACCGGTTACAGGACCGAAGTCGCTTACGCGGACTCTACCTGTTGTATTTCAGCGATAATACAATAAGAATTTATCGCGGACCTAGGCCTCCTTTGCCCATTATACCACTTTGGGTCGGGTGGCCTATAGGTCGTTTCAAGAATGGCATGACAACAGGTTAATATCCACCCTGCTGCTTAAGAGGCATTATATTTCCATAGTCTCCAGACTCCTTCAGCAATTAGTCAGAGTGCACAACCGAGTGGCGTCGATGAACGGTGCGCAAACCGTCCAGTAGTGCAGGGAGGCAATCCCACCAGAAGAAACCGATCCACCAGTCGTGAGGCCTGAGGCGCGGGAGTCTTACCCGGGGGAAGCCCTCCACACGAGGAGGCTTTTGAATAGTAGCTGAATCGTGAGTTTGGCGTGAGTTTGCACAAAACCATTCGCTACCTTATAGCAATAATTAGAAGACATATTGAGATGTCAACCACAACGGGCGAACCCGTCACCGCAGGACGTTTTAACGATTCATCGTTCTATCGACCGTGCAGTGAGCGTAGAAGACTTTGGACATAACAAATCCGACGTCTAGCTACGCCACAACCCGTTAGAGACCAAAGCCTTACCGCGAGTAGCCAGGTATGTTACCTGGCGGGCGGCACTCGCGCCCTAACTACCAATTGTGACCAGATTTCTCCGGTCTCTCGATTGGTTCCGAGTTCGAGGTCGCTTGCGCGGTCCTCTCCCTTACGAAGCGGTGAAACGGAGTAAACCGAATCTATCGCGGACCAAGGCGTCCTTTGCCTGACTCTGAACCGGGATCGGATGGCCAATGGTCATTTCAAGAGCAGTCGCCGTAAGGTAGACAACTACCCCCGCTCTATAGGAAACAATACAGTTCCCAGACTCCCCCGATTGTTAGTCGGAGAGCACAATCGATTGGCTTGCGCCGCTCGGTGCGCAGACCGTCCAGGAGCGCCAGAGGATTGATTCCCAGGGGAGACTGGTTGACCCAGTGTCCTACCCAGGCTCGCACCCCATGCGTGGAGGCCATCGGATGGGTGTTGACCCGTGAGTGTGACCGACCCGGAAACAGAATGGGTCTTCGTGGCCAACTCAGCAAGGGCCCATTAGAAGACAGTACGGAATAACTATCCCGATATCATTCCATGGCACTGTCGTAAGATTTTCAGCAAAGAGTGACGCCGACTACCTACCCCTCCCCTGCCTATGAATTTTCTCTTCATAATGAGATGCAGGAGTTCGTATTTTTGTTCATTCGCATGACGTGTGAGAAGTAAACCAGTTTACGTGTTTTAATTGAAATCGCGATTTCAGTCTACTTACTTTCTCATGCTTCGCAGAACGTCACTCCTTAATAACGCCTATCTGTGTTATTCTTTATGCTTCTTACACGCTGGCACCGCGGCACAGTCTCGCATCGGTCGCTGGTATCAGAAGGAGGCGTCTCTCGAACTACGTAGCGCTAGCTTCTCCTCTCTGCTTGCAGCGTTCTACCCAGTCCTATTGCACCTAACCCCTCCAACATCCCTCCAACCATCCACACAATATAAAGGCCCATGTATACAAGAATCCATCTCCGCAATCGACACGAATATAATAATATAATCTGAGTATGATATCGTAATCTTTCTGCGTCGTCTTATCGATATAATAGTTTCGGGATTCTATATCTCTATGTTGACCAAACTCCAGGTTAAACGGCATTAACAAATAGATTCCTGAGAGTTCAAGTAAGCGGAGTGATTAAAAAGTAAAAGTAAAAGTTTATTTCATTACATTATATTACATTTTCGGCGTGTTCAATTGACGACTAAGAACCACTCTTGGACGTGTCGAAATAATTGTGTAAGGTAGTGTCTCGTTACTACTCTTTGCGTAACAATTATAGGTAGTCAAGAATTTAACTACTAGATTGTCAAAATATAAATGTAAATATAAATAATCAAAATAGAGGCCTAATAATTGAAATAGTCAATAATTCGTATAGAAGTTATTCATCGTAATATTCAAGTCGCCAGTAAAATGTTAAATAATCAAATTAAAGCTACGCCATGCATTTAAAAACTAAAGGTATAAATATACGACCAAATAAGATAAACAGAGAATAAGGCTCTAAGTTATTTAATGGGCACAATATTTGAGAAGTCATCGCACTCAACTTCGCCAAATCATAGAAAGGGTGGCCAATCAGCATCTACTTGATGTTTTTTTTTTTATTTGTGTCCTCCAGCTGTTTAACAGAGGTAGGGAGTAGATTATATAATTTAATTCCAAGACTTATTATTAACCATTTTCTTTTTTGAAACTTTTATAATATGGAGAAAAGCAAATATGCAAAGGATTTTCAGTTTAAAAAAAAGGACAAAAGGCAAACGAACTACGAAAGTATTATATTGTGTTGTGCCCTGCGAGCACGGGACAATCCTTGTAGTATAATAAAACTATTATTAAATAATATCAAGAAAGTCATATGCATTGAAGTAAATCACTAATGTACATAAATTTATGGAAATATTATATGTTTTCCAAGCCGTCACAAAATAGGCTGGGATTTACATTTGCGCTTCAGTTTCATATTTGCTCAAAAACACTTACTAACCAACCATGCAACAAATGGTCAAAGTTGTTAAGAGTTTGTAGCTGGGCGAAAGCTCTCCATCCTGCTACATAATTTTCTAAAGCTTATCTCTCCATAGTTCCAACATGGCCCCTCAAATATATCATGAAACAGTGACAAATTCAGGTGAAAATGGCATATTCGTAAGTTTCGGGATTAGTGCGAAAGTGCCAAAAATAACACATCACATAACCAAGAGTATAGTTATAGTTATAAATATATCAAATATAAGTTATATACGAATATTTAGATGAAGGACTAAAGTTTTATTTATTAATTTTGTATATATTATGAGTTATTACTCATACGCGGGGATCCAAAGTAGCTCTAAGATTTTTCAATTACGATTTTAGAATCAGCAATTCCTTGCCGATAAGTCGATGAACCAAAAAGACCAAAAAATATTTAATAATCCATTAGATTTTCAATAAAATTCTGGAAAAAAATATATATTATTGTATTTTTCTTAATTTTAATGTAAAATTTGTACAATATAATAAATAGGTTTAAAATTCATTTAAAGCATTTATTAAATTATTACTTTTTAGAATAATTTACTTATGTGACAGAGTTTTAAATGGGTGTCAATTTTAAATGGGTAAAAAATGGGGTTTCAATTCATTTAAAGCATTCCTCAAAATATTACTTTTTAGAATAAATAGTTAACGTATGTGACAGAGTTTTAAATGGGTGAGAATATGATTTCAGAATAGCATTATTGTCATTTTTCGACTATTAAGATAAGAATATTATCGATATTGGTAGGTCCCTATATTAAGCCGTTTGACTGCCGCTCTTGTCTAAATAGTCTATAGCCCATCTCGTGTTTAGTACTTCTCAATTAATATTTTAGCAACGATACTAATCCTATACACAATAAAATAACTTATGAGTGTATTTTGAAGTCACTTCAAGAATGCCGCAAATAAATTATTAATTTGCGGCGATGCTAATTACGCCATCCGAACAGGACAAAGGCTATAACCGCAGCCGCCTTGTTATTCGGTCTCTCCAAAAGGCGAGCCCGACGATAATTACGACCAATTAAAGGACAGACCGCAGACGATGGTCTCGTCTTCCGGTCTCATCTTTGAAGCTCATTGATTTGGCGCCTTTTAAACTTGTCGCCGCCTGCCAATTTCGCAAACAAATAATGACCCAGGAGGATGGATTTTATTATTATTGTTTTTAAGTATGCCAATTTTAAGTGGTCTAAAATGGATGTCCGTTATGAGTCAGATTTCACGGAAAGGACTACTTATATTATAGACAGTGTCTATTAGGGTGAATCAAATATAAATTAGCCTTATGATTCGACAGGCAATTATCTGTGAGAGGGATACGGCCTACAGAGAGGTTAGAGCAGTGTACTCATACAACGTACACAACAGTGTACTCATACACCCCACATCAACAACGTCTCATCAACAACAGTGTACTCATAGGGCTCCCCACATCAACAACGTCTCGGATATACGAGTAACTAGACTCGCTTAGCTACTTTACCTTGATGAATGGGAGGGGGTTCAGCATCCCAATGAAATTTGGCGCAGATTCTGCAGTATAGGAATCAAGACCCAAGTGGCAGTGCATGCTCACTATTATACTTAAAGCGATTTTTAGTAGTAAATACCATTTTTAAATATTGATAAACTTTTGACGAGTGTATTCTAATTGAAGCAAATATGTTTTTTTATATTTATTTATTTATTTAATTAATTTAACAATTCATTTACAATGTATGAGTATCACTATTATTCATATAATAAACAATTATTTATATTATATTATTAACACTTATATTATTAAACACAAACAATTACTTTACATTACTCTACCAGAATTATGTAATACTGTAATATATTTCATTGCTCAATAGAAACATAATCCCAAATGCTATTTTGCAAAATAAATATGTATTTGCCTACGCAACTGTTTTCTCTGATTTTATATATAAAAAAATAAGATTAACTGATTACGACGGACTGAAATACGAGAGTTGGTGGAATTGTGAAATGTTGTGAAGAATTTAGAAAATGAAATATATCAGAAAACTACACCATAAATACCGAGACATGATCGAATATCGTAAAATTTCTAAACGTGACAATGCATAATTATGTTTTGAAGTATAGACATCCGCGTACTCGATACCAAAATAGATTGTATACACAGAAGATAGTTTCACTTATGAAATAGAAAATGACGGCTCTCTGGCTTTCCTGGATTTCAAGGCAACGAGGAGAAGTGGCAGTACACTCGTGCATACAGTATATCGGAAGCCCACACACATCGATATATATATATATATATATATATATATATATATATATATATATATATATATATATATATATATATATATATATATATATATATATATATATATATATATATATATATATATATATATATATATATATATATATATATATATATATATATATATATATATATATATATATATATATATATATATATATATATATATATATATATATATTTGCATGCCAGCTCTCATCATAATACCCTCGATCAAATATCACGAGGCACGCACGCGATCCAATACAGTAGAAACCGAGCAGATCACTAGCATTCTTAATATAGTCAAGAGCGTGATAAGTCGAATAAGTAAGATTGTTAACAAATTCGATATAAAAACGATCTTGAAACCGACCCAAAAATATGGCTTGATCTCTGAGACATGATCTTTGAGTCTTTTTTAATGATACTGCTGCAAACCATCGAGTGTGTATAAAATCTAAGGCAGCTGTGGATTAACTTACGTTGGACAAACAAAGCGGCCCATAGCCACTCGACTGACAGAACATATCAAGGCGGTTCCAAACGTTCAGCGAGAATAATCGACGATCTGCTAACACATCTAGTGCTACCCAACGAACAATTTTATTTCCCATGCGTTATCCGGAAAGCCATAGAAATAAGAAAAATCTCGAACTTCAATTCAGACGACGGCATGAAACTCTACTACTTGAAATCCTTTTCTGAATAATGACGTTGCAAGTAAATTTGCACTACCTACCTAATTTACCTTTCTGATGTTGTATTATACTTTTATTATAATATGTGTTTCACTTTCCTGTTTAAGGAAAGTATTGTGGACGCACTTCTGTATGTCTGTGTGCGTGTGTGTATTCTCCGACGATAGCGCCGAAACACTTCATCCGATTGAGCTGAAATTTGGCATGCAGGCATCATTTGGTCGTGGCCAGGGTTGGCCAGGGTTGGCTCCCGACGAGAGAACTCCTCAACATCATCAACAACAAGCATTTAATTATGATAGCAGCTTCCAAGCTTTACCATGACATGGCTGTTGTACCCTGGACTGGCTCCTGATGAGGGGACTCTTCAACGGTCAACAGCAGAGACCCAAAATTTTGTGTACGCATTCAATTATGATAGCAACTTTCAACTTTCACCATGACATGGCTGATTTACCCTGGGTTGGCTCTCGATGAGGGAACTCCTCAACGGTCATCAGCAGACACAAAATTCGTAAATTGGAAAAGTCAAAAAGTCGAAAAAGTAAAAAAAGTCGAAAAAGTGGAAAAAGTCGAAAAAGTCAAAGAAGTCAGAAAAGTCGAAAAAGTCGAAAAAGTCGGAAAAGTCGAAGTCGATTTCGATTTTCTGGGGTTAAAGGGTGGCCCAGTTTGGGGGTGGGGGGTTGTGGTAGGATTTATGATATTAATATTCAGATGAATTAAGTTCCTGACTACAGAAATATCTTGCGGTGACACAACCGTTTTTTTTATTGTTTGAATCAATATTTTTACACATTCATGTTTCAAAAAAAAATATGTACCTACACCTAAAAGGCAGGTCGTGCGGCAATGAATAATTGTAAAACTCCACAACCACAATGACACGAATTGAATTGAAATGAATTCAATTGAATTAAGTAAATTTTAAAAAAGCCTTTAATTTGGTACTTGAATTAAAGAGTAACTAAACTTTAAGTAATTATAATTTTTCGTTTTAATGTGGAAATCAATATGGCTTTAACTAACAACCGACATAGAAAATCACACGACAAACAACCAAAACTATTCCTGCTCTTTTACGGAAGTCTGCACATACCATATTTTTGGCTTAATTTGATACCATAATATGGCGCCAAGCCACATGGCTAAAACCAGCTAACAACATCAACAACCCCATAATTACAATTATTGGCCAAGCCCTCGAAGTTGCAGCTCGTTCATATGCCCCTTTATCACCATCGGCCGGCAATTTGGCAAACAAACAATGGCGTGGAGTACCGCTGTCATTTGGGCCATGCTGTTCTCCCGGTCGGAAGGGTCCCATTTTTTTGAACCATGTTTGTGAAAATCGCGCATAATTCGCGTCCTGGGAAGCGATTCGAGGCTGTTGCGGCTGTGCTCAGCGAACATTCCGCGTCGGCGGATCCATCAAGCGAACCGCTCCGAAGCAGGATGTGTAAAACGCCGCCAGGGCCGCACCAAGATCTAATATAAAAAATAATATTTCTGTTTTTCTAAGTGAATGCGTCTAGAAGTTCACGCCAGATGAATTATCTTCACTGGGTGATACTTCTAAAACCTTGATAACTCAAAAATCCATGACGGCAAAATATCATTGATTAACTCTGAAACTAAAAATTTGACATGGATGGGTTTAGTATCATTCTAATCGGCGCACATTTCCGTTTGAACTAAATATCAAGCCGCAGCCGTGAATTGATGGGGATAGGCGAATAAGGCTCAACTTACAGCGACCATTTTCGCGTCAATGAGATTTTAAAAATCAGTATAACTCTCAAAACAGTTACGCCGGATAAAGTCCGCTGATATTAGTCTTAAATATAGCTATAACTTACATAGATTTACTAGGTAAAATATACAAATTAGAACATATCGTCGATCTGTATGAGAGAATTCGTACGCACCAAAATTCGAATTCGCCTTTTTTATTGTAATTTGTGTACAGTCGTGTCCCGGATCATTCTGTATATGTCACTGGGCTCAAATAGCTTAGTTTTTTGTAATTCTCGTTGCAGTGACATCTAGTAGGCATGAGTTTATGACTTTATCCGGTGATAACTCTTAGGTGCTTGTTAGTAATTCCCCGCAAACAAATTAACTTTTTACAGTTTTAATCGTTAGTACAGTAAACTAATAAATATATATATATAATTTTGTCACATTTACACAACGAAAAAACATATCGTAAACGAAGATATTCAGTTTTTTCTATGCGCTGACATGTTTGCTTGTTAGCATGTACGAGAGGTCTCACACATAGTACGGCTATATGAGCTTTAGAGAGTAAAAGGCCATTTATAGTGAAACCCATTGAAATAAAATTCAGGATGTTGGCTAAATACGAGCAAAAGTCAACCTGAAATATAGAAGACAGGAATAAAGCATTATCAGTAGCTGAGGGGGATACACGGCACACTAAAATGCGAACGTCTGCGATCAACAACAGCGTAAGCCAATCGGTCGCGAGCGTGGTGTCCGTAGCGCCTCGCTCGGTCACACCCGATATCGCTAAAGCGATAAGTCCGCCATTTGTTTATAAATGGTCTTTTTTTTATACAACCAGGGTAATATTATTTAAGTATTATTTTTATGGCACAATAAATTTATTCTATTCTACTCTATTTCTTTGATGAATTAAAAAAATTATGACAAATTAGATTTGGCCCGGTGGCATAGTGATTAGGTCTCCTGATCTTACATTGTATGGTCCCGGGTTCGATTCCCAGCTGGGTCACCATTTTTCGTTGGGTTCAAATTAACGGAATAGCATATTCAATTCTGTCCATCGAATGCAATAACAAGACATACACTTACGCACAGGTTACACGCATACAAACATATAAACACGTCACAGTAGGGTTTGATGTAAGAAATTGACATATAACAATAAACCCGCCCATACTGAAATTTTCACAATAAAATGTAGAAACAAACAAACAAAACAAACAAACAATTTGAAACGTATTCACGCCAATCCCTTGACTATGACAGTGTATTCCGACATAGTCACATCCTTTTTTCGTTTTTACATATATCTTATTTTTAGAAGCGTTATAGGGCACAGCTTTATCGTGATTACCAACATGGTAACCACTTAGCAGTTTTATTACACTCTTTCAGGTGTGACTAAAGGATCTAACCTAGGGCTTTTGCTCTTTAACCTCGTAGTCATCTCAGTGTTCCATGTACGCTAATGAACCAAAACTATTTCGGTTTAGTTTTCGACTGGTGTATAATTATCGAGAGTGTCACTTTAACGTACACAAATGCGTATTAAAACCATATATTAATTAGTGAAACATTTTTTTGAACTACCCGGCAACTGTTTCAATAATTCTATGGTTGACTGTATGATACTGACGTAGTGCGGGAAGTCCGCCATTTTGCAAACCGCGCAAATTATGCGTTTAGCGGCGTAAATTATATTCACAAAATATGTGTCCTGGCGATTTATGGACGTCATTATTCCAAAACGTATGGTCGGTTATTATATCTATCCGCACATGTTCATAGCACTAACCGATTTCTCTGTGGTTGGTATTAATTTAAATGTTTTTCAATAATTAATTTATTAGGCTGTTTCGCCGTCAGAAATACAGTTGCGACCGGTAATTAAATTTTCATGGCGGGTTTCATTGCAGTTGACACTATAGTCATGAAATTAACAAAAGTTTTTGTTTGAAGCTATTTCGTTATATGATTATATATTTGTATTCGCTATTTAGGTTCTTTTTATTTACGAGTCCATGTCTGGTGGGCCGTCATGCAGAGGCGCGCGAAGGTCTTGATTCGGCGGGGCGCGAGGCGCGGGGCGATCAGGGGCGCCATAATGACGGGGCATCACTGGAATAATGACACCCCCGGGGCGTTTGGAATCGGACTCCTTACCTCACCAATGACTACAAACTTGCCCTGCCAGCGGTATTCACTTTTATATCTAGTTGGCCGTACGATGCCTTCCGAGATTGCCCCTTTCTTGCATTGCCCTTCGATCGCTTTTTTCCTTCTACATCCGACCTTCGATATTGTGGCTGTAATTGAGGACAGAATTGGAGGAGCGTGGACGTGCTAAGTAATGTATGCATTTTATAGTCATTGTAAACATCTCCTTGAAGGCATAACAAGGTAGTTGTGCAACTTGGAGTCTTTTCTTTTTCTAAGCGAAAGCCAAGAAAATGGCATGAAGCGAAGTCTATGCTATTAAGTTGAAATACTAACAGATTATCTATTAAAGGTAAAATATGCTTACGAAATAAAATACTCCTTACGAAGAGATGTACATTCAAGGGCTACGAGGAATAGAAACCTCATAAATTGTCCCTCAGCGAGGACAGAAATGTGTAAAAAGGGACCTGAGTTCTGTTGTGTTAAATATTTTAACGCTATTCCACAAAACATCGAATCAATGCAACAACCAGGATTCAAACAGACATGAAAGCACTGGCTCAAAAATAAACGCTATTACAGCGTGAATGACTTTTTAAACGATAATGCCAAATAAATAATATAACATATTTTTATTGTAATTCTCCAACATTTTGAATTTTAAACATTTATATTTAATTCTAGCTCTAAATCTGACAAACCGTAGATAGCTTAATAATTTCAGATTGAGATTTTAATTTAAAAACAAACTGACGTTTTTTTTATTTATAGTAAGGGAAATGAACTAAATTTGTAGATAATAGTTTTAATTATTATTTTGTTAATACCTATGTCTAAAATGTAATATTCAACTGCGAAGTGAACACATTTAATTATAGAAAAATACATATTGTACGACTGATTGGTAAACTGTATAGCACATATAATAGTACCTATCCATTTTGTACGACCTACTTACAGTTCACAATAAAGAATTATTATTTTTATTATTATGAAAGGAAGAGAGAAAGCCACATTCTGAGGAGGGTAAAGGAATTGATGTACACACCAGGAAAGATGTACGGATGCGTCCACGCTAAACAAACGAGAGGACAAGGGCCAGGATCATCTCTCAAGAGTTGGAACTGAACAAATCACGGAGATCATGCAAATACAATCTTCTAAGTAAATCAAGGTAAACAAAGGGGAGCAAATTATATAAATCTTATATGTCCACTGCAACGTATACTAAAAAACCAGAAATCTTCCCCAAAACTCATAGTACCATACCGCATGATGATATTTGCTAATAGAGAAATCTTGCAAATTTACAGAAATATAAGACAAATATGGGTGAGTGGTGATATGTGTAAAATATGAAGGCACCTTAATAGATTCCGTTATCGTTTAATTCATTATTTTCATTAATTCACGAGAGTTCTACAAGGCAAGACCCACGTACTGGATTTAAGAATAGTTCTGCTTAATAAAAAGTAAGTGGAGGATGGATTTCTAGGGCAATTCTTCATTAGTAGTCATGTGGGTATGCTGACTAGAGATAGCAGACATGACAACCACTTCCACGTTTTATTGTGCAGTAGAAAGGCAACCTGCAAGGATTGCGAAATATGGTATGGAATGCCGAAGGACGTCTTTCCGTTAGTGACCACGTCGTCCGCAAAGAGGGAAAATAGCGATAGAAAGTATATACTGAAAATGAAAACTTCGTAGATTACGAGATCTGTAGGAAAATCATTCCTTATGATATTTATTATACTGGCAATCCAAGCAAAACCAACAACTGATAAGAGGCAATCCAAACAAAGCCCCGCAATAAGGATAAAATTTGGGCATAAGAAAAATGGCTAACTGATCTAAATAATGACAACCACGAACGATAATGATAAATAATGATCAACAAAACTCAATGAAGTTACATGAAAAGTAATAATTTCCTAAGGCGGGCATGGCAGTAGGTAAGTTCATTCCGCGTGAATCTGAATCCGCCGATGTTGACGTTTCTTCTTCTGACTTTTACTAAAAACACTCTGGCTGTCGGCTCCGATATCTCTTGTTCGAAGAGTGTCGCAGGTTGTTCTTATTGAGAGCGAAGAGTACAGGGCCAATGCTTGAAAAAATGTATTGTGTTGCGTTGGTAAGTCATAATTACCTCTGTTGATGACTAATATTTCCGAATTGTTATGTAATGCAGCATGCGGTTCTTTAGAAATCTATATTGCTGTCTTGCGGTCTTATCTCCTTGATCGTCTTTCACTGTAATCTCTCAAAGTACCCCCTAGAAGTGGTCTTATAGGCAATAAATGAATCAGATACAGCTATTCTGCCGCAATTCCATCATGGTGGCCAGTTCTTCGGTCAGATCAAGATTAGCAATATCGTCGTAATCAAGGAGAGGTACCAGTGTATGTAGATTAGGAAATAGTATATTTGGTATAACCATTATCCTTCACTTGCATTCTGTACGGTATTACGGCACTTTACGGTAAGGTAAGACAATAGATAGTTTCGTTAGATATATCGGCCAATGACACGATGAAGCTAATATCGATGTTTATAGTTTTTATTAGTGTTGTAGGGATTTAGGAAAAGCCATGGTATTTCGACCATTTCGATATAATAGAAATATCATCGTTAATTGAATTTATGGGTATTTCAATATCGTCTGGTTAAAAATGTTAATGCATGGGAAAGTCGTCGGCGTAATTATCACTTCGAATGGAAATTTCTTTTACGGTTTTTTGTTTAGGACAACCTTGCCAAGATGTGCAAACCTTTTTGGAGCATTTATTTGAATTTACTTATTAAGGTATTTCTGTCTTGACAGAATTCCAAAAAATACTTACGCACGTCCTCGCCATACGCAGATAAACTGCTTGCGCATTTCAACGGGAATAACTGCTGAGTTATGCCTGTGCGGCGATAAAGTCGCCCTCCAATTTATTTCACGCGCTGGCAAATTTAAGAGTAGACGCTATCTCAGTGAGCCTTTAAATTGGTTCTCCTGCGCGCCCGCGGAATCCTCCATCAATAATAATTCCTTCTTCCGAGTAGCCATTATCAAAGTCATCTTGAGGCCACATCTCTGCTGTTATCCCTGCTACGAAATTTACAAGTAAAAAAGTGTAATAGGTCCTGGTTTGCAGTCCAGTTGTTGGCGGAGCAGCGATTCGCTCGGCGCGACCTTACGACGAGTCGCGTTGGCTGGTTTGATAAACATTGACTTCAATGGCTGCCAAAGCATGATAGCAGTTGATATGTTCGATGCTACATAAAAAAATCGGTTGTGTCACCCCAAGACTTTCCCAGTAAGTAGCCAATGACTAATTTCATATAAATATTAATTTCATAAATAAAAATGATGAGCGCCCTCTCGGCCGGAGGATAAACGCGTTTAGGTTCGTTTCTCGGCTAAGGGCGGGGTTGGGCCAAGCGCCAAGAAATAGCGTTAGTATGTGATCAAAAAGAATGGCGGGATTTAAATATTATTATAACGATACGTCGTTTATATGAGATACTCTAACCAAAATGTCACAAAGTGGTTTCGTGAAATCGAAGACTATCGCGGTTGTTTGACATTATAAATAGGATAGAAAACGAATTTACCGCGTGAAATTTGTAGGACCCGACGTTTCGGTGACGTTGCAGCCGCCGTTGTCTAGGGTAAACTGACCCTAGTTTGCCCTAGACAACGGCGGCTGCAACGTCACCGAAACGTCGGGTCCTACAAATTTCACGCGGTAAATTCGTTTTCTATCCTATTTATAAAGTGGTTTCGGCCCAGCAAAGCACCTGTTTATTAAATTTGGAGGAATACACATATACAGACAGACAGACACACATACGGACATCAATCTGAAAATGGCCTTAATCGTCTCAGAGTAACTCAAAATGGATATTTCCCTCTTCATCTCGAAAACAAAAATTTTAAATATGTGCAGATTTTACCTTAAAAAACGGGGGCAAAGCTTCAATTTTCGCGTGTCAATTTCCGCTTATTTAATCAAAGCGGTTATATTTTGAAAGATAATTCCTGGATCCAAATGAGATCTATGAAATCATAACCTCAAAGGTATTGGAGTTTGTGACGCAGAATATGGAGCAACGAATTGTAAACAAACGGATGCACAACAGATCTACAAAGGCAGCAGTGCACTTGAGCTCAGAAGCACTTACTCCAACACATCTAATCTAATCTAAGCTCAAGGAAAACCTAGCTGAAGAGGTATTAAATGACAAATGCAGTCATGGACATAAAAGCCATTAGCTGAATTCGAAAAACCCAACTGGTGTACTAAAACAACACCCCGACAGTAATTTGACTGATAATTTGATGACACAACACAACATTTTCATCGTCTATAGAACTTTAAGTCTCTAGTCAATAAAAACAAGGAAATAGAGAAAACAATACAAAGAAAAAGATAGACGATGAAAACGATCTACAGATTAAAAACTGTTGAAGTACTGAAAACATCCTGCGACGTAATAGCGACTAGGATCTTTAAGACAATACAAGGAGTTAACGACATAAGAGATGGACATGGCGTACAAGCAGATCTCTCACAGACGAAATCAAAGCGACAAAGAAAACCATGACCCAAAGAAATATTCAAACAGAAATTACAGATACGCAAAGGTGGAATAAATCAGCAGCTGTCCCAAAAGTTTGAAAGCCATAGCAGGCAGGTTCCGACACCACCTCGTTACAATACACGTACAATCCACTTACCAAAAAATAACCCCTCGTTACAGAAACTGGCTTGTTGCAAACACGCATTTTACAAGAGCGCGGGGCGGCTTGTTTATACCGGGCGCGACCAGCCGCGGCGTGGCGACTTGATTTGTGGGTAATCGCTTATTCCCAATGCCTTCTTTTTCTTCTCTTGTTTTCGGGGTATGTGCTGCTATTCCTTTTACGCCAATGTGTGAAGCAGCCGCAGGACTTGTGGTTGGATGGAACATTTTAACATTTAAATCGTCTTCTTTTCCTTCTTATTCATATTCTTCTCCTGTGCAAGAATGCTTTATAATAATGTCAGATTTTTATTTTGGACATTGCAATAATATTTATTCTATCTCATTTTGTTGGTGACTTTCCATCCCTTAAGTCAAAGTATATGGTCTCAAGCCATCGACCAATTAGACCAACTCTGTGCTGAGGTGTCTATTAAAAAGTGGTGTTATTTTTTTTAAAAGCTGTCGGTCCGTATTCGAACTGCGGAACTTAATCTCTTGACATTTTTGATCTGCGATTATTAAAAGTATATAACTCGTTCTACTCGACAACTGTTTTCCTTTATCGATATTTTTAGAAACGCTATAGCTGTATCCTACCGTAAACTCGATATTTTTGCTATTCATAAGAGGCGTTCTATGACGCCAACGTTCTGTGACGAAATAAAATAAGAATAAAATATTTGGGCGCCAGATCCGCTAAGCAATAAAAATAATATTAAACAGAATGTCTGTGAATGAACGTTTAAAATATTAGCTCGTAAAACAATAAAAATAGACTTCAAATATAGTTGATAAAAACAGATTATTTTTACTCACAAACGAGTATATTGTAAAATTATAGAAAAAACACCTTATTTACGAAAAAAACAAAATAAATGTTGTAAACTGTTTTTGGAAGCATTTTCAGATAGTAAATACTGGCGTAGGTGATAGTGATCACGAAACAAAATGTGTGTGTGACCAAATAAGGCCAAAAAAAAATAATTTAGATTTTATGTCCAAATAATAAAACCATTCGAAAAAGAAAACCGCTCATAAAAAACAGTCGCCTTGTACTGAAATAACAAAATAATAAATAAAATATACTAGAGAACCTGATACAAGAGAAGGAATTTTATATTGTCTTTGCGAATCTTCGGAAAAATAATAAAAAAAAACCAAATTCAAAAACAACAAATTAGGTTTTTTTTTTGCCACAAAAATAGGACAAAAAATAAAAAACCATGATGACAGGGTAGCGTTTTGACTTTTTTATTCAAATAAACTGAATGACTCGTCAAATTGATAGGGCAAATCAAACTATGAAGCAGCACTAAAAAATTTTTTTTTTTGCAAATGTTCGAAATTTAAACGTTTATTTATATTAAGAATCTTTTTCTACAGACGATTATTTAACAAGGTAACATTCCATTTTTTATTATTTAGGACTTTCTTGCCGAGGAAAGGCACCTTTTATGTTTAAATTTCAGATATTGGATATTTCTTCCTCAGTAACAAAGGCATGAATGAAAAAAAAAGTAACGATGATTTTATCTCAGTTTCTTAAGTATAAACAAAAGCTACCTACCTACCAGGAATATAGCACTAAAAAAATGCACTTCCAAAATATATTTTGATTTAGTTTTGTATGTATTCCACTCACCAACAAAACTAACCTTATTTAAGGTAACGTTTTCATATTTATTTAAATTTATATCTTAATTATGATGACTACGATTGCATTATTATTTTGATTTTCCAAATTGGTTCAGGTTCGCAATTTTGTGTAAATTTAAGATGATATTTTGCTGAGATATTCTTTACCATACGATATAGTTATACAGTACGTTGTAATAAGCATATGTCAGTATTATTCTATCTGTCTTAGTTTATCTAGGCATAGTTAGTTAGTTAGTTAGTTGTACTGGGCGTTCCTCCGCAAGTCGACATCCAGTGTGCCTATTTTGCGTGTAACGGGGGTAGCGCTATTCCACCCACCCCAGCTCCTCGACGAAAGCCAGCAGGGCTTTCAGGTTTCCTGCTGCCTCGCGCAGGGTGCCTGGAGTCCCAAGGTGTTTTGTCCTGTATACTTCTACCTGTTTACAATCTAGCAGAATGTGTTTTGTGGTTTCTTCCGCCTCCATGCATGCTCTGCACATAGGGCTATTCGTTCCGCCCATGTTGAAGAGGTGTTTGTTTAGTGTGTTGTGTCCTGTTATCAGTCCCACTAGTTTGCGTAGTTGGGGCCTTTTTGTCCTTAGAAGTGTTTTGGTAAGTTTGTGGTTGTATTCCACTACTATTTCTTTGGTTTGTCTGCAGGTGTCTATCTCTTTCCAGTGTGTTTGATGTAGTTGTTTGTAGTGGTTGTCAAGTTGGTTGTTTATGTGCGAGTAGGGTAGGGGCACGATAGGTTCGGGTCCGTATGCCGGTGTGTCTGAGCCCTTACGGGCTAGTTCATCCGCAGCATCGTTTCCTCTTGAGTTACTGTGTCCCTTGATCCATTTCAGTGTCACCTTATTGCCTTTTCCGCATACCTCGAGGAGGCTTTGGTGGCATTCGTATATGAGCCCAGATGTAAATCTATCGCTTCCCAGTGCCTGTAGCACTGACCTGCTGTCCGATAGAATACATATGTTTTCGTGTTTTAGCTGCCGCTGTTCCACTGCGTTGCAAGCTTCTATTATTCCCATACATTCTGCTTGGAAAACTGTGTTGTGTGCTCCGAGTGGTTTGAAGATGTGTATATTTAGGTCTTCCGAGAAGACACCACATCCTGTACCTTTGTTGGTTTTTGATCCATCTGTGTAGATTCTTAGGTCCGTTTGATTCAGTGCTTCTTTTGAATCTTCTGTTAATGATATGGCATATTCTTTCCAGAAGATCATAGTTTTGGGTATTCTGTCGATTGCCGCATCCAGCATTGGACAACTTGACAGTATATTATCATATATATTCGTGTGCGGTGTTTTATATTTGGTCCATAAGTTTAGATTCTTTAGACGAGTAGCCGTTGCGGCTGCTTCTTTTTGTATATGTAGGTGTAGTGGTAGAAGCCCTAGCATGATTTCCAGCGCCGCTGTCGGAGTTATTCTCATGCAGCCGGTCGCTGCTATACATGCTAGCCTTTGCATTTTCTGTAATTTGTTGATTGCAGTAGTAAGTTGGGTGCGGGGCCACCATACTACAGCTCCGTAGCTTATCATTGGTATTATTATCATTTTGTACAGCCACAGTATAATGTGTGGGGCTAGTCCCCATTTCTTGCCCACCATTCTTCGGCATTGCCAGAAGGCGACTGTTGCTTTGTTTAGTTTGTTTTCTAGGTGTTTATTCCAGTTTAGTTTTTCGTCCAAAGTTATTCCTAGGTACTTTACTTCTTTAGAAAGCGTTAGTCTGGATCCAAACAAGGTTGGCATTTTGTATGTACCCAATTTCCGTTTATGTGTGAAGAGAATGGTGTCGGTCTTTTTTGGATTTACCGATAGGTCATTCTCCTTGCACCATTTCTCTACTATTTTCAAAGCTGTTTGTGTAAGGTCGCACAATGTGCTTGTTACTAGTCCGTTGATCATTATTACTAGATCATCTGCATATCCTATTGTTAGGAAATGATTGTTGTTTAGTTTTGTTATCAGGTCGTTTACTACCAGGTTCCATAGAAGTGGCGAGAGTACACCTCCTTGTGGGCATCCTCTCATCACGAGCGCCTGGTGATTTTGGTTTTCAGATAGCCTGATGATTCTATTTCTTAGCATGTTCATTATCCATTCTGTAATCAATGGTTCGGTTTGATGTCTGTTTAGAGCTTGTTGAATGCTACTGAAATTTGTCCTGTCGAACGCTCCTTCTATGTCGATGAAGGTGCCTAGGCAGGAGTTTTTCCTTGCTAGTGCAGTTTCTATGTTGTTTACAACGGCATGGAGTGCTGACTCTGTCGATTTGCCTTGTGTGTATGCGTGTTGGTTCGGGTGGATACCTATGTTTTTAAGTGCTGTGTCCTTCAGTTCTCTGTCGCATAGTATTTCTAGTGTTTTTAGCATGAAGGAGGTAAGGCTAATGGGTCTGAAAGATTTCGGGTCTGTGTAATCAGTTTTCCCTGGTTTTGGTAGAAAGATCACCTAGATATAGAAAGATATCTAGGCATATTTCCAAAATCAAATTCTTGATCATCAGTCATGTCGAGGAGCAGTTGTCGAAAATTCCTGTTAATATGCGACGCAACGCAATGAAAATCTGAATTTCGAACGCGTGTCATCTCATTCAACTTACAAATCAAATTGCAAACTCGGGTTGCCGTAAGCATTCGTATTCGAATTTCGTACGATCCACGCCTCGCAAGCGTCGCCACTTTTAAGTTCCTTACTATTTAAAAAATGTATGGCTGGCTTTAAATATTATTTGTATCCCTTGTATTTGAGATATCCCAATCAATTTTACAATGTGATTTTGTATCGAATGTTACTGTGTACTGAATTTCCAATCTCTAAGTCTAATACTTTGAGATTGAAATATGACAAGCGCGCCTTCTAGTGGGTCGATTTAAACCACAATCTTTTCAACTTTTGCCATGACCAAATGATGATTGAATGCCAAATTTCTGCACAATCGGATAAAGCATTTGCACGTTATCGTGAAGGGCTCACGCACAAACAGAAGGGCAGACACACAGGAGTGCATTTTTAATACTTTATCTCCTCTTACTTTGGTAAGCCGGTAAAGAAAAGTATTTTAAAAACTACTTTGTAAATCTACTGTGTATATCAGCCAAGAGCTAATGGGCCCTGTTGCAGTTTAGCCACTAATAACCAGTTGAATAGGGTCGGTCAAACGCACGGGTCAACACCCATCCGACGACCTCTACGCAGAAGTGAGAGCCAGGGTAGGGCGCTGGCCTGCGGGCCATTCTCCCCTAGGTGTCAACCTTCGGGCGCTCCTGGATGGTTTGCTCACCGAGCGGCATCAGCCAATCGATTGTACATTCCGACTAACAGCCGGGGGAGCCTGGAAACAGTAATGTTTCGTATAGAGCGTGGGTAGTTATTAACCTTATGGCAGCTACTCTTGAAACGACCATTCGGCCACCGATTCCGGGTGAATGAGGTGGGAAAACGATGCCGTGGTCCGCGATAGATTCGGTTGATACCGTATCACCGCTTCATAAGGGAGAGGACCGCGCAAGCGAACTCGATCCTGTAAGCAGTCAGGAGGCAAGAGGTATCCTGAAGGTATCTTTCCAAACTGGTAGTCAGGGGGCGAGGTTGCCCGCTAGTTACCTTTCCCGGTGCATCGGCGTAAGGCGTCGGCCTCTGTCGGGCAGGTGGCGTAAGTAGACAGTGGATTGTTTTTCGTCCCGATTCTTCTGCACGGGGGACAGAACGATCTAATATCGTTAAATCTTCCTGAGGTCACGGGTTCGCCTGTTGTAGTTGACAGCTCTAGTTATGTATATCAGCCAAGAATAGGATGTCGTGGTCCACGATAGATTCGTTAGACACCGAATCATCGCTACGTAAGGGACAGGACAGCACAAGCAACCTCGAACCTGAAACCAGTCGGGAGACCGGAGTAATCTGGTTGCAACTGGAAGTAAAGGCACGAGTGTCGGCCCGCTGGGTAATTAACCTGGTTTTCTCGCGGTAAGGCGATGTTTTCTTACGGGCAAGTGGCGTAACTAGACAGTGGTTTGTTTTCGTCCCAAGTCTTCTCGTCCCACATGCCAAAATATGAATGTATTTTTGATCTTTTCTTTTTATTATTATATATACATATTTTTATTTTTATTTTTTTTTCAATTTTATTTTATATAATACGTGTTATAACTATGTAATGAAATGTAATGTAAATACATGTAAAGTGTATGTAAATGTAAAATGTAAAAAAAAAAGAAAAAAATGTAATTATGAAACGAATAAATAAATGACTCCTTGGGGGATTGGATGGGGATAGAAGCCTCTGATCTTTTGATATATTATTAAGCTCGGGCAGAAAAGACGTCTATAGTCGTTATAACTGCTCGGGTGGTGGATGGATTGGCTTCTGTCTCCATCCACCTCGTTGGAGTATGAAAATGATGAAAATGTCCCAAGTCTTCTACGCTTACTTCACGAGAGACAGAACGATCAAATGTCGTTAAGACTTCCTGAGGCTACGGGTTCTCCCGTTATAGTTGCCAGCTCCAGTTGTGTATATCAGTACAGGCGTAATGGACAGCGCAGTCAGTCGGTTACCCAATCTCGAACAAGTTATCTTGCTCTTGCCCTGTATGAGAATTTTATATAAAACATAAAAATTCTTAACGTAAAATATTGACACAATTCTTATTTTAAAAACATCTGTTAACGTTGCGTCGTCGCGCCAACAGGCATTTCCCAAAAGCGACAAAAAAATAATTATCTGCACCGGAGATATTTTCCAGGAAACTTCTCTTGTTATCTAAATTGCCTGACGAGCGCCGCAATTGGTTCGTTCGTCGGTCGCGCGGAGCCTGCAGCAAAATAAATACGGCTTTTTGTGCGCAGCGCTACCGATAATGTAATGACATGTCATTATAATTAACTGTGTCATCAGCATGCAATCAACCTGCTAATTTCCTCTCATTTTCAATTAAATTGTGTCTATGCATACTCAATAGAGCTGCGTAGATTTAATCGCGTTCACATAATATAATTATCGATCGCGGTAACCGTTCTTCCTGTCTCATTAAGTAGATGAAGAAATTGCAAATCATAATTAGGTAGGCGAGAGACTTTGGTATTTTACTTTTTAATGAGCTTTAATTAAGTGAAACTAACGTGGTTAATCGGGGTATGTTTCATAATCTCTGCAAAAGAAAAAGGATATCTAAAGGTGTTTTATCAGATGGGAACCCATTAACATTTACATATGCATAATTACCTCGACTTTGACTCGAATTATCGAAAGCGCCTTATACTTTTTTTATTTACTTTCGCGGCCCACCAACAGACGAGGAGGAAAAGTATTGTAATCTCGCAAGATTTTTTTTTCGAGACGAAAACGGAAATATCCATTTGAGCCCCTCTGAGACTGAGAGTATATGTGAGTGTCTGTGTGTCTCTGTTTGTGTATTCCTCCACGATTGCACCCAAACGCTTCATCCGATTGATCTGAAATTGGGCATGCAGACAGGTCATGGCACTAGTTATAAAAGGTCGTAGTTGATATCGGTCCACCGAGGGGTGCACTTTTGAAACAAGAGATTTGAAATTTGGTACATTTGGTACCGATGCCTTGTTGGACCGAAACCACATTGTAAACTTTTGGTTAAAGTATGTCATATACAAGTTAAACTTATAATATTTCAATTCCGCCATACGTTTTAATCAAATATTAACATCGTCTGTTGGCGCTTGGCTTAAACCCATCCTTAACTGAGAAACGAACCGTGCCGCCCGAGGCGATTGCGCATGAACCCAAAGTGTTTCGTCTGCCAGCCGAGAGAAGGCGCTCATTGATTTTATTTATGAAATTTACATTCAGATGAAATCAGTCTTTCGCTACTTGCCTGGAAAGTCTTGGGGTGACACAATGGATTTTTTTCACTTTGTAGACAGTTATCATTCATTTATGTCTAAGTCGAGCATGGATTGACCGCAAAAAGTAACTTTTATTTTTTTTTCTCTTATTATTATTCCCCACTCCAGTTGACCAAGCCGGTTGGATAGTTATAAAGACAGAACATTTATCGCATATTTCCTAGCGGAGTCGTCCGATGTAGTGACGTTAGTTATTTCCCGTACTTACAG
Source organism: Micropterix aruncella (assembly GCA_944548615.1). Lineage (NCBI taxonomy): Eukaryota > Metazoa > Arthropoda > Insecta > Lepidoptera > Micropterigidae > Micropterix > Micropterix aruncella. The sequence continues at coordinate 13,519,593 of OX155957.1, read as the reverse complement.
TCTTAGCGGTGACTTTAAGAGATACCTGTGTTCATGAAACTGGAGAAGAGAAATAAAAAAAATATGGATTTCTGATTTTGACTAAAACACATGCGCGATGAATGAAACTTTTACGAATGAAAGTATCTATGTAAGCTTCAATAAGTTTTATATAAAATGCACTAGTTTGCGCATAACTAAGGATTGAAAATCACACAAGCAAGCAAACAGAGAGAACAAAGAAAGCGAATTCAGCCTAATACCGTCTGAATGATATATAACATCCTCCGCCATCTCAAATGTTTCACCTTTCTTTCTGTAGGGTAGATGATGGTAATCGAAAAATTGGGTAGTCGATCTATATCGTTCATGGGATAGTTGAAATCGAGAAACTATCGAAAAGTCCAAATCGTAAAACTAAACTCAAACTTTACGAATTCACCAATTATTATTTCTTATCGATCAATTTTAAATGACGTCCGATAAAATTTCAATAACATATTAAATCATAAATCAAAATATACATTATTTATAAGCAAAATAAATAATATTAGATACGAATATAGCAATGTACCATAGTTGTGGTTACATTAACCGGTTTCACCCAATTGAATACGCCTAATTTAACAACGGAAACAAACTAAAGGACCTCAACCACCAACCGCACACTAAATACCTCATTAGGGAATAATTTTAATACAAGAAAACGCCAAATTAGTGTGATTATGGGCAATAAAAAAGCGAAATTTTAATAAGGTCGGCCAGGTTTGGGGGCAACACTGAAACGAAAAAACGATAGAAAAAACCACCGTCAGAAAAAAAACGGAAATATACGACACCCATCAATAACTGACGTTGTAGATTATCATCGCGTCTGCCCCAAATAAAAATTCAGTCCTTTGACAGGAATTTACACTTACAAACGCTACTCAGCTACATATATTGTAGTGATATTATTGTAGTACTCAGGTAGTGTCTTCGTAGAACTGTCATCCCTACCCTACTCATTTCTTGAGTTGACTGTTGTGCTTATGTTAAATTGCTGTTCATTTGGAAATAGGAGTATGTTATGCCGATAAAACAGTTACAAATTTGCTGCTTGCCAGTTACAAATTTAACCAAAAACTACTTAGTCGTTCTCTGCGTATCTTACTTATTCTCTAAATAAATATAAATGCCGATTTTTTATTACGTAATTAGATACAATATTCGCAATAAATATTTAGCTATTTTGGAATTTATGTGCATACCAACCGACAGCAGGGTAGTCTGGAAACAGTACTGTCTCCTATAGAGCGGGGGTAGTTGTTAACCTTAAGGCAACTGTTCTTGAAACGACCAATCGGCTACCCGATACCGGGTGAACAGAATGCCGTGGATGCCAGCAAAGAATGCCGTGGTCCGCGATAGATCATCGCTACGTAAGGGAGAGGACCGCGCAAGCGACCTCGAACCTGTAACCAGTCGGGATACTGGAGTATTCTAGTTTCAACTTGAAGTTGCATGGTGACCCACATGGTGATTAACCTAATAGTTATCTCGCGGTAAAGCGTCGGCTTCTTACGGGCGATTTGAGTAACTAGACAGTGGACTGTTTTCGTCCCAAATCTTCTACGCTCACCTCACGGAACACAGAACGATCCAATACCGTTAAAACTTCCTGAAGTGACGGGTTCGCCCCTTGTGATTGACAGCTCTAGATGTGGACAGGTATCGAACTTTTCCGCTCTTTGCTACTCACGTGCTGAAACGCACGCGCGCGCTGTTAAGCATAAAAATGTTTTATAATTTATTTATCGATAAATATAGTATTATCTGTCGAATATACAATCAATCGTCTTTAAGACATGCAGCGTGTTAGGTTAGCGCAGTTCTGAAAATGCACAGAAATCGAAGTATTTAATATTTCAATTTGGCGCTATTAACTCGAACAACCAGCAGTTTTTGTAGTGACTAACAGAAGCCGTTGTAAATGTGCCTAAATTTGTCAGGAGGGACAACGATGTAGACTAAGTAATGATAAAATATAGTCGCCTAACTAAGCCATAGTACGCGTTAATTTCTTAAGAGAAAATATCTTATAAATAATTGGGTTGGCTATCTCTAGCCTGTTCCTGAAGGTCGTCGGTTTTTCTCCATAATGATTCTAATGTCGGCTAAGTTAGGGGGTGAGTTTCCCCCCCCCCCCCTCCTGTGAGTTAAGGTGGGGGGGAGGGAATAATTATTTTATTTGTGGTTCAGATTCGAAAGAGTGCCTAGTTACAGAAATGCCAAATAGCCGATTAATATACACAATTACCTTTTGCCTAATACACACCATTCAGTTCTTTGAATACACCATATCGACTTATCAAATGAATGTATAATAAATTTCGTGTGCGCCAGGGTACTGTACTTGATTCTGTATAATTCTGTTTCTGTATATGGGTAAAAGTAGGTTAGTTGCCCCAGGAGATAGACGCTACATACTTCAAAATTATACCTTGCAAACATGATACTGTCGCAGCTAATATTTAAAAGCAAAGTACAACCCCCTGTCCCTCCAGTGTTTGAGCGGCAACCGCAAAGATTGCACTTGTCACCTGTGTAAAAATAAAGTTCGACGACGGCTCATGGGGCAACTATCCCACTTTTACCCCATATAAGTACAACGAAGCATAGTCTTATTTACCTTTTAGGAATGATGAAATAATATTATAGTTTGCAGGTGACATCTAGTTTTTTTCTAGGCATAGGGGGCATTCACTTAAATTGCGTAGTGAAATTCTCACCATTGCCTACCATTCAAGCTAATCCGGGGCAGAGTTTATAATCCTAGCATACTAACGAAGATTTGTCTCTGTTCCGGATAACTATAATCGTGTTCGCACTCATAATCTATTTGTGGAGCCGTCCTCGCGCACCAACCTAAGTCGATTGAGTCTGCTTACGCGAGCTTTGCGGCACATAAATGCGCTATGTTCGGCAGCACCAGACATTTGATTTTTACAGCGAGTCCACATATCTTCAAGGTGTGGGCATTGCCCTACTTGTTTATGTCAGAATAACATACATTATTTTATTCTTTCTGTACTCTGTAAACTGTTTTTCTATTCTTAATGCCTGTAATTGTATTTAATACTTATTTAAATATGTCGTGCATGCATTTGGGAAAATTCTATTTTTTATATTTATGTTTATATTGCATCCCAACGGATTGGTCTAAACTGCAATGTTGATTTGCTTATGAAATGAAATAAATAAATAAATAAATAACGATTATTGATACAAAAACTTGACAAAAGCACAAAATAAAATGGACGGTATAAAAAAAAACTAGTTTGAACGGTAGGTGTCTCCTCATCTGAAACGCTGCTAAACCTTAAAACATATCTATATAATTCAAATAGCACGGTACGTACGCATAAATTTCGCCAAATTGTAAGTGTAGTAAGCATCACTATTCAATAAGATCCAACGAAATCTACTTCCGGTGAGCCAAGCATTATCCAATTTGGAGAAGCCAGCATAGATCAGTGCCAAATCAGCGCTTTACAACAAACTATGCGATTACATTCTAAAATCTCAGACAATTTGTGTTTTTAAGGGACTCTTCGAGAGATATCTCATAGATAATACATTTTTATCATAGCAGGAAGATTATTCATATGTTGTTTTAAATGAATATTATTATATTATGGTTTCTTTGTGCGGATTTTAATCCTATATTTGTGTTTTTTTAATTTTTATTTACAGTGAGACTTTCCGTTTCTTTCTCTCCTTCTTCTTTATTTCTTGTGAGGTGTTTATCTTACGCTAATAAAATGATACTCAATCTAAATCTATTTTAATTACATTTAGACAAGTGTGTAGGATTTCATATGTAGCTTTAGCCTAGATTTCTCCAGATGTAGCCTACGAAGTACTGTATCGACTCAACGTGAGATAGATGTATCAGAAAAAAGGCAGTGTGACAAAAACGGCGCACCCATCGTTCGCTGGAAAAGAATGCGACTAAAGTTTATTTAAGAGGTTACCTCAGCGAACAAAGGGAAGGAGACAGGATCCCGCCTACTTTGGCGATGCTTTCAATAAACTACCAACTCGGGGGGTAACCTAATTTTGAAGTTGACATGATAGGGGAAAAGGAATTGCTCAGAATGATTCCGAGAACTAAACGAAGAGGCGCTTTTCTAAATTGAATTAATTCCGTAATATTTTCTCTCGGGTTTTAACTACCTATTCTTCTGAGGTTGTTTATGGATAATTCTGCATGATACTTAACCACGTGGTAGTTATATATTTCAGTGTCATATTTTGATTGTTGTAGTAGCTCCAATACTTCCACCATTATTTAGAGAAATGATTCAAATGAAGTATTCTTCTTTTACTTCATGTTCCTATTACCTTTCTTATTATGTTTTTATTACAAAAGCGATTCTTAGTTTTAAATATAGCAATTTATATTTCACGTATAATAACTTATTGGTTTAATAATCTTATTTCGACAACACATGTACCACTGTACTGTATGGTTAGCTTTGTAGCAAGATAATGCCATGTGGCAATAAGCTTACCTTTTTAAATGTTTTTTTTTTAAATTGAATATAAAGTTTATTTTAATTTTAATTTTAATATAAATTACAGTATTTGTCCGTGAAATTCTTAGCGGATTTATTGGGGAATTAATATTGGCGATAAATAATTTAACATTAGCCTCTCAGCGGCTTTCAACTATATACATTTCTCAGTAGAAATCTGAAGTTCTTTTAGATGTTATAATATTTTCTGGTTAGTGTAAAGCATAATTATATGTTATCAATCAAGAGAACTATTTCTTACCACGCTATAGACTCTTTCTAGCAAAAATGCTAGTATAAATGCAAATAGTAAACAAATACTTCCACCGCAACTGTACCAGCCACTTCAAACAGGTTTCACTAAACTGCCCAGGTTTCGCTGTAAAGAAAAAGGGACACCACAAAATAAACAAGCTTACCTCCGAGTGGCAGCTTCCTATCGATCAGGCGTAGCGTACACAATTTGACGCTGCCACACACCAGCCAACCGCCTACTTCGCTTTTATCGCCGCGGTCCTTTTAAAACAAACAAGATTACAAGGCGCTCATTATAATTTGTTTTAATTGGGTGGCTGCCGTATCAGAGACAATTGGCCTTTTAGCTTCCTAGTTAATTTGGGCCTCCGCGGGCGATCGGCCAACTCCAAAATGACACGATCCAGATAGAAATCTATTTTTCATATTTGGAAAGACTAATTTTAAAGATCAATAAATGCAAGAATGAATTATGCCACCTTAACTATAACTGCTATTGAGTTGATAAACTGAATACAATAGATAAAAATGTTAAGGAGGAGAACCCTTACAGAAAGGAGAAAGAAATAGTTCAATGGACCAATTATACAAGTAACTTAAAGCCAAAATAGAGAAGTAGGAGGGTACGGATCTTGGACTGTGGGAGCGGTAAATAGTATTACGTTAGCCCGACCTCACGATACAAGGCTGGTACAAAGCGTCTTGCTTTTATCTAAAACGTTAAAGAAATAGATTACGCTCGAAATCTAATACCACCACGTCTTAGAAGATTTAGAATCAGAAATACGAAAAAATGACAATCCGTTTGTCTATAAGTCTGTTTGTTTGTATCATCGATATCTCAAGAATGCGTTATCCGATTTAAAATAATCTACCGCCACTCTGCTTTATTCGTAAATGGGAAGAGCTGATAAGATTTAGGCTTCCGTGCCTACTAGAGAAATAAGTGTAGCCATACAAACTGACCCTTTTAAAATCATATTTTTAGCCGTGGCTAGTATGATTTCAAAAATTCTTTTGGTCAGTGGAAAGAAGTGATTAGGTTTAGGGTTCCATACCTGAGACAGAAGTGGGAAGTGGAATATAAACGGACCTCTTTAAAATCAAATTTTAGACGTGCTTTGCCCGAATTCAAAAATTCTTTTACATGTAGGTTTTTTCATTGCATAGATGAGCTGATTAGAGTTCCCGTTTACAAAGAAGTTCAAGCCTAGTGCTAGCGTTTTTAAAAGTATATGTACGTTTCATCTTAGATACTGTTAGTTATTTGTAGTGTTTGTGTCTCTATTCCTTCCTTTTTTATGTTTTCTTATATACGTGATCCACTTGTATATTCTTTAGCTAGTTTCGGTATCCATTTCAACCAATTAATATACTTCATACGCTGTTTTCCACATATTAGCTTTGTCTTTTGCCAAAACTTCTGCGAAATTTTGTTGAAACTGATATTGTTTATTTCCCAAAACACTTTTTACCTAGTTATTAAAACTGAAGGCCAATCATCGCTGCAAGAAGCCAATAATCAAATAGTTGAGCTTGAGCAACTGCTGTGCTAAATTTGTTTAGTCAATCATACATAATGTGCACTCACTCTCTTAGCTGTCAGTGAAAATTTCCACTAAATAAGTGAATACTAAACAGCATACGGTCGATGCGTGGTTTTAGCAGTTCGAGGAACCGCAACGAATTTGTTGTCTATTTTCGAACTCACTCAAAAACTACCACGATTTGTAACATATAGAGACCCCGAAAAACGAAAAAAATCATTTCCCTGTCTGTCTCTATGCACCATATCTCAAGAAAACGTTTTATGAAGTGACTAATTCCCCACCATTAACCACTAATGCTATATTTTTCGTATTATCTCAGCTTTTATGATTTGTATATAACATTAAAACTGAAATAATTCGGAAACCATGAACTTTTGGTGTAGGTAAATTTATTTAAATATATAGATAATCCAAATAATCTCCGTTATAATATCCTTTATAAGGTACTTCAAAATTATTTTTTTGCTCTACTTAAAAGATTCTTATTGAAGCTTTAATCGATCATTATGGATTAAACTTTAATATTTTTGTACTTTTTTTATAAATATTTTTTTAAATTGTATTTCATTTTTCTCGGATTAGGTATTTTATCGTTTATTTATTATTTATACTAAAAATATGTTTCTTTGGTTCCTTGAATATTCGTTTATTTTTCGTGATATTCTTTATTCCAATTTGTATAAAAGTATTAGCTAGATACGAAAAGTATCTACCTGGTTTTGATTTTAATTGTAAATATCATGTTTTTGTTATGCTTGCATTAGATTGTTATTACTAAACATCTTTGCTTTTTCTAAACAGCTTTAACTGCGGTATATAATACTATACGCGATTGTATTTCTTTTTCGTATTTTTTAATTTTTAAATTTGAATACATTTTTAAATGCATGAATAGTTTGACTTCCATGAGCATTCACCTTATTATACAGTTTTGTTTTAAATTTTAAGAATTTAACAACATTATTTAATAATGGATTATGATATCATTATTGTTTTGTGCAGTATTATTTTAATTTAATAAACTGATTGTGATTATAATTATGAGTAAAAAGCTGATAAATTACTAAAAGCCGTGTGATTAAATATGGGGCTCTTACATATCCGGAATTAATATACTTTCAAAATATTTTTACTTTTAATTTCAAAAACATAATTGATAATAGATAACAAAATAAAGATGTTTATTTCTATTTGGGTTTCCCTTTCCAGCGAACATATTGTGGAGTCGTGGTCTGAAGGCCTCAGTAGGTACTATTTATCGTTGAGCAGCCACAGTTAATATGTCTGCGGCGGCGCCGTAGCTGACCAGCTGCCCAGATCTTAATCTTCGTCGGGGGAATGATATGCCTGTTACCCGAGATCCAACCTTCGATCGGGAGACATTTAACTGGACCCGATAAAGCGATGATTGATACGCGCCGGGGGGTTTGTCACAGGATGCCGCATTTTAGCTTTTTTTGCCCATTCGGAACGGTAGCTAAACGAGGGTTGTAATTAACGATCCGATCGGAGAGCAGACCCTGCAGAAACTTGTTTGAACGCAGCTCAGTGGACATTAATGTTTCGGTGGTGATATCGGTGGTATGAACTGGGCAGAAGGACATAAACATTTTTCTGTTTCGTTTACTCGCCAAGCATGTAAAACTTACTGGTAAAACTTAAACCACCTCTCCGAATGGTTAACGTGTTGCGAGACCTAGGTATCGTGTTAGAGAGAGAATTGCTTTTTAAAAAACGCATGGAAGAGGTCAGTCCAGAAGTTCTATAACATTTTAGGTTTCATTCCAAAGAATTTAAGCGTTTTAGGGATGATAACACTTTAAGTAATATCCAGAATTTGGTTTTCACTGCTGGTTTTCTTTGGCGACTTTTTCCTGGAACCGTTTGTATTTAGGTTCAAATTTTTGTTTTTATTTCCTGTTTCATAAAATTGTCTTTCCTATATGACATCCTTCATGGTTTAATAGACTGTCCAGCTTTAACTGAGCGTATTTCCTTGAGAGTGCCCCCCAGAAGTACCCGAGTTTCTCGTTTGTTTCACGTGCCCAGATGCAATACAAGCCAATTCAGCAACTCTACTATGATACGGTAACTCACTTCTTTTAATAACAGGTTTAATGACCTTGACATTTTTTCTCTGGACAGGAAGCTTTTTCTTCACGCAGTCGAAGAAAAGCTCAGGAACGATAATTAATTTAAATGTTTATAAAATACGCACTACCTATTACTTTATTATATACAATGTATTTATGTATGTATGTATGTCTATATGTATATATATATGTCAATAGTATACGTATGTATGGCCATTTATGAACGTATATTACACATAGTGTTATAACAATCCCTCCCTTCCATTTCCATTTCCCTATTGTACTTATACATTTAAATTTAGAAATGCTTCTTTTTCTTTTTTTCCTATTTTCTTAAAAATAGGTTATAAAATTATTATCTTTTAAATAGGTGCTTTATATTATTTGCTAATTTGAAATATATTAATGGCTATATTAATGTTAATTTATAAAATGTTTTTTTTTTATATAATGAATATGCTGTATGCATTTAGCTAATAGAAAATAAAAATAAAATTTAAAAAATATATATTTAACAACATCAAAAATAAGATATCACCATTGTCTACTATTTTTGTTGAAATTCGAACCGGGCGGCAGTCTCAATCAAAGAACCGGCAGTCAGAACTCAATCTAAACTGCAGTCGATACTCCGTCTTTTATTTGTAGATTACTCGTACATTGTGAGTACTTTAATATTTTAGAATATATAAAATTACATTGTGTATTCTACAATATATTAGAATACATAAAATATATTGTGAATATAGTATTATACTTGTGAATATATTATACAATGAGCTCTTCTGTCTGAGACGTTGACTTGCTGCATCGATCAGTCGATGCAAAATGTTTCTGGAGACAGCAATTTTGATCAAATTAGTGAATGAAACTAATAAAATGAAAAAGTCAACAATAAATAATGCTACATACACATACAGCTGAAAAATAATATAAATTACATTGCATGTGTATCCAATTCGTGAATTTACCGCTCTGGGACGTATCACTATATAATATAGGTAGTAATATACTAACTACTGTAAGTAACGGTTAATTATTACAAGCTTTATCATTATACTAATTTGAATATGTTAACTATTTTAGAAACAAATAGAAAATTTAATAAGTTCAAAATCATAACTGAATAAAATAAATAAAAATATCCGTGAATTGTTAGAACTTTAATTATTGAACGCGAATTGTTAGAACTTTATAAGTTTTTTTAAATATCAATAAATTAATACTAATAAAGAATTTTTTTTTCGTATCTAAACATGTGAAAAATAATCATAAAAATCGATATAATCCCTACGTAGTTACTTTTGTAGATGCTGTATTTCAATTAGGTACTGTTGCTATATGTAATATGAAAGCAATATATACAGACAATGTATCCATGAATACTTATGTAAAACTGTCATTTAAATGAGTACAATATCTTTAAAATCAAGGCCCACGCATTCGGTCAGATCGTGGAAAGGTTTACTTATCAGCATATCCTTGATATTTATTTTTAATTTTAGGTCCTCCAGCTGTTTAATAGGGGTAAGGAGTAGGTTATAGAACCTTATGATAAGGTATATGTAGCTTTTCTGTACTTTTGCCAGTCTTATTCGTGGTACGCATAAAAGGGAGCTAACACGGGTATGGTGAGAGTGAATGCCAGCATTAGTTGCAGTATTTGTTAGTTGCTCTCTGGCATTCATTAAGCACTGGTATATGCATGCCAAATACACATATATTATTCTAGTCTTACTGAAATATTCTCTGCATGAGGTCCTGGTCCTTTTGCAAAAGGAAGAACCTATCAATGGTTGCTGAATTTCCCCTAAATAATTGTTATTAATTAACTGAAATACGAATAATATACTGATTTGGCTGCACAAAAGCCACAAAGATTGTTAATAGAGTATATCGACCTACATATTTTTTTGCTAACAATTAGCTAATTAAACGATTTGAGTATTCTACTGTAATTTACTGTAAATTTTTAAACCCAAAAAAAACACCTTCTGTGATGTCAATTTCAAAAAAGCCTTATCTAACTTGGTAGGTATTAAGCGAAATTGAGTTATTTTTGTTTTTTTTTTAATATTTAGATCTAATTCATTAGCATTAAACCAAATCAAGGGTTGATCAATCGTATATCTAACTCACATTTTTTTATTCTTGTCACAGAAGATAAGAGGTTTGTCATCTGCAAACAGTGTAATTTCATCATTCTTGGATAACACACATCCCGGCAAGGCATTGATTGGTGTACACTTAGAATAAAAATGGACCTAGAATAGAACCTTGAGAATGGCTGGTTTCTTATTATATTAACTTCGATCGTTTGATACCTGGTAGTTAACGGGCCCTTGCTGAGTTGGCCACGAAGACCCATTCTGTACAGGGTCACACTCACGGGTCAACACCTATCCGACGGCCTCCACGCATGAAGTGCGAGCCTGGGTAGGACTCTGGCCTTATGGTCAGTTTCCCCTAGGAATCAACCTTCTGGCGCTCCTGGACGGTCTGCGCACCGTGCGGCGTTAGCCAATCGACTGTGCACTCTGACTAACAGTCGTGGGAGTCTGGAAGCAGTACTGTTTCCTATAGAGCGGGGGTGGTTGCGGACCTTACGGCGACTGCTCTTGAAACGACCATCAGCCATCCGATCCTGGGTGAACAGCCGGGCAAAGGACGCTGTGGTCCGCGATAGATTCGGTAAACACCGTTTCATCGCTTCGTAAGGGAGAGGACCGCGCAAGCGACCTCGAACTCGTAACCAATCGAGAGACCGGAGTAATCTGGTCACAATTGGAAGTAAGGGCGTGAGTGTCGGCCCGCCGGGTAACATTCCTGGCTATTTCGCGGTTAAGGCGTTGGCCTCTTACGGGCTTGTGGCGTAGCTAGACGGTGGACTGTTTCGTCCTCAAGTCTTTTACGTTCACTCCAGGGAGATAGAACGACTAATCGTTAAAACTTCCTGAGGTGACGGGCTCGCCCGCTGTAGTCGACAACCCAAGTTGTCGTTTGGTACCTATATGTTAGTTATGATTGAATTCGATTTAATCATTTGTCTCTGATTCCATAGTGATCTAATTTATTCAATAGAATATTCAGCAGAATATATCCTTTAATAAAACAAAAATAAAAATAACTGGTAGATAAATATTATCTATTAAACATACCGTGGTTAAATACATGTAGGAATATTACATAAAACCATACCATGTAAGTAGGTACTAGTAATGTTAATTATGTAGGTACACGTATGATTTTTCGCTTGAGAGAGGGAAAAAGAATTTCCGAAAATGTCAGCCATGGTTTAAAGTTTATCTCACCTTTTCAATCGCAATAATACCGCATTTCAAATGCTACTCAATCAGGATATACGTAATGTTACTTTGTTCAAATGATATGAAATTCTTCACTTCAATATAATGTTTAGGGCTCCGTACGAAAGCTCACAAACGGAATCCTTTTAGGGAGATTCCGTAGCGCATCTCCGTCTCGATGTATGTAAGCTACTCTCTATCTCGGTATTTTTTAAAGATTTCGGAAAACAAAGTCAGCGACTATCATAATCATAGGTGAATTTACGAAATTACTAAAAATAAAAACACTGAAACAGATATATTCGTTCATACTTTTTTAATTTCATAAATATTTTAATGCTACTAATATAAAAATATTTATAAATATTGCAATATATTGGGCCCGATTGCGTTTCTTTGTGAACTAAAACTAAAATTAGTCCAAGCGAACGAGACAGAGCAATACGTTAGAGCGGAATATGAAACGAACGATCGTCGATAAATACTACCTGCCGAACTTATACTCGTCCGAATAAATTCGAGCATATTTCGTGCGGTGTAAGATTTGACCTTGGCGGACAGTTTTAATGCGAAAAAGTAACAATCGGTCATCTCACACTCCGCTCTAGCGTATTGCCCTGTCACGTTCACACGGACTAATTTCCGATTTTAGTTCACGAAGAAACGCAATCGAGCCCATTGTTTATGTTTCTCATATCCACCTCGACGGGCATAATATTCAGGGCGAGTTTTTATTAACCGGCATCCTTCAAGGAGGTGAATCAGTACGAGCAACTGAACAACTGTTGATATTTTTTTTTTGGGAAAAACAAAAAAGTTTTTGATTTATTCTTATTCTTATTCTTATTTCATTCTAATAATTTTTTTTTAAATGTTGACAGTTAAATAAAAGTTTGACAAGCGTTTGAGTGCGTTGCGCCATCTATCGGTAGGTAAATTATCACTAATGAATGATATTAGCGATACTTTACCTACCGCTAAATAGCGCACCATGCTCAGCGCTCTTTATACTATTTTTCTAAAAAATAAAACTTTCAAATTTTAAAAAAAATATTTTTTTTTTGTTTTCCCACATTTTTTAATCAAAAGTTGCTTATCTGCTCGTACTGATTCACCCCCTTCAATGGCGCCGGTTTATTTAAACTCATCCTGTATATGGCGTGACACAAATAAAGGGTTAAGGAGATAAACCATCAGTGACATTTTTTTTGTTTTGTGAGATATTTTTTTTATTGAGGTATACATTTTGTAAATGGATTGTGTTTTTGGAAACTCTGCTATATTTGCTTTATATACAAACTCATTTTTATTCTCTAACCAACCCTGGCTAAAAGATCATATTTTAAGCGAGTAATTTTTTCAAATGGAATTAAAAAATACGTGTGGCACTCGGGGACTGCCGCGGTAAAGCTATTGCATAGCATTTTTAACAACTTATGCAATTATAATTATTATTTTTTTTATTTATTTTATTTTTTCTGATATCAGATAACTGCGCTCTATCGGAAAACGTTGACATTATTCCGAATCATTTGCGGCTGCGAAAGCAAATGATTCGGAATAATTTTAACGTCTTCCGATAGAGCGCCGCGCACGAATTTTTTATTCGATAAAGCAAAAAAACGGTTTATTCGAAAAAAATCGTAGATAAAAAGATAGATAATTAAATTATCTCTAAAATGGTGCAGGTTTCATAATAATACGCCAGATAGTATTTGCGTAGTAGTCGTTTTTGTGTTCGGTTAGACCTAATTTCACAAATTAATTACACTATGTAATATAAATAAAATCTAAAATATTCAAAGCTAGTAATATTAGGAAAATGTTCTTGTTTAACATATATCTTTTGGAATCGTAACCAGTACTAGTTTAGACGTAATTATCAGTTTAAAATCATTAATTTTCGTTAAGAAATTTCTTCATTTGGTCGCCGCTCTGGCCTAAGGCCCGCGATAAAAGCTATGCAATAGCTTAAAAAACAATAAATTGACATTGATCGTTCTTCCCCCGTAACCTTTTAAATGTATAGATTGGTTTATATTGTAAATTCTAACTACTAATACATACTAGGATATTTTAGGGCACAGTCAGTACTGACAAATTGATTGCCGTGCATGGTGTACTTATACTTGGAGGGCTAGTTTATGGAGGGCTCTTGAATTTAAAGTTAGGGCAGCTGCATTGACAGATTTTCGACCTAAGTGGTAGTGTTCGTAGTTTGGCCGTTAGCAGCCGCTCATTAATTAGTTTCGCTGCCTTAATAACATAATGTGATCCGATGGGCGCATAGCTGTGCAGTGTGCGGGCAGACACATTGTTTCCAGTTGACGGGGTTCGAGTCCCGCCACCGTCCACTACTTAGTATAATTTATACGTGTCGGTGTCACTCGGCCGAATCACGGCTGTTATGCTCGGCCCGATCCTCCTCTTTTTTTGTCTTTATTCACGAAAGGTGGGCGGTCTGCCGCCTCGCGCTTCCTCTCTTCACCAATTTTATACACAAAATGAAGTTGCCAGATTCGACAACAATAATATTTTAAAAAATCATGGCTGTTCGCTGAAGGATCTCCTTTGAGTTGATCGAGCGCACACTGTGAATAGCACGAAAATTATTTAAATGTGATAATGTATAACAATACTTTATTTCTTGAATGCTTGTAGAAAGATTGGCTGCTCTAGATGATTAGTAGCTTGGTATGTATACAATAAGTTTGCAAACTGTTGCTAACTCATTAGTTCTTCTACTCGTCCTTTTCATTTCGCCGCGTGCCAGATCTGTAGCGTCGCGACGCAACTGCCATATAGCTGTCCTTCTTCATTGCAATGTTGTATCCCTCTTACTCCTTTGCACAAAATTTGACCACAAGTACTGTTGTGTTTTAATGCATTGGTTTTGACCTGTCTCTCTATCTGTCGTTATCTAGGTGAGGCCATTTGACTGTGTGAATGATGTATGTGGCATTGCCAAAAGTGTTATTATTATATTTATTATTTATTCCGTAGCCGGCGATTGGGGAGAAGGTCGCCCTCGCAGCCAATACGCTGCTGTCGGTGCCGCTGGATATCGTACTTTATTCACGATTCGCTTCCATTCTTGACGATTTTTTGACGTCTGGAGCATCCCTAGCCGATAATCGTTGATTCTTAAGGTCGTCTTTGATGTTATTCAGCCAGGTTTTCTTCGGTGCCGATCGCTGAATTCTCCATTCGGTCGGACAGTCTCGCCTCCGCCTCCGCCTGAAAGATTAAAAGCGATAAAAAACATCGATATTTTCAAAAGATCCATCCGAGTTTATCTCTTTAAAATTAACATGTATGCACATAACTACTTTTTAAAATATTGTGAAAATACATAGCATCGTATCTAAACATTTAATCTAATGCACATTTATTGTTAATTATTTTGTTGTAAACTGTTATGATATAGTCTTTGTTTTTGTAAATTGGTAGGTTTAAAGTTATATATTGTATATCACCTCTCTGTTAAATTAAGTAACTAGTTTAAAATTAATTTAATGTCATTCCTACACAATTGTTATGGTTGTTTTGGAAATAAATACATTTACATTCTCTCGCCAAAAGTGTAACACGTGTCACGTACTAAGAGTAACCTCTTCATACTCTTGGGTTTTCACATGGAGTAGTCGCGGTCATCGGGGCATTTTCGTGTAATAAATGCCATATAGTATCCTTTTATTAGGAATATCGTGGCGGCCTAGACGTGATAGCGGGGTGAGTGCGGCGACTCCACATCGGCGCGGCAGCGACGTGTCGCGGTGGTAGGTTTAACCGATGTTTTAACTCAGAGGTCATTTTTATATTATCTCATGTACCCAGACGTCATTCCAATTTGTGAAGTATATAAAATTATATGTATCACTGTGATTCGCAAAGACAATTTCAATCCCCGATGTCAGTATTTTGTCTCGAGTCTCTAGAAAAATATTGGCATACCCCGGTGAACAAATGATGAGGTAATATACCTAATAACTTTTGATACTGAAAAAACAATCCTGATTGACTACGAAAAACTTGACCCGAGACTCTTGGGCATCAAATGATGATATAAATTAAATACCTATACAACACAACAACATCCACACAATCGCAGTATACCAGACAATAGAGTCTCTTAGAACAAAATTGACAACGAGTCCAAGGGCTTGCATATCGCTACCACATGTCTACTACTCGCCAAGCTACGCACACGTGTATCGCTAACCTCGTCGAGACGTCTATCCCCGCAATACCCTGTCACTCGAGAATGCGTCTACAGCTCTCTCGGTATACTGTGAAACAATTAATTAGTATTCCATGAAATGTTATACAAGGTTGAATAACTATTAATAGGACATATTTAAAACCGATTGAGAAATATGATCAAAATATGAATTGGTCATAATTTACTATTACCCTTATTGTTTTACTACTCATGGTAATCAAGAAAAAATATTTTAAATGATAGTAATATCGTAAAAAAATATTTATTACGAATTCAATCGTGGTCTTATCATCGACAGTAAGAAACAAAAATATCAATAAAATACTGAATCTGTTTTCTCACAACTCTGAAAATTAACTATTCAAATCCAATAATAGAAATTGACCTGGCAACTCTACTTCAGTTTCGGGAGCAAGCTACGCCGTGAGAATTATTGTTATTGACAAATGCCTGAGATATATCATCGCTGTCATATTAATTTTATCTCGGTATTGCAGTTCTCATTCCTAAAACGCGACAGGGATTAGATTTATCTCCCATTCAAAAAACGGGGGTTTTTTCTATGGTTTCATTGGCATTTGTCACACCCACGTGCCTAATTTTATAGCCTATCTAATACTAACTGTTATCATATTTGGTTTGTGTGGTATTGTGAATTGAGTAGGACAAAGAATCTGTAGAACATATATGCTAAGTGCAGCTGGATAATAATTTAATCATTCGTTATTGCCAATGATGTTAGAGTCAATTATAAAATATTATTGTGAGAAACTTTTTCTAAAACTTCCCTCTATATTTGGACAATAATTCAAATTTCGGAATACATCAGAACCGACAACTAACGAGACAAGTTTTAGAAAGTAGTTTATTAATACCCAGGATGAAAACATCATTTGGACAAAGACATTAATGTTTCTATACGCCGAGATTTTACAATTTGATCAATGTGGAAATTTAAAAAATCATTTTCACTTTGGCCTATTTAAAAATAAAATACAGAAATTGTTATCGAGTCAGGGCAGACTAACTAAACGTCAAATGTTAGAAATTATAATTTAATAAAACTTAGGTGAACAAATTATGAATATATTTTAATATGTATGTTGGTTACATTTTAACATTGAACTAATCACCAAAAATTCTTTAATTTTGTTTTTATATATTTTTTGGACAAGGATTCGACTTATTTTGACAAGGTGTTATTATATTTTATTATGTATTAGTTACCATATATTAAATATTATATATAAACATTTTTATATTTTTCATATTTTTTATGGCTGTTTCTCTCTTATAACTTTATTCTTGTCTTTATTTTAGTTTTAAGCCTATTATATTTGTCACACTTTCTTTAACAAAATTTTATGTTCTATTTAAAACCGATTTTATAGTGGAATTGCGTTTTTTTTTATTGCGAAATTTAAGGGCATTTTAATTTTATAAGCATTTTCTAAAACTTTGATATAATTTATTTTAATATTAGAGCAATGTCCAGTGTCCACCAATTGGCTAGTCCTAGTAGGATGACACAATCAAATAAGCATAAGGTTAAGGTTTTGCTATTCGGCTGTGTTATTTTTGTAAGAAAATCAATTTTTTTATAGTTATTCACTTTATTCATTCCTAAATAAATATTGTCAAAAAAAATCATTAGAATACAAATGTTACAAAAAGGTTGAAGTATATACGCGTAAATGTAAAGTAAAGTAAAGCAAATGACAAAGATAACCAGCCTAATAAAGACGGAGTTTTGGTAATAATGCACTCGTGGTTCTTCATTGTGAAGAGTCACGACTACACCTCCCTAATGCGTATATAATTACATCCTATCCAATACAAATAAATTAATGTATTTCCTATTCATCTTTATACTCCCTAATTAGGTTTAGTAGCAGATAAATTAGATTAGTTACTTCACGCGGTGCTTTTCCGTCGACCCAATAGAGCCTTTGTAACGTTCTCGGAAAGAGAGAATGAACTGCCATGTATTGACACTCGGATTTATTTATCCGTTGTGATGTATACACAGCCAGTTAACTAACACAAACTAAGTCAGCCCTTCTAAAATTGTGAAAAATATTTTTTCTTTAGTAATAAAATAATAAGTTTAATTTTTTGGTTTTTGATTTAAAGAGCTTATTGCTTAATTAATAGAAACATTATCCTGTCCTGTTCTCCTGTCAGGGGCATTTTTTAAATAAATTCTTTTTTTCGCTGACTTCATTATTATTTTTTTATTCAAGCTAAAGCAAATTATTTATTTTGCAGACAAAATGCTTTATATTATGTTTATCTTTTCTTTTTGTTATTTAACCTTTATACCCCTCACGGTAGCAGCCCACTTTAATGTGTAGCGACATTTATCTTACAGGCGGCTGGCTTTTATAACATCACGAGGCAATAATCGGGCTATCACCCATCCAAGTACTGACCACGCCATACGCTGCTTAACTTCGATGATCTGACTGGATAAAGTGTTTCAACGCGCCTACGACATTATAATCAAAACTATAACGTGAATATATTTATCTTCTATTTTTTATTTCAATTTAATTAGTTATGTTATCCTAAAAACAATGTTCCGTGAATTTTCTAGAACATGAAATTTTCTAGAACAAAAATATATTGAACTGCTGCAATGAAAACGATAGTATATTTACAGGACTGGCGTCATAACAGAATTATGTCCAATTACTAATATTTACCGTAGCTGATTGTGTTACGTTTTTCAATCTGCAATTTCTGAAATACCAAAGACAGAAAACTTTGAGTTTCGCTCCTCTAGTCTCGGCGATGTCGTATGGGGCAAGTCATCTTGTTGACTGCATTATATGCAAATTGATAAAATGGCACGAGTTTGCAGCGAGTCGTTCTCTACTTGCCATCTAAAGCTTTCAAAAGTGCGAGATTAGTTAAGCGATAACGCTCAAATGCATGCGTCAACGTTATGATTGTTGCGCCTTAATCGAGGTATGTTGATCTTTTCATAGCAATAGGAGAACGGAAAACTCTTGAACATTTCGCTACTATAAAATAAATGTTTTTTGCATGATTATGTAAGAGCGTAAGAGCGAATAAAGTACACTTTTTTAGTGCATGTCCGCTACGATCATATAGTCGTAACAGTTGTAACAGTCAGTTACAACTAAATTGCCCGGAGAAGAACCATCAAATTCATATGTTTGAAATTTTTGGTAATTCCATTTTTAAAATTGACGAACTTCAAAAAATATGTTTGAGCGCCAAATAAATGTTTTTTTGTCCATAAACTAAACAAATTGTTATTAAAAAACATATCTTTATAAAACCACGAGTTTATAAAAAAAACACATTTTACTTAATTTTCACCTCAGAAAAAAATACAACGGAGATTAAACCAGGAAACCGGTGTCTAAAAATTCCAGCAGACTTATCCGAGTTTTTGTTTCTCGAAGTATTCAATAAAGTATTTAGTTTGGTCTTTTGAAACATACAAACTACTAAGAAATATATTTAAAATACCTTGGATAAAATGACCAAGTAAGCGGAAAAAATCACTCAAGCAGTAATGATACAAATTTAAAACATAGTGTTGAACTATTTATTAAATATCACTGGTGTACACGCGTCTGAAGAACTACACGATCGATTTCAAAGCATAACTCGCAACACTTCACAATTTCATCGACATCGACTCGTGGTCGGCTACTAGCCTGGAAGGAAATCTGGAGGCGCAGCTATACATACAAATATAAATTAGGTAAGTAAAATGTGCAACGCTTTCTGAAACCCGAATTTATATATAGTCTAGTATATGTTCTTATAGTCGAGTATATGTTCAGTACTTGAGTAATGATCAGGTAATTATTGCCTGAGTACCGTGCGATACTTAAGTGTGGAATATGTTTCATAGGCCATAGACGAGAAAAACCAATGGACTCAGCTGAGTGTGGCCTAAGTTTTCTGGAATGTATTCGGGTCGGGCGGCATTACTGTTAAATGTATTGATTTCTTGTATAATTATAGTCCTAACTTGAATTATTTTGTAAAACAATATTTTGGTACGCCTACCTAAGTGCAAGCTTAGTTAGGCGGCGTTGACAAATTGATCAAGACACTGCAGTGTGCTTTCTTTTTTGCTACCAGTCCAAGAACGAATAATTTGTAATGCTGCAGTAAGGTGTAACTCGTGCTTTACTTTACATATTATATGTAAAATAAATATTAAATATGAAATTATATTGACCATTAACCCTTGGAGTAAATGGGTATTTTCATGGATGCATCTGTCTCTTTTGCAGGATTTTCGGCGACATCGACCTTAAAGTACTATAACTACGAAACTACTACACCAATCATAAAAAGAACAACTGCACAATGATTGCATTGAAATTTCGAATATAGAATATTGAAATATCATTTTGTAAAACAATTAGATAATTATGAATAAATATGAGAACGTCAAAGAAGTGAAAAAAACGCGGAACCAGATCTGGTCGTATCATACTCAACGGATAATTGTTTCAGAACCAGATTTGGTCGTATCATACTCAAGGGGTTAAATAAAAAATATTTAATGGTCAATATAATTATAATATAATAATGGTAATTAATATTTTGTATACCTTGAAACTAAATTAGCAAACTTTTATTACTTTTGAAAAATAACGTTTGCCATTACTCTATTACGATTATAGATGTTTAAATGCAGGTTTTTCAAGAATATTCCTAATTTTAATAATGCTGGTTGTTTTGATGGTGTCGCGTTCACTGTCATTCTCATAAGGTTTTCCTAATTCTCGCGATTATTGTTTATTTTTGCGTCATCAGCCCGTAAACAGCACGGGCAAAGCAAGCGTATACGTACCAGATGAGGGTTAAGGCAAAACTAAAAGTCATAGCTGTTATGAAGCGGCCGCTTCGCTGGGCCAACAATGAAAAGGCGTTGATCTAATAAAGCTTATCAGGCGGTCGCGCTCGAAAACGTCGCGTCTCCAGCCAACGCAAACAGGAATGCCGATTCTTGGTAGCGGCGGCGCGGCGCGATACATATCTGGAGAAATCCACCGGACCCAATTATCCCCGGGCATTACATACGCCGGGACATATTCACCTGGTAACTGGCTGCCAGAGGACCTCAGGGTTTATCATATAAAAAAGTCGAATGGCAACCATTAAACGTTGCGGTTACTTCAGAATCAGAGAGAAGAACAGCGTGACTCGAAATTTCGGCAAATGAGTAGAGAAAGGAGAAGCGAAAAGCTTCATTCATCGGATGAGAGAGTAGACCGAGATTTCAGGTGAAAATAATAATAAACGATTTCTTTGAAACAAAATCGGGAGCTTATTGATTTAAAGCAATATCTTACAGCTAACCTAACCAAATAGAAGAACATATTTTGAAGTAAAAATAAAAAAAAAA
This sequence comes from Micropterix aruncella, assembly GCA_944548615.1. NCBI lineage: Eukaryota > Metazoa > Arthropoda > Insecta > Lepidoptera > Micropterigidae > Micropterix > Micropterix aruncella. The sequence goes on along the minus strand of OX155957.1, from coordinate 13,498,229 downwards.
CTTTTATTAAAATCACTTATAAAGACAGTCACGTATATGTATCTAACATTAAAATGCAGCAGAAAATTAACTATAAATTAAAACAACAAATTTAACACAAACTCTTTGGTGAAGCATTTCAAGAACTGACTCCATGTACCAAGAGCGAGTAGAAATCAGTACCGTGACCAGGGATCGGGAGAGGTATGCTGTCATCAGATCTTTGAGAGCTCCCGTTATTTCCTAAAACATTGAACCTATTTGTGAGATAGCTCGGAACGGCCACCTCCAAGATTCTGAAAATATCTAAAGCCACGTCATCATAGATAGCTAATTTAAACCGAAAAGTCACTCACTGCTTACAGGATGCAAAGGAGGCATCCTTCAGAAGATTTTAGCGATCTGGAACCGGTCTGATCCTCAAGTATAGGATTATGTTTCTTCAGAAACATTTATTCATCATTTTTTTAATACACTTCTGAATTTTTCCATGTAGATTTTTACCTCCTTGTATGAACAAGTCGTTCTCAAGTGCCCGTAAATACCCCTATAATTACAACTGTAGGTGTGTTTACGGGAAATTTACTGACTATCATGTACTTGGTTTTGTGGGGTTCAGCTTCAACCCATAATCGTCACATGCTCTTGAAATATTATCAAAAAGGAGCTGGAGTTCCTCCACATTACTACAATGATTCTGATACTACAGTGTATTCTGCATGACTTATAATGTCGAGATTTAAGTAATTTATTTTGACGGTTTCCTCAGGTGGCACAAAATGCCGTTGCAACTTGTCGAATGGCGATGGCATTAAAAGAAGGAGTGAAACGTCCGCACGGTATGCGTTCCGTGACGCGGCTGCACTATATTAATCGCTCTCAACTACTTACAACACGGAAGAGGTTAGCTTTCAGGTTTCATGTATTATTATTTCTGATGATAACCTAGGTATATCTGTGTGCTTATCACGATGTTTCTTCTTCTTCTTTAAGTGGCATGCGTAGTATTTTTTTTACCCGATCAGCAACCTTTCTGAGGATAGTTGTGATGCTCTAGCCAAATCATTGAGGCAAGCTTTAAAACCAGGTTATGCTTCTGCGAACCGGGTCTTTTTTTAAGCTTTTTTCTCTACATGCTATCGTACAGAAGTTGTCATTATTCATGGCGCATTATATGAGCAAAATACAAAAGTTTACGCAGTTTTGCTATGGTCGGTATTATTGCTTTCCAACCCGCCATAGAACTTCCTCATAACGAACTCTCGGCCTCCATGATATTTCCAGATCACATCTCGAAGGGCTCAACCTTTTTGCACGTGGCGTCGCTTCCATCAAAGTTCATGCTAACAATCCATAAAAAAGAGCGCTACGATTTTAGTGTATTACTAAATGTTTGTAAGCTTTTAAAAAGCAACGCAGTTTCGAGCCAATAATTATGCAGAAAGTATAGAGGACCTTGAAGACTCTGTCTGCTAAAACAGAGAATTGGTTTGGCAGAGAGTAATGTCAAAGGCAATGACTTTACCCTACAATCAATAAAAATACTTTCACTCCCCAAACGTTTTCGCCAGCGTTGCTGTTTATCGCTCCATTACCACAATAATGATTTTCAATTCATAGAAAATCAGCTATATTCCTGGCTTCCTCAGTGCTCACAGTAATGACAATACGAAGGCAGGCTGACAGAAAGATGAAGACTGACTTCTTAGTGACCTGACTATACATTTCAAAAGTTAATATATTGAGCTAACGGAAATAGACAGACTCGAATATATTTCTGATAATATTATAAATTATAATACGTTGGGACCAAGGAAATATCATATCACGAATCGCATATCATTACAAACTTAAAGAAATACTGTAAAATAATTAGTATATTATTACATAGATAATCTGCGATAACTGGAATATCTAAGACTGATACTTTTAGCGAAGACTTTGATTCAGAGTTAGATAAGACCTATAATATAACAGGTAATTATTGAATTAACACGCTATCAATGTGATTATTAACTACGTGTAGTGATATGAAAAGATTTGCAATAACTGTTAAATAAAACCATATTCGAATAGTGTATCATGCTGAATTCTAAAACAAACAAAATATTATAATAGAAGAAATCAAAAAGAAATTTAATATATTCAAACTGATAAAAAGAAATAAAACTAAAGTCCTTCTTTTTCGTCATGGTATTTATACAATAAAGCAGTGACTCGACACACGTCTAGCAAAAGGACCATTGCACTTGTGAAAATGGTCAACTTCTCTCGTAACGTCTTTATGTCGGGGGCGTACTCTAAGCCGCCAGCTTAACTCCACTAACTTGGATAATTCAAGACAATGTCGCTGTACTTTAGACCCATGACTTGAGCCGTTGATCAAACGACACTTTACTGATGTTCAGTGTCCCGGAACAGACCCCATTTAATTTTGTGATTGTTTAAATATATATACCTAATATAAATAAGAAGGAAACGTTTACGAAGAAATAGGAAAACTTTATATTTTAACCGACTTCAACAAAACGAGGAGATTATCAATTCGGATGTATCTTTTCATTATTTTTTATTTTATTTTTATGTTTGTTACCTCAGAACTACATTAATGAACCGATTTGGATTTTTTTTATTTGAAAGGATATACTCGTACTTCCAGATTGGTCCCATTTTTATCAAAATCCTGTTATGATGATGGGATCCTTGAGGAATTGAAGAAACTCCTCAAATTTTATCATGTGAAATTGAAAATGTACATGTTGATTCAATTCCAATGACAGCATTTTTTATGGTAAGCATGACCTAATTCTACACCCTGGGTTGGCTCCCGACGAGGGGACTCCTCAACGGTCAACAGCAGAAACACGAAATTTTGTAGTCATTCGGTTATGATAGCCCGTTCTAAGTTTCGCCATGACATGGCTGCTGCACCCAGGGTTGGCTCCCGACGAGAATACTCCTCAAAGGTCAACAGCACAGACACGAAATTTTGCATATGCATTCAATTACGACAGCCCATTCTAAGTTTCATCAAAACAGGACTGCGGCACCCAGGGTTGGCTTCCAACGAGGGTACTCCTCATCGGTCAACAACACAGACACAAAATTTAGTATACGCATTCAATTATGATAACACATTCTAAGTATCACCATGACATGGCTGCTGCACTTATAAAAGAAAAATGGAGTCTGTTTTTATTTTGTAAAAATTTTGTCTATTATTATGTTTTGTAGATTAAAATTCTTTCGGTTAGTTATTATTAATATTATTATTAACTGTCGCCAAATTTCCTAAACCAAAAGAAAAGGAAAATCGATTTATACTTAAAATATTCCATATTTTCATTTAGGTTATGCCTATGTTCGTATTGCACAGGATCAAAAGCATAGGGGGCTGTAATAAAAGATTGATTTGCATCAGGCCATTTATATTCATGGAATAATTGAACGCATGAATAAGTACGGGTTCTTTGTGGTTGAGTAATTCTGCGGTCTGATTAGCCACAGCTTTGAAGATTCTCTCGAACAAATAAAATGAATCATTTGGGGATTTTTCTACTTTCGGCTATATAAAATTAATGGATTTTAACCTAAATTTCACATTAAAGTTTTAATTAAAAGTAATAAGGTACCGATCGCCCGGTGCCTCGAGATCTTGGATGTGCAGTTGAGCCAGTTTGCGCATCATGTCCTCGTTCAGGTCATGCGCCCCGAGGTGCCATGGATCTGTCTCGAGCATCTCCCAGAGCGTCTCCGTGCAGAGACGTCTCGGGAGCTGTCCGGCTGTTTTCAGCGCCATTCTGTACTGGCGTTCTATTTCCAGCAGGTTCTTCTTGCTGTTGCGCGGCAGCAGCTGCACCACCCCGTCGTCGAGAATCGGGAGTAGACATGCTTGGATAACATCCAGTTTGATGAACGCGTCGATTCTGCATTTTTTTCTCCTCTTTTTGTTTTCGTCGTTATCTTTGTGCACGGCCTAAAATGAATTTTTATTTGTTTGGTTGCACATTTAAGTATCTGTTTTTTTTCATTTCCAAGTCGGTCCGTGTAGAGCTTTAACGCCTCAAACTATTGTCGAGTTTTGATCATTACTTTTATACACTAGTAGTTTCTTAAGAATCAGTTTTAATTTTAAAGTCGAGCAGAGACAAGGCGAATACCCATGTTATTACTCAGAGTTGAGTATCCGTCAGACGATAGTTCACCTGGAACTGTTAAAACTATATTTTGAATTGCTTTTTGAGAAGATTTAGATTAATATATTTTATACATTACTGTAAAATATATCATTTTTTAAAATTTATTTCCTGTAATATGTTAAATTGAAATTCAAGGTTTGGCAGCAACCGTAGCCGCGTTGACACCGGTTCTCCTCGTTATTATCGAAGTTAAGCATCGTCGGGCACGGTTAATACTGGGATGGGTGACCGCCTGAGTGTTTGCCTGCGTGATGCTATAAATGCCCAGCTAGAAGATGTTGCCGACAGGCAAAAAGGTGTGTTCCACACCTTGTGGGTAAAAAAAAAAATTAAAAATGCAATTTGCTGCGGCATAGCCCTGAAAATAAAATAACGTTTAAAAGTAAACGAATATTATATATTCCTCCACTTTATTCACAAACCAAAGACCTACGCAAAATTCAGAGGCCGTTATAGTAACAGAAAAACACTAGATGAATACAAATGCCGCAAAGGATTAGTGGTTAGAATGAAATGTAATTCAAAACTTAAAATGCCGCCGACCGCGCGGTGATAATTTCTTTGCGGACGAAGGCTTTGGATTAAAATTACCATTTCCATTAAAATTTCATAAAAGAAACTCTAATACGATTAGATATATTCAGTAAATCCTAAACTAAGTTTGCATTAAAAGAAATCTTGTAAAAATATTTTCGAATAAGTTATAAAATCAAAAAAGTGTCATGAATTTTATGAAACAACACATCTACGAGGCTTGCTATTATCGATGGATACTTTCCCTACTAATTGATTTTTACTCAGCTGAGGATATAGAATACATTCGATATTTGGCGCGTGAGTAGTAACTACTGGGTAACTACTGATAATAATTGACTGAGTAACTACTAGTATAATCAATAATAATAACATTGATTTGCCACGTCCTCGAATTGAGGTTTCAGAAGATGCCCGAATTATGTCGGCATTAAACTTTTCAACGGTTTGCCTACTCAATTCACAATTCTGGTCAGAGAAGGGACTCCGCGATTATTTAATAAAGAGCTCAAGAAGCATCTGATTAGCTATGAGTAGGTAGGTACTATAATTTAGATTTCATAAGGTATTTTTTTGTGAATTCTCATTACCATTTATGATTTTTAGACATTTGTATTATTGCAAGGACCATTATGGTGTCCTTTTTGTTAAATAATTATTTTGATTTGGTTTATTATTTTTGACTATTATAATTTCTGACAATTGAAGACCATTGATAATTATTATTATTGCAGTGACCATTCTAGTACCTTTTAGTTCAATTTTATTTTTTTCTTAATATAATATTATTTATGATTATTATATTACAAATTGATTATTAATTGAATACTTTTTACTACTAATTTGTAGATCATTGTTAGTATAGGAGATTTATATTCGTGCGATGCAGTCTGGCGTGCAGTAGGAAACTGGAGATCTGTAAATCTGAATGCTATAATTTTGCCATAATATTATTATCATTGTTGTTATCCATTGATTGTTTATTAATTATCAGTGTATTTGTAAACTTGGAAATATATAGAGAAAGGTTTCAACAATCTGTAAAGATTTTAGAAAAATAGATTGAATTGAATTGAATACCAATGATAGATTCAGTTGTTAGTGCCTAGTCGTAAATGCATGATAGGCGGTAGCTGCATCTATCGTTGACCCGAACAGTGGTGGAAGAGACAATGATCTGTGTGGATGGATATGCCTCCGAGACAGGCAGCTTCATTGTCAAAGATGAAGTAAATATAAAAATAGTTGATTAACAACAAACATTTTCGGTTGTCGCTTGTAATAACAACATCGGGTCTAATAGACCTCTTACCAGAATGTGTCGCGTTATTGATAAATCGTGTAAAGGATTAGATATATTTTATGATTCCATTAATTTAATAAAAGACTCGATCATACCTAGCCTATCTCCTACTTATTAAAATTTCACTAACTGCCATCCTAATGTACAGTATTATATGATTATTATATTATAACATAATATTGTATTATATCATTATGTATAATAAATATTATTATTCAATTACTCATACTTCAATTTTGCTCTAACCAAATAACCTTATTAACAACTTATTTAATTATTACTTTTCTAACCCTTATATTATTATTAGCTTATTATATTTTTTTTTACTATCAACGTGTTCATGTTATTTCTATTAATTTGTAATGCAAGCATTGCAAACTATTCATAGGATAGTAAATTTATTTCGTTTGAATATGATTTTAAAATACTAGTATCATATATTTACAATCTGTAAGTTTGCTATAAAATAAAATAAATAAATAAATAAACAACATTGTAAATCTTTAGTGAACCATGACGTATATTTGCAGCAGTGAACATTATAATAAGTTTTTGTAATCGTGAATAAAGTCAGAGAGCACGCGGTATTCAAACCAATTGTTGGGATACCAGTCTAAAAGATACGACAATCCTCGACATTTCGGAGGTCGCTTAGCGCTTACTTTAGCCACAAACGGGTAGGGCGTTTTCCACCTGTGATTCATTTTGACACCCTTCTCGACATCGCTGCTATTTCTTCGTCTCGATATTGAAGGATCGAATTGACAATACAAAATTACGAGTCTGATGGCGTTTTTGTTAGTTATACAAGGAATACTTTACCAAGGGCACTTTGATGGCACATTGAAAAGACTTGTGATAGGTACGCCGCTCGGTATGGTTACAAATTCCGTCAAGATTCAGAAAACTTTACCTTGTACATAATACAGGAGATTTTCATTACCAAGGATCTGATATTTAATTAAAATTCTACTATAAATTAAGGTGGGTATTTACTTCTTATAACTTCTATCCTATCAGATGCACGATTCGAAATATAGGATAGTATTTAAATAGATTCGGATGGTTAGATACGCGCCACCTAATGGCAGAACTTCACACTCAGAATTAAGATATGCAGATAAAGCGACATACACACGGGCGAACGACATACCATCTTAGCGAAGACGCTGTCCAAGAGCCAAGTCGGCTGCAGCCGGTGGCGGTGGCTAAACAATTTAGAATTTAATTAGACAATTCCAGCAGGCGGTGGGTGGCCGTCAGATAACTCCAGGTCGGCTACAAAATCCTCGCAGGGGTAATCAACAATTAATTAGGCTCATTAAAATAGCGATAGGCAAATGAGATGCCGAAGTTAAGGCCTCGCCGAATCGGCGCGCGGTGGCGGTGCGCCTAAAAGATTACATCCTTGTGACTTACGAGATTAATAGCGTGTGATACGCATTAAATAACACACGTGATAGGTATATGCAAATATTTTATAACTTTGCGTTTCGTAACCGTAATATGTTTGCGTAATCATAATATGGTTTAGATACATCATAACAACTTTCAAAAGTGACTTTTATGAAATGCCATTGTTTAGATCTTAAAATTCATTAAAATCTGCGTGTAATTATTTTTGACCCTTAAGCACAAAAATTCACGAAGTCACAAAAATACGTGGCAAATATGGATTGAATATGATCAACAAAAATATCAAGTAGGTACATGATAGTCACAAAAGTGCCTGTAAAACAACTATCATCACGGTTTACGGAATTACGTTTAAAAAGAGTGACCGTATTGTTTTCCTTTAATTTAAACAACTCAGTCGTCGTAATGAAATTTAAAATTCGCATTCAAAAACGAACTTAATGGCTGCGGCACTGCACAAATAACAAATAAATACTATGAAATGGCAAAGAAAAATTTTTCGCAGTGTAACTAAAAAATAAGGAAATAAGAAGGTTACCTATATCTGACCCAGGATACTTATCTACCCAGAGTTCTTATCAACAAGTTATAATCCGTTACAATCACGGAACCGAATAAAGGTTTACTTGAGTGGATAACCTGTACTAAAAACATGACAGCCTACGATCAGTAGCGACCGGATATTCAGCACAGAAGTAAATTTAATATGACTGGTATTATATTCGTGGACAAATCAGTGGAGCAAAATATAATATACAGTAGGAAAATCCACTACGAAAAATAGGAAAATACACCCAACGACTGAGAAAGAATGGAAAAAACCTAGAGAAGTTATGAATAAGTAAACAATACTTCAGAAACAAAGGAAAGAAAACATGAATTTAATTTTAATACGCTGTTTCAAAACAGGCGAGGTAAGACAGGCAAAAATGTTTTCTCTTTTAATATGTGCTTTTAAATTTATTACTATATTTTTGAAAAAAAAATTTAAATAGGTTATTCACATATTTATAAAATGTCCGCCTAACCCCTAGAGCCCCAATTGGCCGATATCGGCCACAACACGATTCAGTGTGACGGCCCCGTTTTAATTTAATTGTAATTTAATTTGTTTTATTTTTGTATGTTTTATTAGGTTAATATGTTTTATTTTAATTATGGGTACAGTGGTTTGGCAGTAATTAATGTTTTGGTAAGACAGTGACATAATTCATTTTTTTAAATAATTTTTACTAATTTTTTTTGGGATATCAACTTGTCAATCGGCTGAGAGGCCGAGGCCTGAAGAGTTAAAACATCTAGTTAGGTGACAAAATAGTAGTAGGTATTAAAATAGTATCACTGGCTACATTTTTTGGCATATTATATTATCAGTTTTTGGCTACTGGATTTTGATATATGACATTTTAATTCTACATGTTGTCCATTTTACTTTATATTATTTAGAATGAAAAAATAAATTAACTTAAATACAAATAATTAAATACAATAAAAACTTGGGCCCAAAAAAGTTCTTTCCTATTTTAGTTTAAAACTGTTCTCAATGCCTGGTAAAATCGTCCTCCGTAACAATGTAGAGCGCTATCGCGGTACAATTCCTTGGAGTCGATCGGGCGGAGCCATCGATTCGAGTGAGGTTTTTTCACTTTCCTCAACGTTTTTTATCGCTACACGGTTGACTAAGTACGCTGTCATCGCGGACTATCAAACTTTACTTAAAGAGGGTGCGAATTGGGAGGTCGGGGAATTAAAATCATGGGGGTTCTCTTTTTGGGCGCTATCGATTACATTAATCTTGAAGGGACTCGGCGATTATATAAGCGCGATGAGAATTTTTTGTAATGTTAGTAGCTGATTCTTATACATTTTCTGTTGTTAAACCTTTTTTAAAATAATATCAAAATAATTTATTTAGTAGTTTATTTAGAACATAAGTACCTATGTATTTCGAGTAAAACCATGTTGATTACGCTAAATAAAAAAAGCTTGTATTCCAATAAAAGCCATTGCTTTACAAAGGAAAGAAAACATTAATTTCATTTTAATGCGCTGTTTCAAAACAGGTGAGGCAAGTCAGCAAAAGATGTTTTCTCTTTTAATACGTGCTTTTAACTTTATTACGTTCTTTACAGGTTATTCACATATTTATGAAATGTCCGTATATTATGATTTGCTACATATGATTTGCTAATTCCTGTCGAGAGCGCAAGTCTCATCTGTTACGAGAATATAAATAAAATTAAAAGTAGATAAAATAAGAATAAAAAGACTATACAAATTGACTATATTCTTCTATACTAAACACTGAACAAAAAAATGGATATAGCCCAACAAAAAATCAAATCATCAATACCCAATCTGCCTTGTGGCTAGCAGTGACGCGAGCAAAATACGCAGTCGCCACAGCGGCAGATTCGAAGTCGAGGCCCTTTTCCGATCGAACGGAAAGAAAAAAGGAAAGAGCGGAGTCGTCTCGCAACGAAACGAGATCCGGACAGGTCCGAATCGATTTCACGCGTCCGGCGTTTTTGTGGACAAATCTAATGCCGTCCTAATTGTGACCCGAAAACGAGGTTTTGTGCCGCCACTTTGGCCACAATGGGTTCCCACAGGAGGGTCCGACCGCCGGAAAGGACCCACCGCCCAGCGGAAGCAGACCCTGGTCACGTAGGGGTCTCCTGGACCCCGTCAAACGGAACTGATACACCTGGCGGAATCGCAACGGAAATCGGACAAACGCGAGCGGAAAATTCAATTTCACCTTCAATCAATTGGTACGATGACGTCTCTTAGACTGGGCGTAAACTTTCAATGATAATGTATTGGTGGCAGTGTGAGAGATACATTAAACTACCAAGTGTCAATATATTAAAGTGCATAAAAGCGTAATATGACATGCTAAAAAATAGTATACAATTTCATAACTTAGGTAATATGCACAAAAATATTTTTAACATGGAATCCATACCATAAAATTAATACATCGCATAGTTGATTGCCAATGTCACACAACTAGGGTGGGGCCCGTTCTAAGGTAAACATTTAATGCTGTATTTGCTTTGTCAATAATATTTATAACAATGACACTTATCCTGTTATCAATGAGTTTGCTAATATCTTTATGAACAAATGAATAAAAAAGCCAAAAATATATTTAGAACAACTGAAAACTTAAAATTAGCAGTGGAAAATTAAAATGTCATCGAATCAAGTCAAATCAAAATAAAATATTTATCTATATAAACAAAAATGTAAAGTATTCCACCAATTTTTAAATGTTTTGAAAACGTTACATTTAAGTATTCGAATATTTTTATATAACTATTATATAGAAGTCACACCTGTGACAGGTAAAAACATGTTTTTTAAAATTAAATATCATAAAATAATCAAATCAATTGGAATTAGCCTAATGCCATAATTCTAACAGCCAATTTCAATTCGAGATGTTTAGAATAACCACCTAATAAAACGACAATTACCACCATTGATTGTCAATAATTTCAATTGGCAATCGATTGCATACCATTTTAGAATAGCCGCGTATATCACGTGCTGTTACAATAATGGTCCGCGGCAAAGCCCGCGAAACCGCGGCAACGAGAGTGGAAGAAGCGTCGCTCGCCGCGCTCCGCGCTGTCAGCGGCGCGACGCCTCTCACATAAATACAATTACTGTGCAATTGCTGTGGACGCGCAGCGGACGACACTTGCCAACCAACGCGATGCGCGACGGCCACATTCCCCGATCGGTTTCACTTTTGCGCACTTCACTCGTGTCTCTTTATTGCGCCGCTCCAAAATCGCCAGGCAAGATTTCAATCGCTAGCCCTCTTTCAATGGCGGCTCCTTCTATTCACTAGTCACCAATAAATTCATGACAGTCTAGAGAAGATTTTACCAGCAGGGATACTGTGCTGGTAGCGTCTGACGGCGAATCCAATGAAACCAGCAACTGCTTGCTTACTTTTAGTCGATTCCTAATTTTTCAATCTAAAACATGTATTTAGAAATATTAGAAGGCATTATTAGAAGAAATAGTTAGAACAGTGATAGAAAAAATATGTATTGCATTATATTTTCAATTGATTGACGGTAATAAAAATACCAAATATCTTCATTTCATTTGATCATGGATTGATCTTCGAGATCAACTGGAATATTTAAAGACCATTACGAACAAGAATAAATTATTAAAATATTGTTTTTATAGGCCAAAGATTTTTAAGTTGCTTTAGAATGATTATTTATTAATTTTACAATTATGTATGGTTGTATAGATTCTATATAATTTATTTACTTTATTATTTAATGTTGAATAATTCGTTGTTTTATTTATATTTCTTTTTTAATTATTATTTTTTTTTTTAATTAAATAGTGGTAAAAATAATAGGATATCTTAGCATAATTCTTAGGATGTCTCTCAGCCTGGAATTTGCAGCGTTTGTTAATATTACATAGCCTTTGTCTATATCATTCATGTATATTTCTTTAGTCTGTGTCTGCCATTTAGCTTCAATTTTGGATTTTTTGTTTATTTTTTGTATTGACAGTTGCAAATAAATAACGTATTATTGTTAATATTATTACTTCTCTATATTTTTCGACATAGAGTAGACGCATAAAAAAAATCGTGTCGCTGTTTCATATATAATTGCATTTGTTACATCGCTGCGGACGTATGGCCGAAAACAAATGTGAATGTGCAGCAAAACTTGAATATTACCCTCAAGTTTGCATTCGTACTATTATAATAATAATAATAATAAACTCTTTATTTGCACTTAATAAGTATACAAAAAAGGCGAGCTTATTGCCACATGGCAATGTCTTACAGCTAACCTAAACATAGTGGTACATGCGCGCATTGTGAAAATAAAGATTATTACATAACATACAGACAAGTGGAAGAATTTAAGACTAATAATGCCCGGTATTGAAAGGTACACTATTGAAAGGTACACAGAAAACTCTAGTTTGCTTTACAAAGAACCAATTGGACTCTTTCGATTAGGTCTCCAGTTGTCATTTAAGCAATCGAGGCACGCATCGACAGAAATTCTCTCAGGAAACAGAAAATTCACTGCAGTTAAAATATTGATATTTTGTGAAAACCTCACACTAAAGCGCTTAACGGTAAAAAAAAAGTTGTGTTCTAATCAATATTTAACGACTTAAAAGATTGCGAGTTGCTGAAGAGGTACGCTAAAAACAGCTTGATATCGAAGGAAAAAAATAACATTGATGAAAATATAACAAACTGAACGACAAAGTGCATGCCCACAGGAGTGAAGAAACCAGCAAATTAATTTCACATGCTCCATAAGGTCACTATACATTATGAAATGGTTTGACTGGTAGTCACTTGCTCGGTTGCAGACTAACTGTTTTTTTTGCGCAGGAGACTATTTTCGAAAAGGTTGTGAAAGATCTACCTCATTTCATATTTACAGACAAGCATTGGGTCTTTCAACAGGTTTCAGCTCCGGCACATGAGGTCAACAGTACCTCACCAAGAGTGGTTTGCTAATATTCACTTCATCCGTTACGAAAATCATCCCACAACCAACCCAGACCTCAACCCTTTGGATTACAGAATATCCTATTAAGAACAAAAATGCTGAGACCCACAAAACAAGGACCCCTTAAAAATCCGTCACGAAAGCAGTGACAGAAATAAACAGGTTCGTGATTCAATCGACGACTAGTCGCATTAAAAATAGTGTGAATCGTTTTCAATATATGTTCGATAATCCATTTCTGTATTGACCTACATTAATATTACACTATACTTGGTGTTGATATATCATATAATTTTACTTTTATCAACTTATGAATTTATGACAATACCAGGAGACCGACTACGCGTATGCCCAGTGCGTGATTCTGTACATAAAACTACTCAAGAGAATTACAAAATTATATACTTTTTAAGATTTAATTTAGATTTTTTATTTGGTTTTGATATTATACATTTTGTACAGAAAAGTATTCAATGTCAAAAACTAAGTTTAAAATGTTGTAAAAAATTCTTGATTTAGGACTTTTTCACGTCTGTTATGTTCAACATTCGGATATTCAGTATTTTTTTACCTTGGTAAGAAAGTCTAAAATCAGAAAAACTTGTAGATGAATTTCGGCTGTATTATTTGTGTCAAATAATGTCTTATAAACGAAAACTACCGATTATAAAAAAAAACATATTTTTTTAATTTGAGTCCAAGGTAAATACATTTTTTTTGGTTTAGTTATATGTGTAGAATGAATCACTTGTATCGGCTGGTGCTCACAAATAAAAATAAACCCTATATAAAGTGTTGAAAACATGAGAAGGCTCTTGATACCATCGATATATTAGCTAGATATGCCCTCAGATACAAATAACTTTTGCTCCACATACCATTTGCTTGTAAATCATGTGACAGAGAGAGATAACAATAAATTAAAAAGTATGCGAGAGAATATCGCGCCAATATTCTTGGCGACAGCTCTCACACCGGAAACGGTCGGCTGTCTGCCAGCGGACTGCGACCAAACTACTACTGGCCGGCTTTTAGTAGTGGTTTTGAAGTGGTTATTTTCGAGCGCGAAAGGCCCATCTAGGAAATCATATATTGATGCTTGATACACGATATTTCGAGTAGGAAACGCGCGAGTCAAGGTCCAGGATTGAGTTTTTTGCAATGTAGTAGACTCTCGCGTTTTAATTTTACACGAGGTAAGTAGATCGTGCAAGGCTCTGCGCAAATGTGAGTGTTCCCCCACTGCACCTTCGCTGCGGTGACCTACGACATGACGACATGCGTTGTATTAACGACAAGCCAGTAAGTGCGCATGTTGAGCTCGCGAATGTTATCTTTAATTACCTGCTTACCTGACATCCTTCTAGAAAGGTCTAAGACTTACTGATATCGTTCCAGGAATATGCATTTCAAGCTTATTTTCTTACTGTACTTAAAAATGTTTCTTGCATATCCTTGCAGCTTCATTAGACTGTCGCGTTTAGTTGCATCGTTTGTATAAGAACTTTGACTTAATCTCTACCTGCGGTGATTGGAAACAATATTTAAAATACTAAAGAACACTCACAGAAAGCATAACGATAAATCTACTCATGCCTACGGAAAGGGATGAAAAAAATCTTTGTCCCAAGATGATTGAGGGACATTTTGTTTTTAATTACCAAAATGTTACAAAATGCGAAATTTTACAAAAAGAATCGCCAAAATAAAACACGATTTTAAAATTAAAGTCAAGTGCTCAAATTTCATTTCAATGTTTGGTGGACTTAAAATAAAGCAATCCTCAGGTAGCGATATGTCTATATTTATATTTTACTATATATATCATTTCAAAATAGGTAAATTTTATACAAAATTCAAAACAAACTTAGCTTTAACGCTAAAAAAACAACAATTGTGTTACTTCAAGACTTTCCCGGCAAGTACCCAAGGGCTGATTTCATCTGAATATTAACTTCATAAGTAAAATCGATGAGCGCCCTCTCTCGGCTGGTGGACGTACTCGATTTGTGTCCCGTTACAATTGCCTCGGGCGGCGCGGTTTTTCTCGGTTAGCCTCGGGCGGCTTGGCGTTAATATTTGATTAAAATGTACGGCGAAATTTAAATATTATTAGTGAAGCTTGTATATGAGATATTCCAACCAAAATTTCACAATATGATTTCAGCCCAACAAGGCGTCGGTGTACCAAATGTCAAATCCCTAAGTCCAATATTGGAGATTGATTTATGACTAGTGCCCCAGTATACCGAGAGAACAGTAGACGCACTCTCGAACGACAGCGCATTGCGGGCACAGGGTGCGAGGGTTGTTAGCGGAGGGGTATATCTTGACTAACGCCTTTGGTTAGCGTTACGCATGGGTGAAGGTTAGCGATTTTTCTGAACGTGTCGCCCGAGTAGTGAATATCTGGCGGCCATATGCGATCCCCTAAGACTCGTGACGTAGCTCGCTTTGATGTCAAATTTGTTCTAAGATAAGCTACTGTCTGCTATTCTATGCTAGTGTGCCTCCTGGTAGACCGATTTAAACCACAAACTTTAGAACTCTTGCGATGACCAAATGATGCCTGCATACCATATTTCGGGTCCAATCAAATTAATAGTTTGGGCGCCATCGTGAAAGAATACATACTGGTACATACACATGAACAGATATACACACAGCAGGCTTCACTCTGGAAATGGTCTTAATGATCCGGAGCCCCCCACTCCCCCCGGGGGGTGGGGGGGCTCAAAATAGATATTTCCGACTTCACCTCGAATTTGTTTTGCGCGTTCACAATACTTTCTCTACTGAACGGTCTATAAGCTGAGAAAGTAAATAAAGACTAACAACCTTCTTAAGCAGTTAATTGGCAATAGATGTATTGGGTTTCTCTGATGTCGTGCATAGTCGATATGATCAGAGCCCAACGTTGAGATTTCTTCCCTCGGCGTAGTACATGCGGTAGGATAAACACAATGTTTAATGCTTAGACGATTTAGTTATTCAAAAAAAGCTAATAAAAGACATTGCATACCATTGATAACGTCAAACGAGAGTGATTAAATAAGCTAAATGTACGCGCTTATATATCGGTAGATCTGATATTGTGGGGTATTTTTCGCGTCAAATTATATTTGCAACTGTGAAAGACACTCTTTTCCATACAATGATAAATTAAAACCTGTGAAAGACTCGTTTAACCCTTCAAGTAGCGGCATAATTTCATGGCAGGCCGCGGCAATTTATTGTAATTTCTTGCAATATCGCCGCTTTCGACAAAAAATACTATAACTATGAAACCACTATAGAAATCATAAAAAGAATAACTGTGCAATGATTGCATTGAAATTTAGTATATATAATATTGAAATTACATTTTGTAAAACCATTAGGTAATTATGAATGAGAAAGTCGAAAAAGTGAAAAAAACTCGGCATTTCTAACTTGTACTTGTCTTACGGAAAAATACGGAACCCTATTTAGAAATTGTAAATATTATCGTTATTTTTATTAGATTCTCTATCAAATTTCATTTTGATTTTTTAAATATTAGGTCAAAAAAAACCAATAAAAATTTTGATGATTTCTCGAAAAAAAAATTAATGAAGTTTGACAATAGATTTTACCAGAAATATCCGCGAAATGACTCGTGAAATTATTCTAGCGGCCGTCTTTATTACCACAGATACACATCTATGGTAATAATGAGATATTTGATATAGACTTTAGGATGCGTTCGAATTAGAAAATATTATTACTGTGCGCTGGGAGCAAGCCGCTAATATTGGAGGTTACGTAGTCAACGGTGTTCTGATGCGCAACCAAATTTGGTAGTTACGTAGCCGAAAGGTTAATAATAAAATTATTATTTCTCTGACAACTATTAGTCATTCGGCTATTCGACAGTTTTGCCTGTTAAATTTCGTCAACTGTTTGATTTGTTGATTTTAATGTTACATTGTTCATCACCATGAGTTACTACAGATGAATAAAAGGTATTGTGAGGGACCACCCCTCACAAGACTCCAAATTATTCGATGTGAGGTGGTGGTGTCAACTTACGAGTTATCTCCGTATTTAAAGGCGGTTATGATGAAGCAGAGGATATTTATTGATTGAATCGCTTGAATATTGCCAGTTATAACGCTTGCCGAATTAACGAGTGCCCGGATTACTTTATCGAGACGCGAGGGTTGCGCGACGGCGGTTATGTAGGAGAGTGGATGAGGATTGTATGTGTGGTCCTAGTATCTTGTACTGGGCACGGCTCGAGTCTGTGGTATTACAGACTGATGCTTCGAGACTCAGGGAAAATGAAGAAAGGAAACCATGTAGAGGGGTACCGGATATGCCGTCGCAACCTTGGGGGAAGGTGTTCAATCGGGGACTGATAATTTGGTTGCTTCTTGGCCGGTTTATATAGGCCGTGCAATGATGCAATTTGAAATATTCTGAGTAAAAGTATTGTTTCATCGTGCTGATTCATAGCTGCACGAGTCAAAATAATAGCTGAATGGTGTCAGTGGATTTCACTGGAAATCGATGCATTTGTTGATCGTATGTAGTGGACTTAAGGTCCGTTACAGTATTTTTTTAGATAAAAAATACTAATCGAACTTTCTCTTATTTGCAACAATGAGTAAGGTGGCATTCGTAGGTTGTCAATCGAGCAATTTGGCAAATTCATACGTACAAAGGGCGCAGAAAGTACATCGACGAGGCGATGCAATGCTGTGTCCGCTTGGCAAGTGTGATTCGTGCTCAAGTGTAATACCAATAATGAACGCCGATGATTGATACGCGGCGTCACGAGTCGACCACGGTGTGAGCGGCCGTGCCTTGTTAAAACGGTAATATTTCACAATATTCCGAGGCAATGCGACGGAGTGATGCTTCTCCAGTCCAGGCAGACCATTCCAACAGATATTTGAAAAAACATTTCGGCGAAACTCGGATGCATCTTTCCAGTCACTTTCCATGCCCACCAACCGACGAGGTGGAAAAGAACATATTGAAAAACCCCATTTTTTTTATTCGAGAAGAAGGCGGAAATATTCATTTTGAGACCCCTGATACGATTAAGACCATATCCAGATGGAAGGTTGTCGTGGGCTCGATGGCGTTTCTTCGTGAACTAAAATCGGAAATTAGTTCGTGTGAAGGAGACAGATCAATACGCTAGAGCGGAATGTGAAATGAATGGTGGACACCTTTTCGCATTAAAACTACCCACCAAAGCTAAAGCATCTGAATCTAACACCGCACGAATTGTGTTCAAATTTATTTGGACGAGTAGAAGTTCGACAGGTAGTTTTTATCGTCGGTCGTTCGTTTCATATTCCGCTCTAACGTATTGCTCTATCTCGTTCACTTGAATTCAATTTAGTTTTAGTTCACAAAGAAACAAAATCGGGCCCAGTCTGTCTGTCTGTGTGGGTGTCTGTGTGTATTCTCCACGATAGCGCCCAAATGCTTAATCCAATTGAGCTAAAATTTTGCAAGCAGGCATCAATTGGTCATGGTAGGACTTAAAAAGGTTGTGGTTGTGTTGGAATCGGTCCAATAGGGGGCGTACTAGACATATTTCAATCTAGGAATATTGGACTTAGAAACTTGCAATTTTGTAGACAGATGCTTGTTGGGCCACAATCATATTGTAAACTTTCGGTTGGAATATTTACATTCTGCCTTACATTTTATTCAAATAGTTTAAGCCATCTTTAGCACTTGGCCGAACCCAGCTCTTATCCGAGAAGCGAACCGCGCCTCCGGTCGCATAGGAACCCAGTTCGGTTTGTCAGCCGGTCGATAGGGGCCGCTCATAGATTTTATTTATGAAATTAATATTCAGATGAACTTAGTCCTTGGCTTCTTGCCGGGAAAGCCTCGGGGTGACACAACCGATTTTTTTATGTTTCGTAGACAGACGGGTAGATTGGCGTTTAGACAACAAAGGTAAGGCAAGAAATAGAAAATAAATTTATCCAAGTGTCTTGAAAACCGGGCCGGCTCACTCAGTCTAAAGCTCACTCGCTCTAAAATCGATATCGGCTCAGTCGCTCTAAAATGCAGTGAGAATAATTTTAGAGCGAATGAGCTTTAGACTGAGTGATCCTCCGTTAAAATATTGAAAAATGACAAATCGGCTCACTCAGTATAAAAAGTAGCAAGTCGGATCAGTCAGTCTAAAATGTAGCAACCGGTGAATTATAACAGCCTGTCAGCTACCGAAAAATAGCGGTCTGCGGATTGTTGCCAGTTTTCCTCTTTTGTTTCGCGTTATTTGAATGGATAATTACAAAATAATTAATGTTATGCAGCAGGCGTATTTTATACTTGTTACTTTTTAAGATTTGCGAGTACACTTTTTATGCTACGTTCACTGCACTTTTCATGACGTTGTCGTTTGTGCTACGGAGCGCAACGTTCCTTAAAACGGATTTGACATTCTTGACCTAAATTTGCAAGCCTCGAAGTGTAAAATATAGCAAAAAAAATGCATGACTACACGTTGACCTGTCTTCTGCCTACATTACAACAAAACCTTACAAATTGTGAAAAAATATAAGCGGATATATTTGAGAAAGTTTCAAACTCGCATCATATTGTATATATCAAATCGCGTCACTTGTACAAATAAAGTGAATAGCAAGTCAGGTAATATGCAATAGAGACGATTTCCACGTACCTAACGATCAAATTCTCGAAGACAGAACGAAACGGAGGCCCTCGAATATTTTATTGGAAAAGATCTGAAATTCCCCTACAGTATTGCCGCCTGCGCTCTTCCAATTGTATTTTGAATCCATTGCTAAACCCATTACAAAATTTGCTGTGCTCACGACGGCGTATGTCTGAACCCATTATTACGTTAACGTAAAAAATAAAGTCAGCCAATATTTCGCTGTTGCAAAGACCAGTGTCAGTGTACCTTGTCATATCAAACAGGAAATATTTTTGAGAACTTATATCAAGTACAAAAAATAAGAAACAATAAACCCAGAGAAAAATTACTGGGAAATATAACAAAATATTGCCCGAGGCATATTCCTTGTAGGCATATTCCTTCCAAAACTAAAGTGGTGGTGCATCATTTCACTATCTTCATCGCCACTCATGTAGTGCTATGTACTATGTATGTTTGGTGCGAAGCAGAGGGGAATTTACATCAGGAAAGACATATTGGCTCCCTATATGGTTAGTAATGGCAGCTTACAGCTTATAGTACGTAATAAAATTGTTTTAATTCAGCAAATGAACAAAGTTCTGCTAAATAATATTCGAAAATAATTTTTAAAAAAAATGCAGATAATTCGAATACAGTTTAGTCTCAGCTTCAGAGTAGACATCAAACCTTTTCTCCGGAGCAACAAAACACCTGTACGGTGTTTAGTAACAAACACTAAGTACGGTGTTTAGTAATAATATTTGTTTTAAAACGTCCAATATTGAATAAAAGGTTTCTAATTAAATTTTACAAAGTGTACAACTGAACTATAAATCGTACTATTGTACTGAAATATAAATAGCACTCCTGCATAGTCGACTTGTAATAAGATGTTTGCAAATTTGGGAACGATATCACTCAATTACTCTTAGCCATTTTGTTTTAAATGGATTAATGCTTCGATACGGAATATATGCACATGCTCGAACGCGGAATATATGCATTATAGGAACCTTTCTCAAAAAGAAAACGCTATTCAACAATTATAATGCTAAATCCGATAAAAAAAAATCCTCGGGACACGCAATATTTCCAGACAAAAAAAACCTTAATTTACATAGAAAAATGTTTTTTAGGTTTCTGCTTTTAAAAAACTAATATCTCCGCCATATTACTTTAAAAAACAACCTACCAAAACTCATGGGGACGTTTCATTGAATGCCTATATCTCGCTATGTATTGAGGCGAATAGATTATTGCAGATTCGGAAGCAGCGATGACGTTAAAAAAATAACAATCAATACAATAGGTTCCTATAACGCAATAATACCTCGAACGCAACTCCATACCAAATAATTTGACCAACACTACCAATACCAAATAATTTGAAGTTAGCCTAGGTGCAATGGACCTGTTCAATACCGATTTGACAAAAAAAAAAAAGTCAGCTGTCAGTTGTCAGTTTCACCCCAGTGAGGTTATAACAGCTAAAATTTTCTTTTTAGTTTATTCTTTTCTAGCTAATACCTAATAAACCTGAATGAAAAGATGGCTGATTCTTTTTTCGAAACTTACGATCCAGCGATGGCTGCAGTTAAAATGTAAAAACCAGGTGTTCGGCATGAAAAGGTAAATAAAGCGACTTGTATATATATATAAATAAAGAGAATAACACACGTAGTCTTTATTAATATTCATGTTTTATTTTTGTTTTAGAGCAAGAAAAGGATACACTGAAGAATTCAACTATCATAGCAGACCTATTTAGTCACAAAATTATATATTCTTACAAATGACAGTCAAGTATACAACATCAGTCTTTAATCTCACCGTTAAATTACCGTGAGCGATGAAATAATCTAGTTAGATAATACTAGTTCCGTTAACGGTACACCATTAAAAACGGCAACCTTTTTGAAACGGTATATAAATAAAAATCCTTACACATCATTTTTTATTTTCGTCGTTATTTTTATTTATATATTTTTTATTATATCCTCGTTAGTCCGGAGTGCACCGCTCATCGCCTATAAAAGTTAATTAGTAACCCGCAGAACCCTGATTCCGATCGGTGAATTCCATGGTAGCTCTATATCTGTCTATAGTTCGATAGGGATTACAATAGTACTGAAAAAAACATCTAATCTTCATCGCTGTGTCATTACTATGAACACGTCCGCTCCGACGAAAGCCCGGAAGATCTCGTCGAATAAAATAAATAGCATAATCTCGTGGAATGCACTCACCCGGAACGACTTAAATTTTTTACCTTAACGCGGTGAAACTTCGCACTCGTGGCCCATCTTTCCAATAGTCAGTCCTCAGTCTCTCCAGGTAAATAATCAACTCATTCCTAAAAAATATACCTAAAATGTTAATTTCCGCATCTTAAATCCTATTGCTTCGAAGGGGGGTACGCTCGCATGTGGCAAGACAGCTGTCCTCGTTAGTCCGGAGTGCACCGCTCATCGCCTATAAAAGTTAATTAGTAACCCGCAGAACCCTGATTCCGATCGGTGAATTCCATGGTAGCTCTATATCTGTCTATAGTTCGATAGGGATTACAATAGTACTGAAAAAAAACATCTAATCTTCATCGCTGTGTCATTACTATGAACACGTCCGCTCCGACGAAAGCCCGGAAGATCTAGTCGAATAAAATAAATAGCATAATCTCGTGGAATGCACTCACCCGGAACGACTTCAATTTTTTACCTTAACGCGGTGAAACTTCGCACTCGTGGCCCGTCTTTCCAATAGTACTGTCTCTCCAGGTAAATTATCAACTCATTCCTTAAAAATATACCTAAAATGTTAATTTCCGCATCTTAAATCCTATTGCTTCGAAGGGGGGTACGCTCGCATGTGGCAAGACAGCTGTCCTCGTTAGTCCGGAGTGCACCGCTCATCGCCTATAAAAGTTAATTAGTAACCCGCAGAACCCTGATTCCGATCGGTGAATTCCATGGTAGCTCTATATCTGTCTATAGTTCGATAGGGATTACAATAGTACTGAAAAAAAACATCTAATCTTCATCGCTGTGTCATTACTATGAACACGTCCGCTCCGACGAAAGCCCGGAAGATCTCGTCGAATAAAATAAATAGCATAATCTCGTGGAATGCACTCACCCGGAACGACTTCAATTTTTTACCTTAACGCGGTGAAACTTCGCACTCGTGGCCCATCTTTCCAATAGTCAGTCCTCAGTCTCTCCAGGTAAATAATCAACTCATTCCTAAAAAATATACCTAAAATGTTAATTTCCGCATCTTAAATCCTATTGCTTCGAAGGGGGGTACGCTCGCATGTGGCAAGACAGCTGTCCTCGTTAGTCCGGAGTGCACCGCTCATCGCCTATAAAAGTTAATTAGTAACCCGCAGAACCCTGATTCCGATCGGTGAATTCCATGGTAGCTCTATATCTGTCTATAGTTCGATAGGGATTACAATAGTACTGAAAAAAAACATCTAATCTTCATCGCTGTGTCATTACTATGAACACGTCCGCTCCGACGAAAGCCCGGAAGATCTAGTCGAATAAAATAAATAGCATAATCTCGTGGAATGCACTCACCCGGAACGACTTCAATTTTTTACCTTAACGCGGTGAAACTTCGCACTCGTGGCCCGTCTTTCCAATTGTACTGTCTCTCCAGGTAAATTATCAACTCATTCCTTAAAAATATACCTAAAATGTTAATTTCCGCATCTTAAATCCTATTGCTTCGAAGGGGGGTACGCTCGCATGTGGCAAGACAGCTGTCCTCGTTAGTCCGGAGTGCACCGCTCATCGCCTATAAAAGTTAATTAGTAACCCGCAGAACCCTGATTCCGATCGGTGAATTCCATGGTAGCTCTATATCTGTCTATAGTTCGATAGGGATTACAATAGTACTGAAAAAAAACATCTAATCTTCATCGCTGTGTCATTACTATGAACACGTCCGCTCCGACGAAAGCCCGGAAGATCTCGTCGAATAAAATAAATAGCATAATCACGGGGAATGCACTCACCCGGAACGACTTCAATTTTTTACCTTAACGCGGTGAAACTTCGCACTCGTGGCCCATCTTTCCAATAGTCAGTCCTCAGTCTCTCCAGGTAAATAATCAACTCATTCCTAAAAAATATACCTAAAATGTTAATTTCCGCATCTTAAATCCTATTGCTTCGAAGGGGGGCCCGTCTTTCCAATAGTACTGTCTCTCCAGGTAAATAATCAACTCATTCCTAAAAAATATACCTAAAATGTTAATTTCCGCATCTTAAATCCTATTGCTTCGAAGGGGGGAGTGAGCGAGTGGTACGACGTACGCTCGCATGTGGCAAGACAGCTGTCCTCGTTAGTCCGGAGTGCACCACTCATCGCCTATAAAAGTTAATTAGTAACCCGCAGAACCCTGATTCCGATCGGTGAATTCCATGGTAGCTCTATTCGATAGGGATTACAATAGTACTGAAAAAAAACATCTAATCTTCATCGCTGTGTCACATTGATGTGTCATTACTATGAACGCGTCCGCTCCGACGAAAGCCCGGAAGATCTCGTCGAATAAAATAAATAGCATAATCTCGTGGAATGCACTCACCCGGAACGACTTCAATTTTTTACCTTAACGCGGTGAAACTTCGCACTCGTGGCCCATCTTTCCAATAGTCAGTCCTCAGTCTCTCCAGGTAAATAATCAACTCATTCTGTCTCATCACTCAGCTGTCTTATAGGTAGGTCGTTAGTCCGGAGTCCACCGCTAATGCGCCACAAGGGAGAAAACCAAAAACAATACCCCGATGGGCCCCTTCCGAGGCAGCTCCCATTGTATCTATTCTATAGCTATATAATTTAATAATCGACAAGTAACATTGCTAAATACTTGGGATTACAATAGAGTTCTGAAAAAAATCACCCGTTATCCACTGTCGTGATCAACAACCGCCCGGTCAAAAGCCCGAAAGACCATAAATCAAATTAAATAAATACCATGATCTCACAAATGCTGTTACCCGGAACGGCTTAAGTTTTTTACCATCACGCGGGGAAAGTTGGCGCTCGCGGTCTGCCATCTCTTAAAGTACTCGGTCCCTAAATGAAAATAATCAAGTACAGTAGAGCGTCGATTATCCGAACGTCGGTCAACCGAACGACCGCTTAACCGAACTGCTGCGGCCGCAGACTCTCGGTTAAAAACAGAACTCGATTGCCATGAATGTGATAAAGAAGACGTACAAGAATGGATGAGGGTTGATGATGCAGATCCAGGGTATCAAATCATGCAGGACATCGATATTGTAGACCTCGTGACTGATAATGCTGACGCCGCCAGCACCTCATCGACTAGTGAATCAGAAAATGAAGATGAAAAAATATCTACACCTTCTGAAGCATTTACATGTCTAGATACTGTCTTGCGATGGTTTGAAGATCATTTAAAGCGACCAGTATCAGATATCTGTACTGAAAAATGTGCGGGAATTAGCTGCTCATAAGCGGGTAGGCTTGCTTCGACAGACTAAAATTAAGGACTTTTTAAGCGTTAATTCGTTCCTCTTCATGTACGTATGTATTACATACACACATATCTATTTTGCTCACTGGATTACTACTCACTATTGTAATAAATAAAAAAAAGTTAAAACAGATTACATAGATAATACATATTATTATGTCCATATATGGTTTTATTACAGTTTTTTATACAGTTCGATTATCCAAATAAATCGGTTTTCCGAACACCCTTGTCCCCCAATTAGTTCGGATAATCGACGCTCTACTGTAATTCCTAGAAAAAATACATAGACCTCCAACTTCCGAATCTCATTCTATTGCTCTAAAGGGGAAGTGAGCGGGTAGTAAAGTGTACGCTCGCATGTGGCAAGACAGCTGTCGTGATCAACAACCGCCCGATCGAAAGCCCGAAAGACCACAAGTCAAATCAAATAAATACCATGATCTTGCAAATGCCATCACCCGGAACGACTTCAATGTTCACCATCACGCGATGAAAGTTGGGGCTCATGGCCTGCCAGCCAGCTCGCTTGTCCTTGGTCTCTCCAGGAAAATAATCAACTCATTTCTTGTAAAAATGCCTAACTTCAAAATATAGCATCTCAAATCCAAAGGCTTCAAAGGAGGGAGTAAGGTTATGCTCCCGTTTACTCAGTGAATTCCATGGCAGTTCCCTCTGTATCTATTATATATCTATATAAAATTCAATAGTCAACAAGTAACATTACAAAATACTTAGGATAGCAATACTAGGATACTTAGGATAGCAATCTAATCTTCATCGCTGTGTCACATTCATGCGTCATTACTATGAACACATCCGCTCCGACGAGGAAGTCCGGAAGATCTCGGCGAATTAAATAAATAGCATAATCTCATGAATCTTACAAATCAGTCTTTGATTTCGCCTTTAAACGTTTGAAACATTACCGTGAGCGATGAATTAATCTATAGGTACATAATACTAGTTCTGTAAATGGTACACCATTAAAACGGCAACCTTTTTGAAATGGAACATGAAAAAAAAATCCTTGCATGTCATTTTTAAATTCTTGCATTTGCAAGCGCACAAAAAGATAACTTCAGCGCTACGAAAATAATAAGACGACAACAGGCGACAGGTCAAGCGATGTCGAATAATCTTCTCTAGTTTGTTCGTGACTCTGACCTCAAGTCCGTATGCTAGGTGAAGACTTGGCAGCGAGTTAGTTGTCCGGTCCTTGCCAGCATCAGCCCCCATAGATGGTTGAAGAACTTCACTAAGTAGCTGTCATCCTATAATCGACTGTCCCAACCCTACACTTATAATATAATATAATTCACCATACACCTTAAAACACTAGCTGCTGTTCCTCATACTACAAACAAATCAGTCTGTTCACTATATATTTACCCAAGACCACAAGACTATCTTCTAAAAACATGCAATTTTTACCATCACGCGGTGAAACTTGGCATTCGTGGCCTGCCCTTTCCAATAGTCCTCGGTCTATCCAGGTAACTAATCGACTCATTCTGATTCTCATACTCATTCATAGTGCTGAAAAAAACCATCTAATCTTCATCGCTGTCACATTCATGTGTCATTACTATGAACACGTTCGCTCCGACGAGGAAGTCCGGAAGATCTCGTCGAATTAAATAAATAGCATAATCTCGTGAATATCCTCACCTAGCACGCCTCCATTTTTTAAAAATATACCTAAAATGTTAATTTCCGCATCTTAAATCCTATCGCTTCGAAGGGGGGAGTGAGTGAGTGGTAAGGCGTACGCTCGCATGTGGCAAGACAGCTGTCCTCGTTAGTCGGAGTCCACCGCTCATCGCCTAAAGATAAATTAGTAACCCGTAGAACCCTGATTCCGATCGGTGAATTCCATGGTAGCTCTATATCTATCTATAGTTCGATAGGGATTACAATAGTGCTGAAAAAAACATCTAATCTTCATCGCTGTGTCACATTGATGTGTCATTACTATGAACACGTCCGCTCCAACGGAAGTCCGGAAGATCTCGTCGAATTAAATAAATAGCATAATCTAGTGAATGCACTCACCCGGAACGACTTCAATTTTTTACTATCACGAGGTGAAACTTGGCACTCGTGGCCTGCCTTTCCAATAGCCCTCGGTCTCTCCAGGTAAATAATCAACTCATTCCTAAAAAATATACCTAAAATGTTAATTTCCGCATCTTAAATCCTATTGTATCGAAGAGGGGAGTGAGTGAGTGGTAAGGCGTACGCTTGCATGTGGCAAGACAGCTGTCCTCGTTAGTACGGAGTCCACCGCTCATTGCCTAAAAGTAAATTAGTAACCCGTAGAACCCTGATTCCGATCGGTGAATTCCATGGTAGCTCTATATTTATCTGTAGCTTGATAGGGATTACAATAGTGCTGAAAAAAACATCTAATCTTCATCGCTGTCACATTGATGTGTCATTACTATGAACACGTCCGCTCCGACGGAAGTCCGGAAGATCTTGTCGAATTAAATAAATAGCATAATATCGTGAATGCACTCACCCGGAACGACTTCAATGTTCACCATCACGCAATGAAAGTAGGCGCTCATGGCCTGCCAGCCAGATCTCTAGTCCTTGGTCTCTCTAGGAATATAATCAACTCATTCCTTGAAAAATTGCCTAACTTCAAAATTTCGGCATATCAAATCCTATAGCTTCGAAGGAGGGAGTGAATGGGTGGTAAGGTTATGCTCACATGTAGTAAGACAGCTGTCCTAGATAGTTATTACCTCGAGTCCACCCCTCATCAATTAGAAGTATAACAATAATATTATGATGGGACCCGATTACAGTCCGTGAATTCCATGGCTTTGTATCTATTCTATATAATTCAATAGTCAACCAGTAACATTGCAAAATACTTAGTATGACAAGTCCTGAAAAAAACCACCCATTCCCAGTTAGTGATCCACGACCGCCCGGTCGAAAGCCCGAAAGTCAAATTAAATAAATACCATGATCTTGCAAATGCCGTCACCCAGAACAGCTTTACTGTTCACCTTCACGCGGTGGAAGTTAGCGCTCGTGGCCTGCCAGCTAAATCTGTTTCACCTTTTTAAAGATCTTCATCTTACCATAAAAATAATCAACTGTCCTAGAAAAAATATCTAAAACCGCCATTTCCGCATCTCAAGTTCTATGGCTTCGAAGGGATAGCGAATGGGTGGTAAGGTGAACGCTCACATGTGGCAAGACTGCTGTCCTAAACCTACCACAGCCGGCCGTTAGTCCGGAATACACTGCTCACCCCCCAGAAGTGTAGTAATACTATATAATGGGCCTGACTTCGGGCAGTGAATTCAATGTCAGCTCCGTTTGTATTTTATTTTATGTATCCTCAGTCATAATATTGAGATTTCAGACACCACTTACATCGTTCGGCTAGAATTTGAAAGTCCTGAAAAATATATTATTGCTAACATTCATTAAGTGGTACGTTTAGTCCGGCGCACATTTGGACGACTTTAATAAAATAGCTAATGCAGGTGTTCGGTTTTGCCAGTACGGATCAAATTTGGTCATTAAGTTAGTTACTTTGGTAGTCTAAGGCTCTTTGAAAGTAATGTCTTCTCCGACGATCTCCTTGTAGTCACACCTGCTCGAGCGAAAGGGAAAAAAACTCTTAAATGGCTTTGTGACGGTCAGACACCAGCCGAAACTGCAGCAACAAAAATCTTTGCTCAAAATATCAACCTGGTACTTTAACTCTGGCACTACCAGAGTTGGTGAAGCCGACCCCAATTGTCATTTCTACGCCGTGGCCCTGAGTACCCGTTCTTCAATCCAATCGCGACCTATGCTGGAACAATGGAAGAAAAAGTGATGTGTGTGAAGATAGATTTCCGTCACACTACGTACTACATGTTTTTAATGTACTTTCCTCCTTGATGTAGCTAGGAGACACACACATACACAGACACACACACACACACACAGACACACACAGACACACACACAGACAGACAGACACACACACAGACAGACACAGACAGACACACACAGACAGACATACACATGCAGACAGACAGACAGACAGACACACACACCCTGAGTACCCGTTCTTCAATCCAATCGCGACCTATTTTGGAACAATAGAAGAAGTGATGTGTGTGAAGATATATTTCCGTCACACTACGTACTACATGTTTTTAATGTACTTTCCTCCTTGATGTAGCTAGGAGACACACACACACACACACCCTCACACACACAAACACACACAGACACACACACACACACACGCGTGTGTATGTGTATGTATATGTATCATATGAGGGTAGAAATGATAGTGTAAGCTAGTGTTTTTCACAACGCCAAAATGTCGAGTGGCAATAACTTAGCAATACATGGCCAAGTGGAACAGTGTTTAGGTTGCCTGAACTTACATTGTTAGGCTCCATTTTTCGTTAAGATAAAATTAACGGAATTTCAATTGAATTCTGTAGATCGAATGCAATAACACGACACCCTTATACAAATGTTGCATGCACTCAAGGCTAAGCCTATGCTGAGACGCAGGTGACGCAGAATAACATAGTACAGATTTTGCGAGGCAGGGCAGTCGAGGCAAACATAGGCTGCGAGCGTATGCTACGAGGCAGTGTAGTCGAGGCATACATGGGTGCGAGCGTATAAGATAGATGCAGATGCTAAATGACATAGATGCATTCATTCGCGTCCTAGATAGTACAAGGAATAGACAGTTTTCTAGTTTGATGAGAAAAATGAATTTAGATTCAGAGTTTGGTTATGAAATTAATGAATTGTTGCTACTTTACAGTTTAT
This sequence comes from Micropterix aruncella, assembly GCA_944548615.1. Lineage (NCBI taxonomy): Eukaryota > Metazoa > Arthropoda > Insecta > Lepidoptera > Micropterigidae > Micropterix > Micropterix aruncella. The sequence goes on along the minus strand of OX155957.1, from coordinate 13,468,303 downwards.
CAAAGCGTAGAAAAGCTATTTGGAAAAGTGATTATCTGAAAAAAACGCTCTACTAATAAAGAATTTGTACACTGGAGAAAGTTATCTGACAAACAATTTAGGAATTTAATTAAATGTTTTATCATTTATCATTAAATGTGGTCAACTCAGCAATTATAAAATCTATCTAAAAACTCGTTCTGAGTTGCATGCATCGTGCAGAAATCAGTGCCAGCACTACGAGGCGCAGAGCAGGATGCACATGTCTGCGTTTCACGTGCCTGAGATGCAGCGCACGCAGCTCTCAGTACGTTCAGTACATTACATCTGCTCAGCCCTGCGCTTCCTGGAACCGCGTCTCAGCATACGCCTGTGTCTCAGCAAGCTATAGCTGTCACGCGCCAAGCCAAGTAGAAAGTTTCACCCCTCTAGGCCACATCGGAATACAACGCTTTCTCTGCATACTCTAGACCACTCTATGGGATCGAAAACCTTGTACCTCGGCTCTTTAAATTAAAGACTACTACTCATCGATAAAATATTGATAAACAGAGGTGGATGGCAATGTTTGCCATCCATCTTTTGTGGATGGCAAAGTTCTTGTTCAGTAGTGAACGGTTCGAACCGGTGTCATAGGTCATCTCACTACAAGCATAACTGATTTTTAAGCTAATGAATCGAAATGGATAGATTAATTGATGGTAATCTTATCAAGGACCTTTTAGGAAGGATTTTCAGCTGTAAGAGAATCTGCAAACAATTTAATTGTATTAATATGGCGATTGACGCAAACCTCAACAATCCTCTCTTAATCATCAGAAGCGCAAGCGATCGCCTAGATCCTAGTCACGGTATGTTATGCGACAACTCTCTTATTGTTGTGGTCAGTCTGCTGCCTATGACGGCTGTCATCACTCCATTCGGGGGACGGTGAGGGGTCACTTTGGTCTAACTTGCAATGAAGGCGACACGTTCTCGTACAGCACATGTAGTTTGCAGTTCGTCAGATCTATTCTGTATCAGCGCAGCAGCGTACACGTCCCAAATCGTGTAACATTTTCAACCATTTGCTCCATTTTGCGATTGGTTGGGGTTGATGATGAATAACTGAGGCAGGTAGAACGTCCTCGGCCTATGCTGTCTTGGCTCTGCTTCGGTCAATTGGACAGACAAAGCAACCCATAGCAACTCAACTAATTGAACACATCAAGGATGTTGAAAAAAATCTGCAAAAAAGTTTGTTTATTAGATAGGAGTAGTATTGTAGTGGGAGGCTGACAATGATTCTGGATCAGACGATGAAGTTGATCATGTGGTTTATGATGACGTTATAAACAGTGAAGACACCGATCCATTTTACAACCCCGATGCAGACCCCCGGGTAGACCACCGGGTTCAAACCTGTGTAATAGGTCATCTCACTACAAGCATAACTGATTTTTAAGCTAATGAATCGAAATGGATAGATTAATTCATGGTAATTTTACTAAGGACATTGCAAGAAGGATTTTCAGCTGTAAGAGCTGTAAGCTGTAAGAAAATCTGCAAACAATTTAATTGTATTAATATGGCGACTGACGCAAATCTCAACTATCCTCTCTTAATCATCAGAAGCGCAAGCGATCGCTTAGATCTTAGTCACGGTATGTTATACGACAACTCTCTTATTGTTGTGGTCAGTCTGCTGCCTATGACGGCTGCCATCACTCCATTCAGGGCACGGTGAGGGGCCACTTTGGTCTAACTTGCGATGAAGGCGACACGTCATCGTACAGCACATGTAGTTCGCAGTTCGTCAGATCAGTGCAGCAGTCCTAAATCGTGCAACATCTTCAACCATTTGCTCCATTTTGCAGTTGGTTGGGGTTGATGATGGGCAAAAGTGAGGTAAGTAGAACATCCTCAGCCTATGCTGTCTTGTCTCTGCTTCAGTCAATTGGACAAACAAAGCGACCCATAGCGACTCGACTGATTGAACACATCAAGGATGTTAAAAAAAATCTGCAAAAAAAAGTTTGTTAATTAGATAAGTAGTAGTTTTGTAGTGAAAGGCTCATGCAGTACAAACATTGCAGGGAATCAACACCATTCACGGTTCTACATATCTACACGTTCTACATATCTACGACGTTCTACACGTTCAGTGAGGGAAATAATCCCAAACGAATATCAGCCTGAAAAAGGTATCAAGATCGACGTCGATGACGAGTCAGAAGCCTACGAAACACTCGGTTATTCGGACAACTCAGAAGAGGAACCAGATGCTGTACCAGAAGAACAGAACCTGATACCAGCACAAGAACTGAGACAATCGACGAGAGTTCCGAAGCTGCGAAAATTTGAAGAGTATGTCACATATTCTGTTATAAGCAACAAGGCCGATGGAGATCCGATCACCGTTGAGGAGGCGCTATCGCGAACAGACGGTAATAGATGGAAGGCGGCAATGGATGAAGAGTTGGCATCGTTGGAGGAGAACGAAACTTGGACACTCGAACTCCTTCCATCAGGCAGGAAGCCTATAAAGACCAAACGGGTGTTTAAAATAAAAAGGGGAGATGTGAGTGGTGACATCGTGCGGTACAAGGCACGATTAGTAGCAAAAGGCTGCTCACAAAAATACGGAATCGACTACGTGGAAACATACTCACCAGTAGTCAGATATGCCTCGATACATTATCTGGTGGCACTTGCAGTAAAATCACAGTTCAATATTGATCAAATGAACGCGGTGACTGCGTTCCTCCAAGGGGACCTCAGAGAGGAGATTTACATTGAGCAACCTGTCGGATTCCATGATGGCAGTGAGAGGGTCTGCAAGTTGAAGAAAGCAATCTATGGCCTGAAGCAAAGTGGTCATGAATGGAACCGAAAGCCAGACAGAATGCTGCGCTCATTCGGGCTAATCAAGTCAAAGGCTGACCCATGTGTCTATTTTACAGTCAACATGGAGATCATCATTGCAATCTATGTGGATGATATTCTTATCTTTCGGAAACACAAGTCAACTCGTGACAAGATCAAGACGGCGCTTAGCTAATCATTCAAAATGAAGGACATGGGACAAGCAACCAATTGCATCGGACTAAGCATCACTTATAGTACAGGTACTATCAGTTTGGAGCAAAGCAAGTACATTGAAGAAATACTCGACCGATTTGGAATGGCCGAGTGCAAACCAGCTATCACTCCACAAGTGACACAAACTAAAAACTAATCGTGAGTATGTGTCCTACTATTGACGAAGAAAAACGAGAAATGGAAAACAAACGGTATCAGGAAGCAGTCGGCAGCCTTTTATACCTAGTAGAGGGCACTAGACCAGATATCGCATTTGCGGTAAATGATGTGAGTCGATTCAACTCCAATTACGGTAGGGCTCACTGGATGGCAGTAAAGAGGATCCTCCGCTATCTAAAAGGAACAATTAGATTCAAGATATGTTATCGTGAGTCGAAGCAGTCAGGACTAAAAGGATTCTCGGACGCTGACTGGGCATCAGATGTGGACAAGAGGCGGTCATGTACGGGCTTCGTTTTTGGCCTAAGTGGTGGTGCAATATCATGGACCAGCAAAAGACAGAAGACGGTGGCATTATCAAGCACAGAAGCCGAGTACATGGCATTGTCAGCGGCTGTGCAAGAAGCATTGTGGCTGAAACAATTCGGCCAAGATCTGGACCATAACATCAGGACCAAATCAGTCAGGATCAAGTGTGACAATCAAAGTGCCTTAGTTCTTGCTAAAATGGACTGTTTTAAAGCTAGATCCAAACATATTGATGTGAGACACCATTTCATTAGACAAAAGATCGATGATGGACTGATAGAAACAATGTATATATATATATATATATATACCCACAGAGGACATGGTGGCCGACATCCTAACAAAGGCTGTATCTGGACAAAAGGCTGCATTTTGTGCGTCAAATATGGGGTTGTGCATTTAAAATTAAATTTAGATGGAATATCAAACCAATGAAATGTTAAACCAAATCGTTTGTTTTTAATATTTAATCAAAGATTTATGTAAAATAATTAAGTTCTTAAATTTATATTTAAATGAGTGAGGGTGTTGAAATAGTACAACCCTACGCCCATACGTGGCGCCTTAAGTATAAATTACTATCTGGCAACGCTGTGTCGTGTTGACAGTTTCCATTTCTGTTCAATAAATGGCTACCAACCAACAAAAATATAATAATATAGCAGGTTATTGAAGTCAGCTCTGACGCGACAGCGCTGTACTGTGATCGGAAAGAGCCAGTCTTTTGTCCATTGGACAATGCGATTGAGGTTGTCTTGTATTTCTACGTAGCTGATCGTGGGGTCAGCAAAAAACTTTGTGTCATCTGCGAACAACATGAAATCGAGGTTTATGATCGCTTTTAAGTCAGTAAGGAAGATCCCAAATGCTGCAGGCCCAAGGACTGATCCTTGGGGAACTCCGCTTAGGACAGGATGGGGTTCCGAGAGCTCATCACCGACTCGTACACGAAATTTTCTGCCTGTCAAGAAGTTTATGATCCACAGCAACAGCTTACCCCGGAAACCAAAATGTTCCAGTTTTTTAACTAGCCGTTTAATTGGTACTCTATCAAATGCTTCTTCATAGTCTAGATATATTATGTCTATAGGGTGTCGATTGTTCCATTCTGTTGTCCACTTATCTAAGCATGAGAGCAGGTTAGTTACAGTAGCGTCTTTGCACAAAGCCGTGTTGTTCTTCAATGGTAAAGAATGATTTTGCAGCAGTCGCACTTCACTCCGGGTTTTTTGTCATTAATTATCTTTTTACACTTTGTACACTTTTGGGGGTTGGGTGATGGATTCATTTTGTGTCTTTTTAATTGGTTTTCCTAGTTAGGTTTAGTTGATTTCAGCGTTTTGATTTATATTTTGTCTAGAATTCACTGTACATTAAATGAGGGTAGTGCAATGTTGACATTAAATGATTTTTGTGCAATTGTATACTAATTCATGGATTTCCAGAGGAGATCACACTTCCACAGCTGGTCTGCACTTCAAACTACACTTTAGGAGTAAATTTGGGCACGGATTTTAGGTTTGGTATGTTTAGGAGAGTATTTTGTTCACACTATGTATGCACCACAACCACAGGAGTAAACACGAACAGAGGCAAAGCTTCTGAAGAGCGTGCAAAATTTTTACCTACTTTGTTAGGGTTGGCACAGAAGAATAAAATTAAATAAACTAAACATTTGTCAACTTTTTATTATACACAATTTTAAAAAGTCTCCTTTAGTTACACTATCTAATTACGATATACCAAAACGATTTTTGCGCCGCCGGGTTGAGTTATCTTTCGATGTTAATGGAATTACTGCAGTATAGGGACCTTTCTCAAAAATCGAAAAAATAAAGAAATACTACTAGATTCGATCATTGTAATGCTAAATGTGAAAGAAAAAAGCTTTAACAAATTAACAACCAAATTTGGTTTAAAGTTAAAAACAAATAAACAAACCAAAAAAAAGTTTTTTTAAACTCAGTTTTTAAGATTGTCTTAAAAAACTAATCTAACCTACCGTCAAATAGGTGTTTATGTATTATTAAAAATAACTAACAACCTACCGAAATGTATGGGTTTGACCCTTTTTGGAATACCTATATCTCGCTTATTTATAGAAACCGAATAAAGATTATTACAGATTCGGAACCAGCGTGGTCAATATAGTCGGGTGATGTTACAAAATCAATAATGTAAAATAGGTTCCTTTAATGCATTAATACCTAATTACTAATAGGTATATCTTTCCACCACATAAAAAAACGGCGTATACAAAATTTTGGGTCTCTGCTGTTGGCCGTTGAGGAGTTCCCTCATCGGGAGTCAACCCAGGGTTCATCAGCCATGTCATGGTGGAACATGGAAGGTCTATCGTAATTGAATGCGTATACAAAATTTTGGGTCTCTGCTGTTGACCGTTGAGGAGTTCCCTCATCGGGAGTCAACCCAGGGTTCATCAGCCATGTCATTGTGGAACATGGAAGGTCTATCGTAATTGAATGCGTATACAAAATTTTGGGTCTCTGCTGTTGACCGTTGAGGAGTTCCCTCATCGGGAGCCAAACCAGGGTTCATCAGCGATGTCATGGTGGAACATGGAAGGTCTATCGTAATTGAATGCGTATACAAAATTTTGGGTCTCTGCTGTTGACCGTTGAGGAGCTCCCTCATAGGGAGTCAACCCAGGGTTCATCAGCCATGTCATGGTGGAACATGGAAGGTCTATCGTAATTGAATGCGTATACAAAATTTTGGGTCTCTGCTGTTGACCGTTGAGGAGTCATCGGGAGCCAATCCAGGGTACATCAGCGATGTCATGGTAGAACTTGGAAGGGGCTATCATAATTTACTGCGTATACAAAATTTTGGGTCTCTGCTAATGACTGTTGAGGAGTTCACTCATCGGGGTCCAACCCAGGGTGGATGGATTTCAACCATAATCTTTTCATCTCATAACATGATGACCAACTGATACCTGCATGCCAAATTTCAGCTCAATTGGATGAAACGTTTCGGCGCTATCGTCGGATAATACACACAGCCAGACACAGAAGTGCGTCCACAATACTTTCCTGACAGGAAAGTAATAATAAATTATAATCTATTTATTTACTGTACATACCTAATGAAATCTTTGGGGTAATTGAAAAATGATAATGTTTTTAATAATTCTAGAATCGTTCAAACACACGCTGCAGTAAACCATATTTACACTTGTTTATGTTAAAACACTTATTGAATCAAACGTAAGGAGAAAAATAAACAACAGGTGAGATGTGTACGTCCGCCGCGGATGGGGGCCCTGAGGTTTGTCAACCTTTCTCCGCGTACGTACGAAGCGGCCGGTTGCCATACACGCACGCGTCTCACGCTTGTAGTAGTGTACCTACCAAATCGCGGTTGTATGAAGCTTTGTCTCTGTTCCGTGTCTACTCGTGTGCCACAACTGACAGATGGCAGATTCTCGATATACTTATCTTATTTTACTATGGCGGTGTGCGGTCTGCGGCCGCACTACCGCGAGGTGGGCTTTGTTCATTTGATCCAATGTATTCTTGAATTGCGCACTATCAAATCTGATACAGTGAGGTTACAGTATTAAGGCTGACGAACATTGAGTCAGTTACTGACATCAAACCTAAAACAAGTCAGTGCTGACCCGGTACTGCCATCGTGTAAATTGATTTTAAGTCAGTACAGAGCTGTCGCTCCAGAGCTGACTTCAATATTCCTGCTATATATTTTGATGTCAAGGAGCAAACACATTATCGGACGCGTCCGTAAGGCGCGGCGTACGAACGTATGCACAGTTGTTCGCGACAGACGTCCGATAATGTGCACGGCTCAATAGAAATTCACTACACAGATCGCGTTCATAAGCCGCGGCTGACGGACGCGTCCGATAATGTGTTTGCCCCTTCAGCCCTTGTCTAAACTCGCCTGACCTTGTCTAAAGTCAGCAGTTAGTCAGTCACTGGCACTGTTTTGTAGCGTTTTAACTAGCGAAAATAATGCATTTTTTCCCACTGACTAATAACAAACGTACCTAACCTATAGAAGTAACTATGGCTGATTGACTACGTAAACAGTGTGAGTCAGTTCTCAGCGCCCACTGACGCCTGTAACTGACTCAATGTAAATCTGCACTTATGGATAGCGCGCACGGTTGACTTTTGTCACCGCGACAAAAAAGTTTTTGTCACTCACATCATGCGCTCATGATGGCTGACAGTGATAAAAGCTTTTAAATGCAAGCGTCGTTTGTATAATCGATTTTAAAGACGGCCGTTATTCGCGAAGTTTCTGCTGTCCTAGCATAAGCTGGTAGGATATTGAACATATTTCATTCAAAATGGAACTAATACCCTATAGCAAAAATAATACTACAACGGCTTGCATCCGCAGCTTTAGAATATCTGATAATCGATTATCGACTGAAATGAACAATAAAGATGAATATCTGTACACACTTTTTAAACTGACCGTTAACAGGTGTCTAAATACTTCATGGGCATTACCGCGCAATAAAGTCGTTAATTATTGGCGCGTCGTATCTCCGCGGCTCGCTACCAGACGAAATAGTACTTCATGGGGAGTGCGTTGTTCGTACAGAATTAATAGGCGGTTTTATAAATTCAATCGGCGGTACAAGCTACAATCGGTACGCTCATACAATCATAAATCAGCTGTTGTTACAATACTTGACGACAATTATGAGTATAAAATATACTCACACTTTCTGATGTCACAGTTCTGTTGCTCACAGTCACAATTCAGATGCTCGCAGTCACAGTTCGCATATTATGATTTTCTAATCTTACACACTTTATATTCATTACTGCTTTATACCATATTATTATTATGCGTGATCATAAAAACATACTTTACACCACTGAAAAACAATATTTTTATCAGTTATATTATCACAATATTATTTAATACGATATATCCCACAGAAAAGAACCTCAGATTCAGGAAATACATACTGATTTTCACTCATTACAGAGAGTAACATTAAGATATTTTACGCAAACGTGAGAGGGTTGCGGTCAAAGACTGATATTTTTTTTCACAACGTAATTTCGCACGATTACCATATCATAGCGATTTCCGAAACATGGCTAACGAGCGGAATTCTTGATGGGGAATTGGTAGATTACCAAAGGTATGAACTATACAGATGCGATAGAAATGCAGAGGTGAGTGGGCACGCTCGTGGCGGCGGAGTTATGTTGGCGGTACGCAAGAGTCTACGTCCGCGCGCCCGACCAGAGTGGTGGCCTCTAGACGCCTTACCCGAATGTGTCTGGGTTACGGTACCCGGACGTCATCTCGCCAGTCAATGCGACCTGCACATTGCATGTGTATATATTCCCGGCGGAGGACCAACTCATCAAACTCAGATAGAAACATTCCTCGAATCATGTATTTCTTTAAGGGACCGTCACCCCGACGATACCTTTGTCATCCTCGGGGATCTGAACCTGCCGAATATTACATGGGAGATTAAACATGATAGCTTAGCTAAGCAATGTGCAGGTAGATTGGATACGATCAGTGCTTCTTTCGTTGACTCCATCTCATTCGCCGGTCTAGACCAATTTAACGGTATTGCCAATGAAAAGGGTCGCTGGCTAGATGTTGTTCTATCCAACACCCAAGTCCAAGTCACCCGCGCCACTGATCCATTAGTACCAGAGGACTCTCATCATCCATCGCTAATCGTGGATATCGGGAATGCTTTACTAACATTATTGCGCGAACCACCGCGACTAGTATATAAATTTTACAAAGCCGATTACCCACATATTAAAAATTACCTAACAAACATCAACTGGAATGACTTAATTGCAAATCGTCCCGTAGACACAGCGGTGGACAATTTCTATAAAGCTATAAACGAGGCAATTGAGCTTTATGTTCCATACCAATCATCTTACAAATCGGCACACCCGCGTTGGTTCTCCCCAGCCTTAATAAATATCCTAAAGGAGAAGTCAAAATTCCACAGAAGGTGGAAACGATACGGTAACCCCTTGGATTACGACTCATTTGCGCTCTTGCGACGCCGGGGTAAGGCTCTTCAAAAGCAATGTTACGCAAGCTTTATTTCGCACGCACAGTGCAATATCGAGAAGGACCCAAAAAAATTCTGGTCATACATCAAGTCTGTGCGTAACGGAAATAGTATACCTCAGTGTGTGAACTATGACGGCCAAGTCGCTACTGATGGGCCAGAAATTTGTGAATTTTTCTGCCGGTACTTTCAAACCGTATACTCGAATAGAAGCTCAGCACAGAGCGATATTAGCAAAGATAGCACATCATCTGAACCAACCTTCCAACCATCCGGTTCAACAACAGCAACGACAAGCGACTGCTTGAGCTCCAACAGCATGGGTTCTATTGCCATCACTGAGGAGTTTGTACTCAAATGCATTCGGGACCTGGATGTGAATAAAGGCGCTGGAAGTGATTTAGTCCCCCCCGTCTTCGTAAAAAATTGTGCCCTTCAGCTAACACGCCCTCTTTCTATGATTTTCCGCCTGTCGTTAGCTCAAGGAATCTTCCCTAGAAAGTGGAAAGAGGCACTCATAGTCCCGATTCATAAAGCAGGCTGTAAAAACACAGTTAGCAACTATAGGCCCATATCAATTCTTTCTGTCTTAAGTAAACTGTTCGAAAAGGTGGTATACTCACAGCTATATCCATATATTGCAACTTTTCTACCTGCTGAGCAACATGGATTTCTCAAGCAGCGTTCGGTAGTATCAAACTTGGCGGAATATACTAACTTTATCCTAATGACCATGGACGGGCGAAAACAAGTGGACGCTATCTACACAGACTTCGCTAAGGCATTCGATCGGGTTGATCACCCGATTCTTCTATATAAATTAAGGAGGCTGGGAGTGCACGGAAACCTTTTTAGGTGGATTTCCTCTTATATCACAAACCGGCACCAGGCTGTAGCAGTTGGTGGTTTCAGGTCTAACTTCGCGACAGTCCCTTCTGGAGTTCCGCAGGGCTCTCATTTAGGTCCTTTACTGTTTAACGCTTATATATTTGACATTGGCTTATGCTTCACCAGAGGACGTTATATATTATACGCGGATGATCTCAAAGTCTATGCTCAAGTGGATAGCATGGCTGATTGCCTCCATATTCAGACAGATATTGACCGACTCTTCGAATATTGCGTGAAAAATAAGCTCACTTTAAATGCTACCAAATGTAATAGCATTATATTCAGTCGCAAAAAGGATAGCATCAACTTCAAATACCGCGTGAATGGTGAATATATCCCTGAAGTTCAGTGCATTCGAGATCTTGGGGTACAACTGGATAAAAAGCTGACGTTCGATCAACACATCAACTGTATTGTTAGCAAGGCGTTGAGGACACTGGGTTTTGTTAATAGAATATGTAAACCATTCTCGAATATTAACATCTTTAAAACGCTTTACTTTTCCTATGTTCGTAGCACCTTAGAGTTCGCATCGCAGATTTGGAATCCGCAATATGGCGTGTATAAAAATAGGGTGGAGGGCGTCCAAAGACGTTTTACTAGATACCTGGACTATCGTGAGCACTTGGGACTTGGAACCTACGAGAGCAGGCTGAACTATTTCAGTATGTGTTCACTGGAAGACCGCCGCACAGCGGCTGATATGACATTATTGCATAAAATAATTCACAACAAAATTGATAGCCCTCATTTGGTAAATAAACTGTCGTTGTTAGTTCCACCACGAAGGGTTCGCTCTCCTCGTACGTTCGAAATCCCTCGTGTGAATACTAGTTACGCCCAAAACTCTGTTATGCACCGCTTGATGACCACATATAATAGACGATTCGAAGATATCGACATTTTTTACCTGAATCAACCTAAATTCAGCGAAGCTGTCCTTAGCTCACTAGGCGTCTAGGAAGTGATTACACAGTGAATATAATTTGAATATCTATATCCTATCCTATATATATCCCATCCCTCTCCTTTCCTATCCTTACAATAGTTCAATTGCAATTTAATTTAATTTAGTGCAATGCAATTTTTGATCTACCGTATAAGAAAATAATGTAGGAAACAATTAATCGGCCAGCGAAACTGTGTATTAGAATAATTAGTAATAATTAATGAAGCGCTGTATGTTTCCCGAAATAAATAAATAAATAAATAAATAAATAACACTTATTAGGCGTTTGGAACGAATACTAGAAAAAAACATAGTTGCACGGCGTAGTCAAGAAAAGTGAGGTTATGCGCGTGGCTACATAACAAAAAGGAGTACTTACCGAGTCGAAAATTCCGGGTTCCCGCTAATTTTCTTCGCGGATAGGAGGGTGTTGTGGTTACATTGGCTTCTCCGGCAAATGAAAACGTCGAAAAATCCAATTTCGTTTGCGTCAGATGCAAACACGAAAATCGCGGCTCGACGCATTTTGACAGCCGAGAAGCGATTCTTCTTCTTCTTCTTCTTCATCAGAGCGTCGGCAGCGATCGATCATTGTAGTAGGGATATGGTAGGGATGATGCTGCGAGCGACCAAATATACCGTACGGAGGAAACATCGAAAACTACATTAACAAAATTAAGGAATATAAATTCAGAATCGTATCGTATAACATTAAAAAAAATAGTAAAAGAAATATTATGATTTAAAATTATTTATTTAGAACAGAAAAATATACAACTCTCAGAAAAATTAAAGCGATACACAATTTAACTTAAAATAAATTAGGAAATTTAATGGGCGTAAATATAAATTTCGACCTGATAAATAAAGGGGAAGTGAGTGGGTAGTGAAGTGTACGCTCGCATGTGGCAAGACAGCTGTCTTATAGGTAGGTCGTTAGTCCGGAGTCCACCGCTAATGCGCGGAGCAAGAAAGTCGGCGGACAGCACCTACGCTATAAAGTTGTGTTAAAAAGGCACCTAACCGCCAGTGGTATTCTACCTGGGAGCTGGGAGAGGGCTGCTCACAAACGCAGCGAGTGGCGCTCCACGGTGACCACAAAAATTAAAGAGTTTGAGAAAGCCCGGCTTGAAAACCTCGACTCGAACCGCCAACAGCGCAAAACTCGTCTGAAGTCCAATTACACATACACTTACAACGACTGCGGTGAACTCTACTGTAGTCGTTGTAATCGGACCTTCAAAAACAAACTGGGATTCACGAGTCACTTCCGCGCGCATATTCGAAGAAGTCCTGTCAACCAAGAGGTCGCCGTTGTCGGATCACGATGAGGAGGACATCATGTGTGCGTGTAACATGTTTGTAAGTGTGTATCTTGTTATTGCATTCGATCGACAGAACTGAAAATCCAATTCCTTTAATTTCATTCCAACGGAAAATGGTGACCCAGCCGGGAATCGAACCCGGGACCTTACAATGTAAGATCAGGCAGTGGCGGATCCAGAGAGCCATTTTGGGGGGGAAATTATTAGACTTTGGTGTGTAAAATACTCATTTATTACATAAAAAGAAATAAAGAGATAAAGACATACTAAGACAGAATAAAGACATAAAGAGAGTTTCGCCTAATGTCAAAATTTCAAAATTATATAAATCTAAATAAAAATGTGACCGCACAATTTTATATCAAAATTCTGTGTTGCCCTATTTTTGAAAAGCGTTCCACTACTTCTTCTGGTTTTATATCAATGTCATAGTGGATGTGGAGTAACGCCAAGCCACATAATCTTTTTTCTAGTATGGTAGTTCTAAGCCAAGTTTTGATGCAACGTAAAGATGAGAACGATCGTTCAGCACTAGCATTCGTTACAGGTAGTGTGCAGAAAATCTGAAGTAGTTTGTGTATTATTGGGTATACGTCTTCATCGCAGGATTTAAGTGCATCAAATGATGAAGCTGGTAGTGGTAGACCGTCACCGGATGTTTTTTTTGTAGACCATAGTTGCTGCCAGTGTTGAACTTCTGCTTTCAGTTTTAAAACTTGTATCTCTTTGTTACCTTCGAGCAAGTTTCCAAATCTTGAGATAAGAGATTTGATCAGTTCTTTAGTTTGATTAAAAGTTTGTAGTATAACTTTATCCGGAATCAGTAATGTCAAATTAAAGGAATCTAGTACCTCTTGGGAAAAACGCACTTTTAAATCCTCGGTCACTGTTTCAATTAACGGTATGAACGTAGATACCCTGTAGTAGTCCTGACAATCTTCTAGTGCATAATTTTCCCGTCTCGTTTGTCTCGCGCACGTCCTCGGTCTTTTAACGTCAATGTCTAACTTTTCTGCCATTTGCTTTGCGTTTTCAAATATTTCATTGAAATGTTCATCTACTTCACGCCGTCGCTGCTCTAGTGTTGCAATTAGTGATTTTACTATTTCCGATGCTTTTGCTAGATCAATGGTTTCTTTTTGTAAGATGACGCTGAGTGGTTGGGTAAGTGATAATATATCACCCAGGCAGAAGAGTCCTATAAGGAATTCAAAGTTACTTAAAGCGGAAATTAAAACCGATGCCTTTCCTGCTGTATCCTTGTTCTTCCACTGGCTTAACCTAACAGCGATTTCGAAGCAAGAAGCGACGCGGACACACTGTCTTTTTCTTCTACGTCGATTTTGGGGGGGGAAATTTCCCTAATTTCCCCCCCCGTGGATCCGCGCCTGGATCAGGCGACCTAACCACTATGCCACCGGGCCGTGTCACGTGTGTATCATGTTCGCCCCCTAAACTACCCCCCCCCCCCCCCCGCATCTGAAAAGTTTTAAATAACCACTCGTTATTATAAAAATATTTAGTCCGGCGGCCATACGCTGGGCTAATAATTAAAGATTTTAGATCAATTGGCATTACGCTTATCAAAAATGTAACAGTATTGTTTTTCTTTAATTGGGTACCTACCTAAGTCCATATTCTACATTTTCAACATTTCGACTTCTGTTTTGGTAATTTCGTGGCATCTGAATATAAGTATTGTATCAGCCTAAATACATTCTTTATGAAATTGCCTAACTAATTAAAAATTTTCATTGGAGCTTCAAATCTAAATCTATATGTGCAGTGATTAAAACCCTGCACTGTCTTCATTTTCGGTTAAACTTTTGTAAATCGATTCCCATCTCGGTTTTTTTTTGAACGGATAAACTTCCTGCATATAAGTTTTTGTGTCAGTACAACATTTTTCTTTCAACACTTATTTTCAAGGATACAAAACATAACGTTTTTGTAAAATCAACAGTGTCTACTTGTTAAAGCTTGTGCCCGTTGATGTTATATGGGGTTTGTACATGTCGTGGAGACCAGGAAATGATCATGGTTTTGCATTTATTCCGTTATAAAAAGTGAACTTCTGTATTTGTAATTATTTTTTATTCTTTTCCTAATGAAATATTTGTGGTTTATGTAAGTTATCCATATAGATACATATATATTTTTGAAATGTAGGTCCCCAAACAGGTCTTTCATTTGACACTAATCACGATACCTACATTTATGTTAATTTTTGACGTTTAAAATTTGGACATTTATACAACTAATTACTTATTATAAATAGGATATGGTTTCCATCTTATTTATAATTTCAAACAACCGCGATAGTCTTCGACTTTATATTTACTTAATATTTAGATAGTAAGGTACCCCGTGTGACTGATTCCGAATCTTTATTCGGCCTCAAATAATAAGCGAGATGTAGGCATTCAAAGATGCGTTAAACCCACAGCAGGTTAACTTATTTTTTTTTTAAATAAACACCTGGCGGAAGTTTCAGTTACATTTTTTAAGCAATGACAAAAAGTATGTTTTTGTTTTTATTATGTAAATTTGTTTTTATTTTGGCTTTATTCTATCACATTCTAATTTGGCTTTATTCTATCACATTTTTTTATTTGATGGCTCCACCCAAAGAGGGTGATTTCTGCCTAACTATCAAATTTAGTATTACAATGCACTGATCATGTTACAATGACCGAATCTAGTAGTACTACTGACACTATCGTATCGTATCGTATCGTATCATTACCCTAGAGTAGGAAACGGTGACATTTGCTGTCAATCTGCGAACATAACCTGAAATTGCCTGAAATAACTTGTTTTCATCTTAATAGTATATCACAACAAAAGCTTCGTAGACATCCATCGCGCAGTTGCCTTTAAATCGAATCCGACATCCAACGAGTGGGAACAGAGGCGGTGATATCCGATTAAAAAACGGATCAGACACCCGACAAGTGGAAATGGGCTGTTAGTCGCCCGAATTTACGTGTGATGGAAACCATGCATTTAATGTAAATATAATGATTTTTCTTTTTTTTAATACAGTTTCTTTCAATAACTAATGTAGTTTTTTCTTTTACAGACATGATCATCTAAAGGTTTCGGATATCCCTCCAAAACGGGGTCATTTGTCATTCACTTAGCAAAATATTAGCTCCACGAAACCTATGCATATCCCAACTGTGGTATCAAATTTGGGGGAATACCGGGAATACACTAACTTCATCATCAAAGTCTATGTATAACCCGAAACATGTGGATGCAATATGCACAGATTTTGCAAAAGTATTCGACCTTGTCAACCCAACCATCCTTCTGGATAAATTAAAGAGATCTTCGGTGATCTCTTTAGATGAATATCGTCATACGTCAACAAACTTCACCAAGTTGTAGCTTTACTGACAGTACCTCATAAAAGCATGTCGAAATTCAATCGGTGATCGAGTTGAACGCCAAGGTCGTGAGTGCTCTCGCAATACGACGTACACAAGGAGTCAACTACTAGACAACACTACTGTCAATGCTTAGGACTGAAAATGTACAAGATCAGACTGAATCACTTTAATATTGCTTTATTGGAGAACCGTGCTGCAGATATGGTACTATTCCACAAAATTATCCACAAAAACGTAGATAACCCGTATTTTACGAAGAACCTATAATTTTACATTCCACAACGCGTGGTTCATTCTTGTACGTTCGACCTGCCTTGCGTCTGTACTAGATATGCCTAAAATTCTATCACATACAGCTTAATGTCTATGTGTGTACATTAATCAATTCCAGAATATTGCCATTCAACATGAAGGAGACTAAATTTAAGGAGAGCATAGGTATACATAAACGTAATTGACAATGCGGCATACATTTATAATTTGATATTTATGTTTTAGACGACTATTTGGGTATTATTTTTTATTTTACGTTTGATATTTTAATTTACATTTATTATGGTTTTATTTTGTAACATTTATTTTATTGAAAGTAATTTATTTATTTGGTTACATGATTTAGGAACCTTGATTTTACTTGTTTTTTTCTTTGGCTTTTAAAATAATAAAAAAAAACTATTATAAAATTGTTTATTTTTTTATAACAAAATTTAATTGTTTGTAACTGTACTATAAATTTTTGCAAAATTACAGAAGTCGTTACACGAGAACATTATGACAGCATAAAGAATGTTCACATTAATTCAGTCAGGGATAGTATAACAGCGGATGGAACATTTATTAAATAAAGGAGTCAATACCACCACGTCCCGCTCCTGATGAAATGAAAATGTATTTTAAACACATGCTAGCAAAAATAAAATTATAATTGTAAGAAATATGTTTTATTCGACAAACAAATGTTATTGAATTGGATGAATCAATAACACGGCAACGATTGCCATACAATCTTCAGTATATGGTGACAGTGTACAATTTAGTTCATTTATAAATATATTTTTAGCCGTAGCATCTTCAAGCTAATAATTGCACCGTGATAAAGTTTTAAGTAAACACTTGTTGTTAAAAAATGATTTAATACTACCGCTTACGCTGGGTTAATGAATGATTTTAAAGCAATTGGCATTGCGCTTATCAATACCTACTTTAACAGCATGGATTCTCTATAATGGAAGTAAACCCCGGTGCGCACTTGCGGCCTGGCCGCGGCGGCCAACGAGATACTACGAAATGTATGGACTCGCCGTCAACCGCGCGGCCAAGTGCGCGCGGTCGACGGTAATTCCATACATTTGGTAGTATCTTGCTGGCCGCTGTAGTCTGGCCGTTGCGGCCAGGCCGCAAGTGCATGCCTGGGGTCTAAGTCCATATTTTAAATTTGAACTTCAGTATTGTTACTTCGTGGCATCTGAATATAAGTATTGTATCAGCCTAAATACATTCCTCATGAAATCGCTTAACAAATTGAACACTTAGAGCTTCAAATCTTAATCTATATGTCCAGTGATGAAAATCCAGCACTGTCTTAATTTTCGGTTGATCTTTTATAGATCAATTTCTATATTGTTTTTTTTTAAATAGTAAACTTCTCACAGGCAAGTCAGCCGGGCGCTAAAAGACATTGTGAGCTATGATGCAATAACAAATCATCAAGTCACATGCACAGGCTAAGATGCTACTTATGCAAGTACAACTACTCAACTGATGAATAAATTGCATGTAAATGGGTATTTGGAGGTGTCAACTATAACGGGCGAACCCAGACCCCAGGAAGTTTTAACGATATTGATCGTTCTGTCTCCCTTAAGATGAGCGTAGGAGACTTTGGGACGAAACCGTTCACAGTTACACCACTCACCCGTAAGAAGCCAACGCCTTACCGCGAGACACTGGGTTTGCAACCAACGAGCGGCCTCGCGCCCTTACTACCACTTTCGGCCACATTTCTCCGGCCTCCCAACTAGTTAAGGGTTCGAGGTCGCTTGCGCGGTCCTCTCCCTTACGTAGCGGTGATTCGGTATCTACCGAATCTATTGCGGACCATGTCGACCGCTCGGGATAGGGTGGCCGAATTGGTCGTTTTTTAAGAGCGGTTGCCGTAAGGTTAACAACCACCCCTGTTCTATAGGGACAAGTGCATTCCGCTTATCAGTCGGAATGCACAGTCGATTGGCTGACGCCGCAAGGTTCGCAAACCGTCCAGGAGCGCCCGAAGAGCGAAACTGACCCGCAGGCAGTCCTAGCCGGCATAATCACCTATAGGTATTTTTCTTTTACATTTATTTTTTTTTTCTTCCGAAATTTTACATTTATCTTTACAATTATTAAGTCGCAGTATGTATTTCTTTATTTTTCAGATTTTTCAGAAAGGTTCCTATACTGCAATAATTCATATTTAGTAGATACTATACAGCATTTAACGAAATAAAACGAAAAAACATGCAAAACTGTCTAAAAAATAAACAAACTCGCATCAGAGCTAGGCGGAACGATATTATGCACCAACACAGCGTTATGTGCACCAAATACGCGTATTCACGCCCATAAGTCACCGCTCATTACAGATCTGTTATTTATTCGCCTACCTAGAATAATTTCGAAAATAGTCTGATATCGCCCATCCAGGGAAACATTTTGATAACCTGGTAACACTACACGCGTTGACAACTGCTATTTATAAAGAAGAAGAAGAACGCGAAAAGTAGCAGGAGGTATTTCACAGTTGTGATATTTTAGAGCGACTGAGCCGATTTGCATTTTAGACTGACTGAGCCGATTTCATGTTTTCGATGGCGGCTCACTCAGTCTAAAGATCAGTCGCTCTAATTTATACGTTCTGCACCTCACACGATATTGTCGTGTTTTTCGGGCCAGTCGCTCTAAAATGCCATTTTAGAGCGACTGAGCTTTAGACTGAGTGAGCCGGACTCTTGAAAACCATAGTTTCATTCGGAATATCAACTAAAGTATTTAAAAATATCCTAATAGACGAATCTTTTAAGAGGATTGGTGCATCCTTTTTATGTAACCATTTACTTGATACAGATTTCGATCGACTTCGATCAACTTCAGATATAATTGTAAATGAAGACTGTTTAGTCATAAAAGGTTGTTGAAATGTCACCTTCTTCACTATAAAAAAAAAGGATTTTGAATTAGGACAAAAGAATGACAGGAAAATTTCGCAATTATTTTTTTGAAGCAACAATATCCCACTCATTCAAATACATCAGTTATCTTAGTTAGCTACATATAAAAAAAAATTGGTTTAATTCTCGCAGCAATGAAAATTAATTTAAATATAGAGTTTTACTTTTCATTACAGCAAAAATCAATTATTTTGCTAAAAACCGTAGTGTCTTGTTAAACTAAATTTGATTATTGCAGTGAGAGAATAATATATTTGCTATAGAGCAAATATGTTATTTTCTCACTGCAATAATCATGTTTAGTTTACCAAAACTAGTTAAACTCTTTATTTAAATATATAGTTTATATATAGATATGGAACTAGCCGATTAAATGAAGAAATATCTTCATAATTTTCAAAATAAATTATATTACCCATTCGACGGGAATAGAAAGCCGTATTATTGGTTGATAACATCGAATAAACCTTCCTAATTCCGTCAAAATAATATAAATCCTCCTTTAAAGAAATATCGTCGTTTATAATTCGGCTCCGGCTTCGCATAAATACTTTTATCAGAACGGAAACAAAAAGGCTATTTAGTTTAAAACTGAGGAAGCAGAGAAAAGAAAGATAATTATGTATACTAGTTTATACATGTATGGCAAATTCGCTCCCGCGATATGTACGGCAAAGCGAATCCCTGTCGAAGTCGTGTAGTCGGGTGTCCGTGAGTCCTTTGCGGGTCGGGAAGACCGCGGCGCGGCCACAGTGACAACGACACCATTTAGCCGCCACGGCCGCACTCGATTCCGCCGACGGCCGCCGCACCGACCGCTTATTTATTGCTTTCCTATACGCCTTTTTTACACTCGCATTGACAAGTTTGGGATACGGATGCTACATAACTGAAGAGTATTTTTAACTTTTAGATTTCCACTATGGTGGTGGCTGTCCAAATTTGGCAATACTTTCCACTGTGACCAGCTTTAATCGTCTAATGAGGACCAGTATTACTTTACCGGCCCACCAACCGACGAGGAGGTAAGGTATTGTGAACGCACTAAAATTATTTTTCGAGATGAAGACGGCTAAATACATTTTGCCCCCTCCCACCCTTCCCGAGACGATTGAAAATTGAAGCCTGTCTTTGTGTGTGTGGGTGGCTGTGTGTGTGGTTGTCTGTGTGTTCGGGTGTCTGTGTGTGCATCTAAACGCGATTATGAATCGCGTTTGGACGCTAAATAGCGTCCAAATCGCATGACGGTTAGTTTTTCTGATTCCTGAGTTGCATTCCCGATTGTGGTGGCTTCCGAGTAATTGCACATACATCACCTTCTAGTCTGTGAAGCGAACTTGTTGATTACTCTCAAATAGTATACAATATCTGGCGCAGCGACATTTCTTATGCTCTTAGAGTGCAGTACCAAGATTCTTGGGACTAGTCCTTATCCTGAAATTTCAGATTGAAGAGAAACGAGCCATCATTGTGACGAACCTACTAGCTAGCCGTTAACTCGTTACTACGTCGCTAATGGATTTGGAATAGTTGATTGACCGGTCTGTCAGTATCAAAGTATTCACTCCTGCCGTGTTGTAATGACGTGGACGCGTGGATATGTGTGTGGATATGTGGCTTCGCTACTAGTATCTTGTAACGAAGCTATATAATATATACCATTGATGATATCCATGACCGTCACAATAGGCAAACGTCATAAGAATCGGCGCCCGGTGATTAAGAAGTCATACGGTAAAGAAGTCAACAAAGTAAGCAGGCGCCGTAAACAACCACTCGAATAAAACACCGGAAAGAACGCTTGTAAACAGATTACAACAAAATGGAAACTGAATAATTGAAAACGCAAACCATTCGACGGTACCATGAAAAACATCACTTGGAGGCGTCACCGTGTCAGAGCGGGGTTGAAAACCTGGAAGCGGGTAAATTAGGACAGCGACATGAACTCAGTTCGTAAACCGTGTCTATACTTTAAAAAAAATATCATGGATGCGGGTCGTTTGCATTTGTTTGCAACCGCCGCTGGGGATTTGAATGGGCCAACGAAAAGCCGAACAGCAGTGGAGAGGGATGGCACGCTACGGCGAGAGCGAAACGGAAAGGGACACCGAAAATTACACACACCAGATTTGTGATGAGGACGACGTCGTGTCGCAAGATGTTGATAGTTAATTATGATAGCTGAGGCAAACGCGTTCCGTCACCAGTGACAGGACGCGTGTGGATGCTGGCAACGTGGGAGCTGGTAGATAGTAAAAGCACATGGTTTACGCGCTTCGAAGCGCGGAGTATATACATACACATTATAATAGTTTAAGCTACTGTAAACCGAATTGTTAACTATTCATAATTATTCTCAACAATAAAGTATTGATATACTAATTAATCGTGGCTTTTAAATAAGGCCAACGCTCCACACACTAGAAACGCCACTGACGACCGACCACGACATTCTAATCACAAACCCAATAAATCCCATCGCAGCCGAAGTTATTTTTTCCATACTTTCTTTCGGTTACGAAACGTAGACAGTCCGATATGGTAGCAAGTCAGTATCGGAAAGCCGCCACTGTCGCATTGACTTGTGGCTATATGAATCGAAGGTGGCGTTAAAATGGACCTTCGTGCCATTTGGGCAAGCACATTTTACGTGGAAATCAAAGTGACAATTGCTTTACACTTTACTCAAGGCTGGTGCAACGAGAAAAAAATAATGTCGAGAAATGTGTAAATAAATATAGGAAGGCACGTAAGGTTTTACAAACCTATTTGTACAACCGAAGTAGATACTTCACAATCATTAGAGATTATCACCAGCTGGCTTTGTTTTAAAAGCCTCTCATGCCTGATTATTTGTAGAATTACTGAATACACATTAAAAGTCTCTCATGCCTAATATAATTATTTGTAGAATTACTGAATACACATAGTACGTCGGGAAGCACTGGAAATTCATTTCAACCATTCCTCCCGGCCAAGTGACTTAACCGTAAATGAGTTATTTAATATTGAAAGGAAGCTTCATTACTTTTCCGGCCCACCGACCGATGAGGAGGGAAAGTATAGTGAACGCGTAAAATAAAACCGGAATGAAAACGGAAATATCCTTTTTCCGTTTTCCTTTACCCCTGAGATGACTAAGACCATTTCCAGATTGAAGTCGGTCTGTGTGTATATTCCTCCACGACAGCGCCCAAATGCCTAATCCGATTGGGCTGAAATTTGGTATGCAGACATGATTTGGTCATGACAAGAGTTAAGAAGATTGGGATAGAAATAGTTCCACCAGGAAGGCGCACTAGTCCTATATCAATCTTAAATTATTCGACCTACAGACATTAAATTTGGTACACAGATGCCTTGTTGGGCTAAAATCACATTGTTGACAATCACATTATGTTAGAATATCTCATATACAAGCTTCACTAATAGTATTTAAATACACAATAAATTTTAGTTAAATATTTATGTTAAACCAGCCTTTAACAGAAAAATTAACCGCGCCGGCTGAGGCTCGCAATGGAACCCAACCGGGTTCGCCCGCCGGACAAGAGAAGGCGATGACCGATTTTATTTATGAAATTATTATTTAGATGAAATCAGTCTTTGGCTACTTGCTGCGAAAGTCGTGGGGTGACACTACTGTTTTTTTTTCAAGTTGTACCTGCAATCACTTATTTTGGACAAAATTCATAGTAAGTTTAACCCTTTATAGACCATGGGACATGGGTATCCAATAACTTCAAAAATATTTTTTTATGTTAACGGATGCAAATAATTATTAAACTATATTTTTTCAATGTTACTAAGAGACAACAGAGTCTTTATATTGCAAATAAAATAAAATTATTGTTTAAATATACCGTTTTTCAAAATATCGCAAATGACCAACGAAATCTGGTGACTTTTGAAAAATAAATAAAAATATATTCGTTGTAACTTTTTCGATTTCTTTTTTTTTTCTTGTTTCAATACGTATGATTTATGAGTTGAAAAATAAAATAATCTAATTTTGGAAAATGGGCTAACTTTGCATTTTTATGGACCACAGGGAGACTTATGTCCCATCGATTTACGCAAAATCTATTGAACCAATATTCACAAAACTTGACCTAAATATTACATACATCGTTCTTTAACAGTTTTATGTATCAAAAAAATCCATACTCTACCGCAAAGCTTATGACCCTCGAATGGTTAATAGAGGTTGATTACTCATAAAAGCCTATTCAATTATTTATTTTCGATTCTATATGATTGGTACACATTTTGTTGATTATTATTTAGTACACAAACTTATATAAACTAAAAAATTTATACTGTTTAATTCGTGCGAGAGATCTGTGAAATAACCGTACTCAAAGCGGCTACACCCACGGCGAGATGCGCGAAGCCCTCTGGCCGCCCGATACAAAAATCGCATTATTCACGGCCGACGAAATGCTGGCCCCTTATAAATCCACACTAGGTACTTATGGGAAGTGCGAAAACATTGTTTATATTCTCACATAATTTAGTGGCGGCGCGATGCTTTTGCATACTGCGATCGTTTCCTGCACCATTCACTGAATCCCGATTCGTGTGAACGGGGCTGCAATTTATGGGCCTACGATCGCCCGCTTATAACGCAAGTTTAGCCTTAAACGGCCCCGGGATCTGATTCTACTGCGAAATTGTGCCACAATGTATGATACATCTCTTCTTCTGCTGGTGTAACGTCTGCTAGCAAACGTTGGCTATCATATTAGTCGGAGAGCCAGCAACAAAAAAGTGCAAGAGTTTGGAAAAGCTGATACTTTCAGTTTAAACAGTACTTTGGCCATCGAATGCCGGGGTTCAGTCAGCAGGCCAGATACCGGGATACCTGGCACTGACGTACTAGGAAGGTGTAATTTTTATTAGTGCCCCCAAACTATATTGGAAAACCTGAAAGTTCATCAGTTGACATTGGATGCAATAAAGAACTCGAAAAAGATGGTCAGACTGCTTAGTAATCAAACGTAGTGTAGTTATCTACCTGCGTGGTCTATATTAAATATGATTTTTAGGTTACAAAATTCGCGACAAAGCTTCTGAAACGAAACCAATATAATTCATTCATTCGGCTTAATTTTATTGTAATGCGCGCTGGAAGCCCACCTCCTAATTAAGTCGTAGATTACGCCGCATTTCCCTATTTGTCTGCTATATCGAGTATCGCCGACTCTATCTCGTTTATATGATCTCGGGCGCGTTTCTAAACGGCATCCGAGGCATTTGAATAGTCTCGCGCCATGGCAGCCGCCGGGTGCATTATTATCAAAACTCGAAATTTTATTGCATTCCGCGTCGCTGCGGTAAGACGGGCTAAAGACGGCTCGAGATGGGCTCACTCGTGCATCGCACACCAGATAGTGCACTCGGAAGAAATTTCCAAGCTATTCCGTTGGTTTATAGCTAGTTCCGCGAACTGTGAAATCATAGCTTATCCAATAGGCAACTTAATTTAATTTTAATTTAAAGCAATTCACAAATGTTACAATTTACAATTTATAACATTAAATAAAATATCAACTAACTAAGCCACTTAATCCAAAGCAAAGAAATAAACTCAAATATTAAATAATGCTCACAGTCCGATGTCGCTCAGCTAAGTAACGTTTGTGCTTGGGCGGATATTCCATAAACATTGCCACATCAATTAATGTGTAAACACGTTAAAAAGAGTAAATAAATTAAGAAAAATAAAAGCCATTACTGGAACGTCGTGACAGGAAGTATTTTTTATGTTTTTCATGAAATATTTGTGGTTTATGTATTTATCCATATAGTTACATGTATATTTCTGGAATCCACTCCATAAGACCTTACATTTGACACTAAACACGATTTATTTATCGACATTTGGACATTTAGAAAACTACTTTACTTGGACAACTAACGTACCGTACGATTCTAACTACACCATAATATTAGTATGGTCAATTTGTCTATAATGCTAGAAATATAAATATTTAAAATACTCTAATCCACAGACTATTTTTAACTTTATTGATTATTGTAATTTAAGACTATGTGTTTCTATATCCTTTTACCTTTTATATTATTTCTAAGTTAAAAATCGTTATGTAGCTCTACCTTAGCTACCTTTTGAATTTATTTTTAAAATAATATCCAAACGGTAATGAATGCAATTGTTTTTATTATTCTATTCAACTACATTGAATAAATAGGAAGTTTCTTTGAGTCCAAATAAAGGGTATATCTCGAAATATAAGGTATGTTGCAATATAGGGTACATCGAAATATATGGTACATGTAATCTTCAGTCAATATATAAAAAATTGATAGGTAACCTACTGGTTTTTCGGCTTTTTGTTCCTTTTCGTTTCATTTTTTTAATGACCAGAACGTCGTCATGAATATGGTTTCAAAATCAGCAGCCCTATACCGTAACAGAATGATATATGTAAGTCATAATGCTATGAGAAAAGCCAAAATAAACCAATTGGCCAGTTGCAATGTCATTCAGTCGCATGATTTTCCTTAAAGCAAATCTGTAGCGTTTTTTAAGGAAATCTACTATTCGAATTACATGCATTTGAGAACCCCATTGTAAGTTACAGTCTATATTTATTTAAGAGAAAACAATTTCATTTTTAAATTCTAGTATATTTTTCTAAACCTAATTTCGTTTTCTTAGAATTAAAAACGAAACACAAAACATAAGGAACAGAGCTGCACTTACGTCGTAAAAGTTATGTTGCATTTAATTTTTTGACTATCACTAATGTTAAAGTAGGATTTTTATGACTGTCTTCGTATCCTTTTTTCCTTTTTTTATCCTTGTTCTATCTTTTTTACTACAGTCGACTGTATCCACCTTCAAACTCAGAATAATGCAAGGTATATAGTTGTAGGTATATCACATTAATAACACGCAGTTCTCATACCACAATGGACTCCGTGCGCGTAGGTAGTAAGTACAGCGCGAAGATTGAGACGGCTGATAGCGGTTCTGTGGGATGGTGCTTATTTCCGTTCGCATCGGCGCGAATGGCGAAGGACGCTTTACGCCGACGATATGGGATAACTGAGACTATCTTCAATTCTTGCGTTCAAAATAGTATAGAAGGCCGTATGAGTTTGATTTTCTATGATTTTAGGTTGAGTATTTTTGAAATTGGCTTGGGTGTTGTCTTAAGAAATTCATGTTGGATCATTAGCGACTAATGCTATTGATTGAGAACTGGTTTGATAGAACATATACACAGTATATTTTCAACTAAGCAATACTATTATTTAGAAATACCGTATCATTTCATCTATTTATCAAAACCTACAACTACTACAAGATTAGTTAATTAAAAAGTTTATTCGGATTAGACCTCACCACTATTGTTCTTGCCCTTGTCGTCTTCAACCTCCACCGCAAATAATAGATCTAAATACAGTACATCTACATGAATCTACATAATTACACAAAGTTTGAAGCAGCCACTATCTCATAAAAGTGGACAGCACTGCCTGGTTAGTAAAAGTAGACAAATATCAAAACGATTGATGACTTAGAATTGGGAGTATATTATACACAAACTTGCGGATATCGAAACAAAATACCATAATAGGCTGTGTACACTGTCCTTGCGAAAATCGAAGATAATCAGATGTATCGGTTTTGTGGTAGAGATAATAGGACAGATAAGATTGTACAGCATTATTATAGAGGAGGGATATTATATGAACATTCCTAATCTGAGAAATCCTCAGCCATTGCAGTTTATTGCGGTATTGTAAAAAAACTTGCGATAATCGAAGATATTCAGGGACGACGTTCGGAATACTATTGGTCGCCTGTACCGCAGCCGCTCCTACCCCACTGCACGCGTAAAGGATGATTTATGCTACACCGGGCCGGGGCCGGGCCGGGCCCCGGCCGGGACACGGTCAGATATCTATAGTATACTTTTATATGAAGCAATTCATGCTTGGCCGTGCTCCGGCCGTGACCGGTCGTGCCACGTCCGGAGCACGGCGTCGAAATGGCGGTGGATATTGTTTTCCCGGCTCCGGTCTGCTAATCGTTCAATGGGAGAGATATGCTTCAGAAATCTTGAATTTTGTTTGGTTAAATCACGTTTTATTTTTCAAAGAAATATGCTAAAGCATTCTTTAGACATCCTAAAATAACCGTAAAATTTGCTCTCATCATCTATTAATTCCTTTTAGAGCGTGGCGAATTCTCCCTCCGATTGTCGTTTTCTCCAGGCTGGATGTACACTCCATCTTCTTTTATTAGATTCAGTTCGTGTTTCCAATACTTCGTCTTCAAAGGCAATCGCAATAGCTGCCAACTCAAGTTGTGAAAATTGCATTAATAACACACTTATCAATCAAGCGAAAATAGAAATTAAAAAATATTTTATCGCCGAAATAGATGGACGCAACACTAGTTAGATAAGTTCGCCATTTGTGCATAAATTGTCTTTTTTATAAAACCAGCGTAATATTCATTAAGTTATGTTTTTATAGCACAATAAAGTTATTCTATTCTATTCTATTCTACTAGTTATCGCGGACACGGCCGTGGGATAAATAAACTCGGAAACGGCCCGGTCACGCCCGGTGTAGCATGAATGACTGGCCCGGCCGGAGCACGTTGGAAACGACTCGGCCGGGGCCCGGCCCGGCCCCGGCCCGGTGTAGCATGAATCATCCTTAACACCTCTGGTTGTTGAAAATCATGGAAGCACTTTAAAAATGCCCGGTAATCACACACCATCCTGCCCGCCCCTGCCTGTATACATATACTTGTAGTTTCACAGCATGCTACGTTTTGTATATACCTGCTAAGACAATGTGAAAGATGCACCAGGCAGTGCCTCTAGAGCGAGAGGGCGATACGGCATTGAATGTGCGAAAGCGAGTGTGATAATATTCTCATCGTTTACTTGCTCAAGTCTTTGGCGAAGTCTTTGGCGCACAGCAGTCGCTCTTATTGGGAGTTTCTTTCTCGTTTTCGTCTCGTCGGAGAGCGATGCTTTTGAAACGAAATCATAAGACATACGATTAAAAAAAAAAATAGCATTCGAAAACTTGAAGCACGAACCCCGGGGTACAGACCCTGGGGGTTCACACAATTACAAAATTTGTGCAACACCTATGAGTGCCTGTTGTAACCAAAAAGCTAATGCACGCCTCTAATTGTCATGTCACTGGTTGTCGTCTGACTTTTCCGTACATTAACCTAGTCAAGACATTTGCCAGTAGTGATGTTCAATAAATATAGTACAAGTAACACATACTTAAATCTAACTTTAACATAAAATCTATGTTACCTATTTCAGTAGAACCGGAAAACCACTATGTAGAAATCTATATGTAGGTGTGACGTTAATTCCTAGATATTTGAAAACAAAAAATGTAACATTCAGGCATTGAAATACTAGCTATTCGTGAGTATTTCTTGGATTGATGTAGTTCATAGTTCGAAATGAATTGGGACACCAATGAATGAGGAAAAAGTTGACGACAGAGTTCCGCGCGATCTAAACGACAGAAACTGAAATACTTTGTCATATTATAAGAGGAAATAAATACTATCTTATAAAACATAATATCAAGGACCATTAATATTATCAAGGACAATAGGTGCTGATGATATTTATATTTTTGACAACAACAATTTCTTATCAAATGTATATACAATATGATTTACCAAGCAAGCGTACGGCTGTCATAAGGTTTACGCGATCATGGAGTAATGTCTGTGCACTTTCAATTCCCTGAACTCAGCCATTCGCTATCTCCCTGAACAGTCATCATCCACTTGTTACTGAGCGGCGACGGCTCGGCAGATACGGAAATTATGATAGGTGGTTTACGAGCGCAGCGCTGCGTTGGTACAGATTAATAATAGGGTCTTGAATATTAATTACAGATGCGACATAAAAAGGATTTTTTCCGATTAATGCGCTCTTCAGATACCTGAAATTATTTAGGAAAACATACAACGCTACAAAAAGAATATAGTTACATTAAATTTTAAAAATCTAGCCGATGTCATGTTTTCAACAATAGATTCATAGAATAGTGCCCAATACTGTTACTGTTAATAGATTTATTATATTAATGTGCAGTACAAAAAATTAGAACAATATATTACATTATAGAAATATTCCACAAAAAGGAATATACTATATAATACAAATAAAAAATAATATTCCCATATATTTTTTTCTTTAAAAAAGGTCAATAAAAAACAGAGAAAATCAAGGTTCCTAAGCTAAAATAACAAAATTCATTAATACTATTTCAATAAAATAAATAAGTTAAAAAATAAAACGATATCAAAAGTTGATTAAAATGACAAAAATAAAATCAGAAATGAAAGCCAAATAGTAGCCTTAAACAAAAATATTTGACTGGAAATATCTATGTAGCATTTTCGATTAATTTTGTGTACGTTATATGCTGTCCTTGTTACTTCTACTTCATGTTGAATAAATCAGATTAAGTTACTGTTGCTGACTCACTGTTATCATGGATGCTCTGAAGAGGAATGGAGGTAAATAGTGAGGTAGAATAGGAATATTGCAGCCTAGGTTCTATCTTCCTTCTAAGTCATACACACAACAGTATCTCGTAAAAGTCCGAAAGCTTTTAAGACGACGGTTTGACGTAGTATAGAGATAGAGATTTCAAACAACGTGAATATTTTCTAGAAATATGCCATGTTGAAGATAAAAGAATGCCATATTGTCTGTCTACGCTGCGTTTCACAAAAAGTGATCGCGTGAATTTTGTGAATATCTACATATTATTATATTTAAATAATCCATACTAAAATAAGGGAATCAGCGCAATATTATCAGCAGCAACGAGATACTCGGCAGGAAATCAAAAAGTGGACAGACCGATTTATACGTAGAAAAATCACTGAAACAAGGCATGGAATACTGGGACGAAAAGGTGGAAGAATGAGTAGAACTGGCCAAGCATAATTTAAAACTAAACAAGAAAGCTACAAAAATCTGGAATAAAGATCAGATCAGATTGTATTATAACAGAAGACAAAGATAATCAATAAAAGCAAATAAATAGTAAGAATAATTGAACAATGCTATCCCACATTTTAATCTTCTCATCATCTTTCCATCATTGGCTTCAAACTTTTTAATGCCGGCCGATTACTCCCATATTCTTAACATATACGTAGCAGAAGTTCCTATCAATAGAGTACTATTATATAAAAAAGCTATATATGATCTGGGAAAAACTGGATCAGAAAACAATGATAACCAATAAATTGCAAAAAATACTAATAAAAGAAGAACATTGCCTTTCGTCATTTTAAACTCACAGCTCCATTATTGGCTTTAGGAAGTTTAATGCCAATCAATTATTCTCTAATTTCCAACATCTATGTAGCAGATGTTCTTATCTATAAATACATAATAGGTCCCCTGGTATACTGGTAGACCGCGTCAGGGTAGCTCCCCTGGCTGCGGTGGTGCGATTTAATCTAACGTTATCTAATCTTTTTTTGGAATGGAGTTTAAAGAGGCCGGTTGCAAATGGGGAGGCATCTGAAGTAGTTGACTAAACTATGGCGTTGGCCACAGAGCTCAGCCCACGCCCTTTGTACGGCCAAATTCTTTATGCTCCATAATACTGTTATGAGCTCGGCCATTAAAAGGGATGTGTAACCGAGCACGTATACACAAATTACACTTAATTAGATCAAATTAGCATCATTACCATAAAGGAGAAATAAATACGGTGATATAGCGCGCAAACGCCTCCGCAAGGACCAGCCGTCTTTTTCCCTTTGCGAAGGTTAATCTCCTGGTGGACATTTAATGGACTCGGTTATTATTACCCCCGTATATAACTACTTCTTTGCCGCTTTGGAGCTTTTCTTGCCGGTCTAATGGAAAAATTGAGGATGCTTATAAGCACAACACTACACTTATGGTATTTTAATAGCAAATAGAAAACTTAAGTTTCGATTATGGTTTTTGGGTATATTTTTGGCGTGAAAACATCAATTCGCTATTTATGTAGTTACAGAAGTAACTGGTAGAATTTTTTTCGTGACAAAATATACCTACGAGGCCAATAAAGCTTATAATATAATATAATACAATATAATAACTTTTAAATGCTATAAAAATAATACTTAATGAATGTTACAATGTTTTATATTATTTATGCACAAATGGCGAACTTATCGCTATAGCGATATCTTACAGTCAAGCCTGATCAATGTTTGAGCATAAATCAGATACATCCAGTTTTTTCGTATTTGTGGCGAAGGGTGGGCTTTCTTGTGACGTCCTCGCGCGGAAGTAGACATAGCGTGTGATAGTCACGAATTGGCTTTGTGTAGAAATTTAAGTCAGTGTAGCGCGGAAACGCGTTGAGCTAGGACGTTGGTTTTGATGTCGTTTTTAACTCGCGAAGCATGACCAAAAGATAGTCGCCGGAATATAAATAAAAACTACGCGTTATATGAATAGTATGTCCAAGTGATTAACATTAGTGACCCCCTCTCCAGTCACTCGACAAGTATTTTTTCGAAATCCACAAAATTGAGTCTTGAAAATTATAAATTACTGGAATTTATTTTTGGAAGAATTAGTTGATGTTTTATATTATAAAATCGAAGACTATCGCGGTTGTTTGACATTATAAATAGGATAGAAAACGAATTTACCGCGTGAAATTTTTAGGACCCGACGTTTCGGTGACGTTGCAGCCGCCGTTGTCCAGGGTAGACTGACAACGGCGGACCTTCGACAACGGCGGCTGCAACGTCACCGAACGTCGGGTCCTACAAATTTCACGCGGTAAATTCGTTTTCTATCCTATTTATAATGTTTTATATTGTTTTTATTACCTGGCAATGTCGTTTAAATATATGAGTCAGCCCTTAGTGATGCCTTTGGTAATATTCCGCTAGTGTTATTATCATTCATTGATATGTTCATTCCTAATCAATTAGTTTATAGCAAAAAATTTCGAATACTTTTCGATTAACACCTTGCTACTGAAAACTGCCTTAAATAGATGGCTAATTGCAGTAACTTTGTCAATTTCAAAAAATCGCTCAAAGTTTGTATACAAAAGTTAAAAAAATAAAACGTTTGGCAATATTTCAAAGAAGGCGTGGCTTCGCTGATACCGCGCGTGCGTTGTGTGTGTGCTCAAATGGCAATCTTTGGGTGTACTTTATATCAAATATTTGGCTCGGATATCGTACACACATTTAAATTTCAATAAAAAATGCTGATTTTATCAAATAGAAACCCACGAAATAGAAATAGCAAACACTATAAATAGCTGTCAAATTATTACGTCATCATTGTCGCGATATTAAGTGACTAAGGTGTATATTTTCAACTTCATGTGATAATATTTGAGAAGCTCCCTCAATTACTCCTGGATCCCATCATCAGAACAGGATTTTGATAAAAATGGGACCAATCTGGAAGTATATCCTTTAAAAAAAAAAGATTTTTCCAAATCTAATCATAAATGACGGAGTTATGAGGTATTATAAAATACATACAACTGATTGATACCTCCTCCTTTTTTGAAGTCGGTTAAAGTTATTTTGATTAATCTTTTGAGTCAAATATACCTGTGTGTGGCCTTTTGAAAAAGAATACAAAAAATCTCGTACTATACTGTTGGGTAATTGATTGTACGATTATTCAAGCGTTGTCTCCTGTTTGTAACTTTCCTTAGAAATACTTATAATTTAAAAATAGGTTGCCTCACTTAAATCTATTTTGAAATTGAAGTTCTGAGATAACAAACATAAATCTCGTTTAAAAGCGGAATTGCTTATAATTTATGATAATTGCAAAGTAATATAATTATGCTTGAGAGTGAGATAATGGTATTATATTTTAGTCTGGAAATAAAACACTATCAAATCGGGTAGTTTTTCTACTAATAACCGGTAATAAACTTATGTTTTCGTTAAAATTATCTATATGTGAGAACCTGTTATTGGCTATCATTTATTATTTAAGTTGTTATTTAATATTTTATATGGCTGTTGGTTTTCCTTAAAAAATAAATAAATAAATAAATAAATAAATAAATAAAATTGACCAATTAATAAATGGTTAACCTAAAGAATTTTAACCCGGTATGGCATTAATCGATTTATCCAGAAATATAGGTGTATTATGTTATAATAAAACTTCTACAAATATTTTTCCCATCTAGGTATACTGTTTTCTAACTGTTATTATTTTTTTATTGAAGCTGTATTAAACCAAGAATAATATTCTGTTTTTAAGGCTAGTTATATAATATAAAGTGTTTTACGAGACTTTAGAATTGCCATTTCGATCTGCATGTATATTTTACATATTGTTATTTTAACTGTAAAGTCTGGCGCTCACAGTAAGCACTAGAATGAACCCATATCTATCGGAGGTGACATCGGTCGCCCTCACGCAGCATCGCAGTACGAGGGATGGGAGAGCAGAGAAGGGCCCACGTAGGTGCGCGTACACAAACGTCGATTGGGTCTCTTTTATAGATCATGGCCGGATAAAACACATCACGTAGGATCAACTTCGTGCTTGACATTTCGCCCTGAATAACCGCCTATCTCCCTCTCTCATCCGCCAGCGTATGACGTGCTTTCTACAGAGGCTACGCATATCGCATTCCTATAAATGAATACAATATATAGACTTTTTAAAACGCATTAATTGAGCAGAGGAATAATGGTCTGTGTTCATCGATTACTTTATTTCATACTTGTCCATCAAGTGCCCGGGATAATATAATGTTATTCATACTACTTTGCCAAATAAATACTTGAAATTGTTCAGGAAAACTCAAAATATTTGCCAAATCTCCAAACTTATTTTGTAACCTTGGAAATATATTATAGTATATTAAGAAATATACTTAGACTAATGATCCTAAACACTTTATATAAGCATTTTTATGACCTACAGCTCTCTATGCGATTTATATTTTATGGCTTCAATGGATTTAAAACGTCTTCCGCGAAAAGATTATTTAAATTTAGGAAACTGAAATTTCACAAGGGTTAAAACTGGTGTTTACAGTGCTTGTTTTAAGACACTTGTTGTGTTTTAGTCAATAATTCGTGTCATGACGAATTATCGCAATAAATGTTGCTACACGAATTTACCCTTTTCTGGCGAAAGTTTTTAGCAGTAGCCTCATTCTCTTCAAAAAATATTATGTGTTGATTGTTTGCTTCTCCGCAGCTCAGAAAGAAATGTGTAGTGGATAACACTCCAATGGTAAAACAAAGTATTCAAATTGACTTTGATTTGCATGCGATTTTTACGCGATTTTCTCGGATTGGGATTGCAATCGCATCGTTATTTCGAGGCTGGTTTGCACGTTAAACTCATAAATTTGTTTTTTCACCCTTCATAACATCTTTTAGGAGTTTAGGTCCAAATTGCGTCGTTCAAAAACTGCTGCAGCAATTTGTTTGCGGAGATTTTTCGAAGAAAATATCAGATCATCTATTTTTTATCCAACCCCCCCCCCCCCCCATCATTATAATTTACGCAGTGGCGGCAGCGGTATGCAGCCTACCCGCGAAACAACAGATTGACAGCTTATTCAGTCCCTCCTAGACAATGGCGGCTGCAACATCGCCGAAACGTCGGGTGCTACAAACTACACGGTGTGAATTCGTTTTTATCCTATTTTTATTGTAAACCAAGTATGTAAAAGACAGACCCCTAAGTAAAAGTAATAATTTAGGTTTAGAGTATGCTTTGTCATATTTAGCATTTAAGTCTTTCAGTTTAAAGTATTATTAAATTACACAAATATGAACTAAATTTTGTTACTATCACCAGGAGGGTTCTATTTCCCCTGAAAAGATCTTGGCCACTTTTCGGTAGGTTTTTTTAATAAAATTGATCATTAAAATATTTCTTTTTGTTTGCTGGACCTGTTTAATAAAGGAATAATAAGCGGAATAGCATCTGTAAGTAGTGGCATTCAGCTAGCAAAATACGAGTGCGAGGTCTGGGTGAAGCGACGACGGCGACGTGCGTCCGCGCTCTCAAACAACCTGACTGCTTATTTCCGTGCCAACGATAAAAGTTTTTATGTACGTGTTGAAAATGTTTGACTTTAAAACACACACAAACACGTCGCCCGAGAAATGTCAACGTTCAACTAGGAAATGTATAGTGGAAATGAAATGCAGCAGCGGATAAAAGGGACACAAGCCATCTACGCTCGCATATAAACGTATACGAACTTTCACAATTTCTCTGTATATCTGACCCTAAATAACATGACCTTAATGCCAGAAACTTCCACAAGATATCCTGTACCAAAAACAGGTCTGTTGTATGCCATAATAATATATGAATACGTAAATAGTAACGCGATCGTATCCGATGACCAGATCATCCTAGACCTAGGCGCATCCTAGACCTCATTTACACCATAGTGCAGGCGCTGGAGGTAGTTGAGTATGCAAAATGTGAAGATCAAATTCTACCAATGGATTTGACTTAAAAATAGGTCAAAGATTAATAATACGGATCGGGCAGGTCCATTTTTTAGTCCATCATTTTACCCCCTCTACTCTTATTTATTGTAAAGAGAATGGAAGGAGTCCTTGTTATACAATTATTTCGATGGTTATTTAAGTAATAATTTATAGTTTTTTTTTCTGATCGTGAAAGTGATGATTGGTTATTGCTCGAAAAAAACAGAATTAAAAGTAATATTATTTTTTATTATTAGGAAAAAAAAAGTTATATACAAAAAAACATCGAATTGAAACAAAAATATTCGTAGGTTAGGCAAACAATTACTCATTTTTATTTAGACAATTGTTTGTTTTACATTTACATAAATAATTACAATATAATCCAGATTTTTGATACTGCAAGAAATTGTTCGACCATTTGCAGTACATTTAACAGGTTGAATTTATAACTTTGGTAAAGACGGCATAGTCATTTGCCGTAAACGTAAGTCACCATTCAGCTTTTCATATTCAAATAAGCAATAATCAATGGGCTGTCATTGAGTTTAAGAATATTTAATTCACATTTACAATAAACTTTACCGCACACAATGAACTGCTTACCTACATTATTACATAGTAGTAATTACTACGTTACTACATTTTATAAATTACTATACTGTTACAGTTTGGATTTGCAATGAAAGAAATGATAAAACTAAGGAACGGCATACAACGTAAAGCCCACCATTTCTCATTTCTCGGTCACCATGAAAACAGGAGTAGGCTCAATTTGTACAGAGAAATTTACCTGATTATGCACAATTCTTTTGATACTTGTACGAAGCGTCATTTTCCAAAATGTACTTTATGAAAAACCAAAATCGGAAAATGTCTCTCAAAAAAGGCAATAAAATTGACCACTATTTAACTACTATTACCCTGCAATAACTTTCGTTTAGGGGGTCTTTCATCGCTTCTTTAAATTCCTCAGTCAGCTTTTACCTTACCTTAGCTTTTAACTTAGCTTGTCCAAATGTAATTTTCCTAAAGGGCATTTGGAAAATCGTTGATCTTAAAAAGCGCATTTGGCGGTTTCTTGTTGGTAACTGTTATTATAATTTACTGAAAATTATATAGAGGATCTTAGATAGTCTAACAGTGCTAACCCAAGCTGCAATATGAAACTTCATCACCGACTATAGGTCGATCAAAATGACCATACCATAATAGAGAAAGACCAGCTATCGTTTCGCTTCTTGCTCCCGGTCACGGTGTTGGCTATCTCTACGTGTTAAAATGAGCGTTGCTAAGAAATTTTACGAGAACTTAGTGGGAAGGCTGGTGGAAAGCACTTACCTAAAATATGCTAGACAAGTTCAATGAGCACCGTGTGTCATGGCGAATATGTGCCGCCAGTAAATAAGCACATCCATCCCTGCGATGGGCAGCTGTGCATGCAGTAGACTCAGGAGTGGAGGTCAAGGAGACTAGTACAGTCTAGGGTCACAATTGTTACCTCGGTAACAAACAGCGATGCGGAAGGCAAAGGGAAAACCACCGCATAACCCCTTCCCAGGAAAATCATTGTGGCTGATTACAATAAAAACATAGCTCTCAATCCCCGGCAGACCTTAGATGATCAAAGGGTGCGGAGAATTCCCGGGGGGTGAGCCATTAAGATTGCGACGCGGAATGCTCAAAGTATGTATGGTTCAACTCATGTACCACCGAGTTGTTCTGCGCCGCAACATCACTGGCTCAAGTGGCCATAATCACCACCGACCTCTGATAGGGATGGCACTTTAAGAAGAAGGAGAAATTTTGGTATCTTAGTACGCGAGTGTACAAGTAGGATAGCTAACATGATTTTTATAAAAATGATGACTGTTTTTAGAAAGTACTTAAATATAACTCAAAATATTTAAATATAAGCGATCCAGTACAAGTTTTACTCGCGCGCCGATGATTCCGTGGCCTATTCAAAAGAGGGTTCTTATTATGAAACATTTCGACATACATTGGCTAGAAAAGGACCGTCAGACAGACATCCAGACAACTAAGTCTCGCCAATATAAATCCTTTAATTGTTTTTGTACGGAAACAAACACATAGACATTTGAAATCACCATCGTAATGATTATTAACCATAAAATAAATGGCCTGTTTGCAGTATCCTGTAAATTACGTGTTTGTTAAACGAATGTTATGTCTTTTCTACTTGTGTGGACAGTAGTTGCCAAAAAATATTATAAGAAGATTATAATATGAAGATTATATCAACTGCGTTTCACATTTTTTGTGTCGTCTCCATCATGTTTATAAGCGCATAAAATCACTAATTATTCATAGTGATCTAGCCGTCTTAGTCAATCTATAGCAGAGGGCATAATGAACACTCTGAACTGCAATCCAGTATATTTCACAAATTTCGGAAGAAGTGAGTATATCGCCCGCGACATTCCTTTTATATTATTGTTCTTATCGCATTTTGTACCACGACTGCATATAATAATATTTAATAATATAATATTGCAATTTAGAAGCTACACATCAAGATAAAATATAAAACATGTATTTTTTTAAATTACTTAGTTACATGGGCTAAAGAGTCTTTCCCATTTTAACCTTTCAGGCCTCGGCCCCTCAGCCGATTGACAAGTTGATGTCCCAAAAATTTTTAGTAAAAATTAGTAAAAAAATTGAATTATGACACTGTCTCGCCAAAACATTAATTACTGCCAAACCACTGTATCCATAACTAAAATAAAAAAATACGCGTGGCACTCGGGGACTGCCGCGGTAAAGCTATTGCATAGCATTTTTAACAACTTATGCAATTTTAAATTTTTATTTATTTTATTTATTTTATTTTTTCTGACATCAGATAACTGCGCTCTATCGGAAAACGTTGAAATTATTTCGAATCATTTGCGGCTGCGAAAGCAAATGATTCGGAATAATTTAAACGTCTTCCGATAGAGCGCCGCACACGATTTTTGTATTCGATAAAGCAAAGAAACCGGATTATTCGAAAAAATCGTAGATATAAAGATAGATAATTAAATTATCTTTAAAATGGTCAGGTTTCATAATAATACGCCAGATAGTATTTGCGTAGTAGTCGATTTTGTGTTCGGTTAGACCTAATTTCACAAATTAATTACAGGATGTAATATAAACACAATCTAAAATATTCAAAGCTAAGAATATTAGGAAAATGTTCTTGTTTAACATATATTTTTTTGGAATCGTAAGCAGTACTCGTTTAGACGTAATTATCAGTTTAAAATCATTAATTTTCGTTAAGAAATTTCTTCATTTGGTCGCCGCGCTGGCCTAGGCCCACGATAAAAGCTATGCAATAGCTTAAAATATATTAACATAATAAAACATAATAAAATAAAACAAAATAAATTAAAATGAAATTAAAACGGGGCCGTCACGCTGAGTCGTATTGTGGCCGATATCGGCCAACTGGGGCTCTAGAGGTTGAAGAAGTTCTGCGATGTAACCATTTTCTGTTGAGATGAATAAAAACGTTGCAGACCAATTGATATCTTACCATAATTAACGAGGAACTAATTCAGTCCAATTAAGCATGTTCCTCGTACGGTCTAATTAGGGGCACACATCGTCGGCGCTCGTGTCGGGCCCTTAACAAGGGCCTCATAATAATATTTCATAATACGGAACCGCTAATCAGGACCGAGCTCGGTTTTTTTCGGCCTGGTTAAGTAGGCAGTCCGAAATCGGACGAGGCAAGGGTTGAACCTGGTTACGCGGTGTAACATTATCTAATTGGTACCCTCGAGCGCTAATACGGGCAGATGTGCCCCAAACGCGAGCTTCGCTAGTGTGGCGCTCTGCTGGCTGCTCTTGTCCAGTAGCACGTTGCAGTGTACTCTATGGAATCAGGCGCACGAATAAATCCATTCGGAGATCTACATACATAGTAACACAAAATATATTGTTCTAATACCTTCACCTACTTCTGGGAGCTAGGACACTAAGACCCGCTCGTTTTCATGGGTCGATTCAACTCACGGTTTAACTCCTATCCGGTAGCGTCCTCGATGGGGGTCAAACCTGGAATTGATTCCGTTTTCTCCTGCTACAACAGTTGGATCGGTTCATCTGTGGGATGCCTTTCGGGCGCTCCTGGGCGATTTGCGCATTGTTCGACGTCGGGCCCATGATGAGGTGGCCACGATGACCCATGTGTTCAGGGTCGGTCACACTCACGGGTCAACACCCATCCGACGGCCTTCCCGCATGGGGTGCGAATCCTGGGTAGGACACTGGGTCAACCAGTCTCCCCTGGGAATCAAACCTCTGGCGCCCTGGACGGTCTGCACACCGTGCGGCGCAAGCCATTCGATTGTGCTCTCCGACTAACAGTCGGGGGAGTCTGGGAACTGTATTGTTTCCTATAGAGCGGGGGTGGTTGCGTACCTTATGGCGACTGCTCTTGAATTGACCATTGGCCATCCGATCCCGGGTAAGAGGCGGGCAAAGGACGCCTTGGTCCGCGATAGATTCGGTGCACTCCGTTTCACCGATTCATAAGGGAGAGGACCGCGCAAGCGACCTCGAACTCGGAACCAATCGAGAGACCGGAGAAATCTGGTCACAATTGGAAGTGAGGGCGCGAGTATCTCGAGCCCGCCGGGTTTATTCCTGGCTAACTCGCGGTAAGGCGTTGGACTCTCACGGGTTGTAACGTAGCTGGACGTAGAATTGTACTGTCCAAAGTCTTCTACGTTCACTGCAGGCTGACAGAACGACTAATCGTTAAAACGTCCTGTGGTGACGGGCTCGCCCGTTGTAGTCGACACCGCAAGATGTTCGACGTTAGCCAATCGACTGTGCATTCCGGCGAATAACAGGGGGGTCCTGAATTACCTCTAATATCAAATAGAATTAGGTGAGTTACCGCTAACATTAATAGAATCCGTGACCAGACTAAAAAACGGAGAAACCCGGTCAAATCTAGTAGTAAGGACGTGAGGCACGCTGGGTTCACTTCCCAAGGCTTCGCGGTAAGGCGTTGGACTCTCGCGGATTTGTACGTTAAGACTGTACGTTCACTCCCTGTAAGATAGGACGACTTGATGTCTTTAAAACTCCCCGGGGTGATGGGTTCGCCCATTATGTTGACACCTCCAGATGTCAACAAATATATTTATTCAATACATTACCATATTTCTACTTTTCCGCACGCAAATTCCTCACATTGTCAATTTTTTTTCTTCGATTGTTTGTTCTTATAATAGAGCAGCAACTTCCTTGGAGCAGGTGTTCATATTATGCTATACATGATGTGTCCCTGTGTATAAGTTAGGGTAAATCCTGGTTGAAGTGCAATATGGTAAAATCTATTCTAATCTAATGTCAAAGTACTGTAGGAAATGTACATGTAAGGTTTGGGAGAGGACATGTAAAGTGAAAACGAGACAAAAACCGAGCGTCTTATTTATTTCCATGCGTCTGCGAGTACTAAGACTCAGGAGGGCATCCTGATCGCCAGGGAGTCAATTTAATTAAATTTTAAGTGGGCATCAAACTCAAATAGAAAAAGAGAAGGACGATCGTTGCATTAAATTTTACATAATATTATCTGACTATTCCAATCTTGTATTGTTGTGCACACGAATATAATAGTTTGGTTTTATTCGTGGGCCTAATGACGCTAAGTAGACGGCAAAGGGCTTCGGAATTATAAGCGTGGCCGGCTTTCATCCGCTCACCTCTTCGAGGCGGATACACTAATTTTCGCTTTTTTATTAACAAGATAACAACACGGCCTGCCTGTCTACAAACGAGCCTTGATAAACTGATAATATCTCCGGCAAGGGGAGGTGGAGTAGTCGCCGCTCCGGTTACTTTAGCAGTTATTGCTACGTCACATCCGATTCTAGCATACAAATAAAGCTTTAGATTGAACTAGTATATTATTGGAATAATTAATTGTATCAGGAACTAAAATTGCCTTGAGTTGCTGTTGAGTATTGAGTTGATCACTTATTTACCCTCCTTGCAAAGTGATGATGTTGAAACATATATTGACCCAATAGGTAACTAATAAACAGACAATAAATAAGGGAATTAGTGTCTTCCGTTAGGCTTAAATTAACTAGATTGTATTAGCGTTATGTCGATCGAATGCAATAACAAGATATACACTTACACAAGTGTGATACGTACACATTTCATAGGGTCAGTTGTGAGTTTCGTAGGGTCGGTTGTGAGTTTATTGTAAGATAATATACCCGCCCATTGTAAAATTTCACAACAAAGAGTAGGTAATAACATAACATAACACCATTCTCCAATAACGAAGAAATAATATAAGGTTGATGAAAGTATACTTTTTGACTAGATAGATTGTATAGATACAATGGATCTACATAAAAAAACAGGTACTATCTGCAGACCTAGGCGTATTTGATAATTTTAAACAAGTAGGTGTGATTCAAAGCGAAACAATAATATGTCAGTAAGTGAGAAAAAAATGCATGATTTAAAAAATGCAGATAGATAATCATTATTCCATATAACTTAGTAAATTGTCATAAATTTTAATTTAGTTTATAATTTTATTGATGTTTTTAAATTTAACTTTAAATTTTAAATTGTACTCAAGTATTAGATAAGATTTGCCCTCTCGTCTCAAAAGAATTCATCGATGTTAGTACCACCTCAACACAGGTTCATACCTAGTGAGGTGGTAAACCGTTATGTCAAAAGATGAATTTCCTTTCTAAGCTAGGTATAATATATACACTTATTATAAACTGTTTTTTTGTTAGAATAAGGATTTTCTTTGTAATTTGTAACTTGAATTACGGAAATAAATAAATAAATAAATAAACAAAGTTAAAATATGTGTAATGAAAGAATAAAATTTCTTTCGCTTTGAATAAACTACTCAACTACTTTTTTTAATATTTAAAAAATATGTTCAAATATTAACCAGATTATTTAAGGAAAATAGTCACCACACCTATAGACCTCAAACGATTTTAAAATAATAAAATAGGTAAAGAAAAAAATATTTATTGTATAGGGAAGAATACATTTTCTTAGCTTGATTTTGAAGCAAGAAGATAATAAAAAT
The DNA here is from genome assembly GCA_944548615.1 of Micropterix aruncella. NCBI lineage: Eukaryota > Metazoa > Arthropoda > Insecta > Lepidoptera > Micropterigidae > Micropterix > Micropterix aruncella. Next base: position 13,425,342 of record OX155957.1, on the reverse strand, counting down.
AAAGGATGTTACAAATTGTGTATTTTTATCAGAACCAAATATAGGTAGGTAACTACAATGTTTCAACTTGATTGGTTATGCGGAAGTAGGTTAAAATTACATTTCAGAGATTTTACCCTATGTATATATTTTACTGTTTTAATTTTATTTTACAAAGTTTCGAGATGATCGAACATTTTTACAAGATTTGGAAAGTTACAGGATTTAAACTCCACTTATAAACGAATACCTCATTAAGCTAAATAAATAAAACAAAGTTTGTTAAAAAAACAAACACGTTAAGTCAGATAGAAATTATCGACCATTGATAAGTTATTTTTTTTTCTAATAATTAGATTATAATTACAGCATTGGAAAATTGGCGTCTGCTTAGAATTTGACAAGAACATTGAAAGAAATAATTTGACGCACTTTCTAAATTAGTTTAGCTAATAAAGCCTTTTTTTTTATTTTGGCCTACCAATCCTTATAATAGGAAACTCAATTGGTTTGCAAATAACTGACACTATAAACGTTTAATTTCAATAATAAACAATATAGGGAAAATTCCCTGTTATGATGAAACTATATTGAATAGGTATATCACGAATATTACGCAATATGAGTATGTTTATTGAATGTTCACCGCTGCTAGTCCAACGGCGCGGCGCCGATTGAAGATGTTCATCGCGGGAGCACATCGGGTTCAGGCTGTTATGAAGACTGGAGTGTAAGCGGTGATCTGAGGCAGGCGGTGCGGAGGCGAAGAGCAGCAGGGATATTGGAGTCACGTAGTCCGTAGTGATGTGCAATCTTTATTTGCTGTAGATCGATCTAATATAAATCAAATAAATTACATCATTTGACTTTCTCCTGATTTTTTATTTTTATTTTACCAGAAGATGTCGTCTGTTGTATACGTTAGGTGTCATGTCGTATTTTGACTACTCTAGTGGTTATTTCATCCTGTTAATCAATGTGCCTTTAGATAAATTTAAAAAAAGGGAAACCGGTGACCCACTTCTAAGCCCTACTTAAAACACCCGTTTATCTCCAATCGCTGCCAAGTATTCACCTGCTCCGCATAAAAAGCAATAAATTCCCCAGTCAAGTCGGCCGATCTAAAGCGCCTATCTGCTCGTGACATGTATTACACAACATATCATGCGTCCAATAAGCTTTTAAAACTTAAGACATTATTAATACCCGTCGGGATCGTTAGCTGGAGCCCTCTTTTATAATTTTATGACAAGACCGAGGCCGCGAGGAGGTTAGGCTTCAAAATAAGGCGGCTCCCTTTCATCTGCTCGACAGGGTACCTTTTTTTCATCAATACGAACAAGATTACGGCTGATCTTGCCAGACGGGTATATTCGATAAATACTTTGAAATTTTTATTAGCCGCCCTAAATGGGGTTCACTTTACACCCTGAAAAGGTGTCGATTTTTTATTTATATTAAAAGCTGCTTTCACCCTTCAAAATCTGGTTGGATTTGGTGTGCTACGTCATGCAGTACGTTCAATGTGGTAATTTGTATTTGGTATAGATATTGTCATTGTCAAAAGAAACACTTTGTCAATGATATTTTGCATGTGTATATTCCACCCTTTCCTATGGAGCCGAACTATGGAGCGTACTGCCGACCGCCAGCGGGTATTTACTTTCCGAAAAATGGCAAACCAATGTGATACTCCAGCTAAAGAGTTTTTAAAAGTTTTTGTATTCCTAACCCTTCCGTGCACGTATATACTGAAAGTAGCAACTTTTTTATGTGTTCCGAAAGGAATACTTTCACTGTTAATAACTAATTCCACCCATACAAAAAAAACAATTTGTTTAAGGTAGTAAGTAGGCAGTCCAAAATACTTTTTATTTTATTAAAGAGTTTTTAGAATATAACGATAATAATACCTTTATAGATCTATTGTAGTTAAACTAGACCTATTGAAATTGTATGTATATTTATTATGACGTATGACTCGTCTGATCAATAAAATATATATATAAATATTTATATATCATCCCAACGCATGATGCCGTTGAAATGGCCCCCATTTTGAAAATAATGCTAATAATTTCTACTTATTTCCATGTTTATTTTTTTCAGCAACTATAGAATTCCTAAGTATAATCGTCTTCTTGATTATCAATAATCGAGGCTCAATATTAGGGAAGCGTTCTTATTTCATCAATGCACCTTCTCTGTTCATCTGTCGAATCGTAACGACGGCAAAATTCTCCATACATTTCGATTGGCTTAATGAAATCTCAAACTAATTATGATCTATTCTAATTATCACAAATGACCCATCATGATAGGAACAGCTTTATGTAAACAAGTACAAAAGGGTTTATTATCGCGACTTCGTGCAAAAACTAATCAGAAAAGCATATAACCCGATCTCTCATAACTGAGCCAATTAACAGATACATAGTGTCTTAAATATAATAGAAAATCTCCACAAACGTTGGTACTTAACCATTGAGAAGCGATATCGATAACGATAATAGCGATAACGATACGATAACGATAATAATACCTTTATAGATCTATTGTAGTTAAACTAGACCTATTGAAATTGTATGTATATTTATTATGACGTATGACTCGTCTGATCAATAAAATATATATATAAATATTTATATATCATCCCAACGCATGATGCCGTTGAAATGGCCCCCATTTTGAAAATAATGCTAATAATTTCTACTTATTTCCATGTTTATTTTTTTCAGCAACTATAGAATTCCTAAGTATAATCGTCTTCTTGATTATCAATAATCGAGGCTCAATATTAGGGAAGCGTTCTTATTTCATCAATGCACCTTCTCTGTTCATCTGTCGAATCGTAACGACGGCAAAATTCTCCATACATTTCGATTGGCTTAATGAAAGCTCAAACTAATTATGATCTATTCTAATTATCACAAATGACCCATCATGATAGGAACAGCTTTATGTAAACAAGTACAAAAGGGTTTATTATCGCGACTTCGTGCAAAAACTAATCAGAAAAGCATATAACCCGATCTCTCATAACTGAGCCAATTAACAGATACATAGTGTCTTAAATATAATAGAAAATCTCCACAAACGTTGGTACTTAACCATTGAGAAGCAAGGAGAACATTATTGCCAAATTTTAAAGAAATAATGTTGAAAACCTTGTATAATAACTCTCGTATTCAGATAAAAAGCAAGATATTTACGCAGTACGGAGGCACCGCCAGTGGCAAAGCGAAGATTAACAATATAAGTAGTATCAATCTACTATATAGTTGTATCATCAAGAAAAACTGTGTCTGTCTGTATGCAAAATATCTCAAGAATCGCTCTCCGATTTCGAAATTTTATCGCTAATCTATTTTATTCGTCAGAATGGCGGTGTCGACTACAACGGGCGAAACCGTCACCACAGGCTGGTATAACAATATAGATCGTTCTTTCAGCCGTGGGATGAGCGTAGAATACTTGGGGACAAGACAATCTACTGTCTAGTTCACCAGTAACCCGTTAGAGACCAACGCCTTACGGCGAGGCACCGGGAAAGGTAAACAGCGGGCAGCCTCACCCCCTAACTACCAGTTTTGGCAGCATATCTCCGTCTCGAATTAACCTTCAGGATACCTACGTCTTCTCGACTGGTTACGGATCCTAAGTCGCTTACGCAGCCTCTACCTGTTGTATTACAGCGGTAATTCAATTTGAATTTATCGCGGACCTGGGCGTTATTTGCCCGTAGTGCCACACGGGGTCGAGTGGCCCAAGGTCATTTCAAGAGTGGCATGACAACAGGTGAACATTCACCCCCACTGCTAAGGAAACAGTGTATTTGCATAGTCTCCAGACCCCTTCAGCAATTATTCAGAATGCACAACCGATTGGCTTCGCCGACCGGCGCGCAAACCGGTCCACCAGCTCTAAGGCCTGAGACGGGAGTCTTAACCGGGGTAGCCTTCCACTCGAGGAGGCTTCTGAATAGGAGCTGAATCGTGAGTTGAGCCGATCCGAGAACAAAATGGATCTTGTGGCCAATGGATTTTTAGTAGAAGTGAACTAACAAGTGCGAAACTGGTAAGCCTATAAATACACAATATTATTAAAAATGTACCATTTTTTGTACAAATACATATCTAGAATGGATTTTGTCTTGATTTGCACTCTGAAAAATCATGTATCAGTTTTGAGACGTCCATTTTTTTGTGATCCTTAACTTCCTAGTAGATTTGTATGGAGCGTAGATCGTAGACAGAAGTTCCATTTCGGGCCTCCGGAGTACCTTAGACCCATCGAGATCATATATCCGATGCTTAGGCCCCAGTGCGCCGCATCGGCTGCACCGAATTAGTTACGCCACTGAGTATGAGGTATACATAAATTACATTTTTCTACGGCTTCTTCAACCTTTCAACTTTCATTGATTTCGGCAAAAACAATTTTCATTAATTTGATTATTTGAATATTAAAATCTTTTATTAATAATAATGATAATCACAATAGATACTTTATTTCTTTAACAGTAAACTCCTTCATAATTAATAAATTAATTTAATTCGATACGATTTACTCGATCCTGTTCTACGCTATACCTGGAGGTGTGATTCGAATGCGCTTCCACAAAATGAGGTGATTTCCATTAGAATCAAACGACGCAACTTGGCATATTTACGATCTCTTTTTTCGTGTTACGTTAATTCGATATCGGACTCATGCACACTCCCATTGAGGCGGATTGTCCTGTCATAATATTTTAAAGGGCCATCCTCGCCGAGAATTTTATTGCACCCATGAATGAATCTAGTCCTGCGAGATTTAAAGTTTGGGGTCTTAGAGGGGAACGAGCTATACGAACGAACTCATCTATTGAAGGTGGCTGATTATCACAATAATCTAATGGGCTCTATAGACGATCAAGCATGCTTGTCAAGCATCGCATCGCGGGCTGGGAGGGGATATTAAACCGCAGGAAATATGCATTTTTTTTTATATTTATGAAAAATGCCTAATTTTGTAGTTTATACAAAGGGAGTCACGTCATTCGTCAATCAATTACGTCTAATTAAGGTGACTCCCTGGTATAAACTACAAAATTAGGCATTTTTGGTAAATATTATAAAAAAATATTTGCATGTTTCTTGCGGTTTACAATCCCCTCCCTACCTGCGACGCGAAGCTTGTCAAGCATGCTTGTTCGTCTAGAGAGCCCCTAAGACTTGTGGAATCTGATGTCACAAATAATGATGTCTGATGTATATACTATGATTTAGTTTTGGATATACATTTGTTCGTAATATGGTTTTGAGCTTACCTAGTGGTTAAAAATTATTATATATAGTACCCAGTACTAATTAGGCTGTAGAAAATTTACTTCTAATAACAACTAATAATACTTACAACAATAATACAACTAATAATACTTCTAATAACAAAGTAATTCTGTTTTTTTTTATTATTTGCCTTTTACGTCAATATTCGTTACGTGTAGTGAGAAGTTACGACTGTAAAAGTGTTTATATCGAAGATAGCTCGGGTATTTCAAAACCTTTCATTTTAAGTTCTACTTACTCATTAGGGTATTAGTATCATACAATATCATTAAAATCAAAAAATCATTTTTCTGTCACCCCAAGTCTTTCCCGGTCTGATTATATCTGAATAACAATTTCATCAATAAAATCGATCCCTCTCTTGGGCCGGCGTACGAACCCGGTTGCGTTCCTTTGCCACCTCCTCGTGCGGCGCGGTTCGCTTCTCGGCTAAGGGTGTAGTTGGGCCAAGCGCCAATTGATGGCTTTAATATTTGATTAAAATTTATGGCGGAATTAAAATGTTATTAGGGTAGTTTGTATATAAGATATTCCAACTACAATTTTACGATGTGATTTCGGCCTAAAAAGGTATCTGTGTACTAAAATGTCAAGTCTGTAAGTCCAATATTTTGAAATTGAAATATGACTAGTGCGCCTCCTGGTGGTTTATTGACCAAATGATTCCTGAATACTAAAGTTCAGCCCAAGCGAACTGAGCGTTTGGGCGCTATCGTGGAGGAATACACACAGACACACAGGCACTCAGACAGAAAGACAGATACACAGACAGACCCATCTGGAAAAGGTCTTACTCGTCTCAGGGGGCTCAAACTGGATATTTCATTTACGTCATATATAAAAACATTTAGCGCTTTCCAAACACTTTCCCTTGTCGGTTAGTGGGCCGGGAAAGTAAAAATATTGTAAAAACCGATTCCAAAATGTGTATTGCTTACCAAAATGTATTGTTCAAATTTAACTTAATTATTGGCAAGCAGTTGATTACCTATACTTCTTAATTAGTTTCTGTAGAGTTCAATGGCGAAGGTAAAACGTAGCATATATTGCCTGTCTCCTCTTAGTATATCTACGGAAACTTTTGATGGTGTATTATCTACTTTAATAGCAACTGCGGGTCACAATAATGTTACACTGTCGTACTATACTACACACGCAACGCGTTGATTACAAAGTAATTATTTGAGTATTTAAATTCGTAAATTCTTATGGGCATATTAAATTCGTTCATTTTCCTAATCTTGCAATAAAATTTTAACTCAATTCTGTTCCCTTTTTCGCAGTTCAAGTTATACCAATCGCGATGCGAAAACGAGGTGCAAAGAACAGGATACAAATTGCGAGGAGCTCCACGAAGCGCGACCGAGCAGGCGAGAATTCGGCCGGCCCGCGAGAGGGACGGATGTGCACAGAATGTTCAACGCCAGAGGGAGACGGAGGTGTTATTATTGTAGATAACTAGATTGGGCAGGTGCCGAAAGAAACAGCCCGGCCCCCATATTACAATCTTGCCGTTCCCAAACACCGACCGTTGGTTTTGCGGTGGGAGTTCCCGTTTCTACCTTACTTCTACAGTATTGAAGGACTGGTGATAATCAGATTTTATAGATATATTATTAACTAGAGGCAGATACCCATGGCTTCGTCAGCGACGCATAATTAGATTGCGCAGCGACGAATAAACTACATTGATTAAAATTTGGCGAATGCTGCTTCTTAAATATAAAATATGATGACAGTTGGAAATATTGGAAAGTTTCGGATGCATTATTATTTTAAACGATGATCAAAGGATGTTACGCTTGTTATCAGCCAGCCATTACATTGAAATAGTTTCCATAGCTGTATATGCTATTTTTTTAAACACATTCATTTTATATACATTCACAATATTTTCGGTAGGACCCTCCTCCTCTTACACAAATCCACTAAATGCAGCAGAACGTCTGCGCGTCTATGGCCTCGACATATCTGTCTTAATGCAGGATATCAAATTCATAATATTATTATCGGCAATGACACTACTCAAAAAATATTACCTAATATTATCTGTGGAAAGTGTAAAAACTGAGGCGGTTCCTCCAACCATCTAGTCATGAAAAGGCATAATCACAATTGAGATAGACAAATTTATTTACTGATTTTATGTGAACTTGCGACTTTATGTGTAATGGCTTAAGAAAAACTTAGTCGCATTTTTACATACAAATAATATATTATTAAATGCATATTTTAACGTATAGGTACGAACTCAATTTATAGGTAAATATATTTAAAGAGTTTCTATGTATAACCTGATCTATATAATCGATACATAGAATACCTACCTACCTATTTAGTAGGCGCTTACCTGCCTTGTTGAACTTATTAATTTGACATACTTGTATCGAGTATATCGAACATGATTATACTTAGAAACGAAGGTTTGAGGTCTATTACCTATAAATTTAAAAATATTATAAATTACTCACATGACTCCTTCGCCGTCATGTAAGTAACTTTTATGTCTACATCAAAAAATCATTTCTAAAAAATTATTCTTTAAAAGATTTTTCCAAAACTTAAAAATATCATGAATAATATAGTTTATCCTATAGCGCTATCTTTCGTCAATATAAACTTATGTAATTACCATATTAGGTTTATATACTTTTTAATCCAGACCGAATACTAGTAGAGTTCTTCCTTCATAAAAATGAGCATATCAAGCTTTTTATTTTAATTTAGTGGCTGGCTGATAACGAGCGCAATTTTAAATAATAGAATAAATTCGAAACTTTTCAGTATTTCAATCTGTCAGAATATATTAAGGTTTGTTCATTGTTTTTTGTGATTTTATTTTGCGAGAGGATGAGCCTATTTTTTGAGATGGATCGATAAAGACTGATCGTTCACTATTAACAAAGGGACTCCCATTAAACCTATCTAGCGCAGTCGAAAGCTGTGAACATCATACAAATATCTCCTTTAAACATAATCATTTCCCAATCCACCCACGCGCAGGACGAAATTTCATAGCCATCGTAGAGCCATCAAGAGATTCATTCAAGAGAGCCATCAAGGAAATCATAGAGCTCCTATAAAATGAGAAAAGTATTAGATGGGAGTCAGGTAAAATCACTTGCTGCTTCCTAGTTGGTCATTTTGATAGAATATTTGGGCAATGTTTCGAAAATATTTATTGAATAGGCCCTCAATAAATATCAAACGAAATCTATCTTAAAAATATAATATTCTCAAATAGGTACAAAGATATATTTACAGCGCGTTTCCTACTGTTTACGCATTCTTTGGCAAATGACTCAATAATAAAGAAGAAGAAAATCAGTCGTGGGAGTCAAGAAAAATGACGCCAAATATATGTATCTTCAAAATTTCATATTTTCAGGCACAAATATATATTTGCAGCGTGTTTCCTACGGTTTTAGCATAACTTCGACAAATGATTCCTTAACTAAGGCAGGACAAGAATTTTTTATTTGGATTCGCCGAAAAAATATAGAGAAGGGTAGAGTAGTATATCAAATAAGTGTCATCCATAGCATAAGCAACAGAGCAACCGGAAGAACCTGCGTTTAAAATTACGCAACAGGAAATTACGACCATGCTGCAACGTTGATAATCACCGAATGTACCGTTTTCGCTTCTGTCGAAGTGTTATTACTCAGGTACTTACAAGTAATTGTCAAAACGATCTCTTTCCGAACATGTGGGTTAGGTTACGGAAGAATTGACAACATGTTTGTTTTCGAAATTATGGACACCATCGACCATAGTGTGCAATGTCTGTTTGCAATCTAATTTGCAATATTTGACACTGTACTCTTATATTTTAGTGCCCAGATATTTTTTGTAATTTAATCACCTTACCAATAACTTGATGACTGTGTATGACAACATATGGGCTCCATACACTCGATGCACATTTATTGATACGTCCTACGTATGCTAAAAACAGCGTCTCATAGACAACTAGAGCTGTTAACTACAACGGGCGAACCAGTCACCTCAGGAAGTTTTAACGATATTGATCGGTCGGTCTCCCGTGACGTGAGCGCAGAAGACTTGGAACGAAAACAATCCACAATCTAGTTACGCCACCTGCTCATCAGAGGCCAACGCCTTACGGCGAGGCACTGGGAATGGTAGCCAGCGGGCAGCCTCGCCGCCTTGCTACCAGTTTGAAAGGATATCTCCGTCTGGAATTAACCTTCAGGATACCTCCTAGCTCCTGACTGGTTACAGGATCGAGATGGTTTGCGCGGTCCTCTCCCTTATGAAACGGTAATACGGTGTCTACCCAATATATCGCTGACCACGGCATACCATGCCCGGCTTGTTCACCCGGGATTGGGTGGCCGAATGGTCGTTTCAAGAGCAGTTGCCATAAGGTTAACCACCCCAGCTCTATAGGAAACATTGCTGTTCCCAGACTTCCCCGGCTGTTATTCGGAGTGCACAATCGATTGGCTGACGCCGCGCGGTGCGCAAACCGTCCAGGAGCGCCCGAAGGTTGACTCCTAGGGTAGACTGGCCCGCATGCCAGCGTCCTACCCAGGCTCTCCCTTCTACGTGGAGGCCGCCGGATGGGTGTTGACGCGTGAGTATGATCGACCCTAAACGAATGGGTTTTCGTGGTCAAACTGCAACAGGGCCCATTAGCTCCCTAATGGATTCGTCTTATAGACAGCTATTGATTGGAATAATTACAGCTATTTATTGGAATTGCTATAGTCAGCTCCGTCTTATATACAACCATTGATTGGAAATGTGTACATATCTTGACAGTGAATCATCATATTGTCTTTATTCACTAAGATTCTACATAAGTGGCCCATGTCATCTTCTTTTTTAGGTAGCCTCCGGGGTCTTTGATCTGGTCGCATTGTGGTATGCTATGTCGTTCGGCACCTAACACATACAACGTATATAACATCATAATAATATATCACAAAATAAACTTTTATTATACAAATTATTGTCATGCAATTTACACAATTTTACACGATTTAAATATCCTTCTATGTATATGATTTAGCACTTATTTGGAGGTAACATGCTTTTTTTATCCTTGTATCCTTCGCCTAACGCGTATGAATAAATATATATTATTGTAATTTTTATGACTCCACTGATCATAAATTAGGCTTGTTTGCGCCCAGGCATGTATTTTAGCATGATAAAAGGCTGGCTCCAACGAATGGTTACACCATGTGCTCACCCATGCATTTGGAAATTCGGTTCGCTTGTCAACGAAAACGTTGTAAAGGAAATTATATATTCTTCTTATTACACTGCCGTCTGCGGCAACACATACTTCCCCTCGCATTACTAGTTGCAGTATTCTCTATTTCGAACTTGTTTACATGTCCAAAGTACTAGAATTTCTGTTTTAATGGCACTGAGTACTTCCTCTTTTTACATGACTGCCCAGCAAAAAAGAGTGTAATGTGTTCATTCATGGTTCATATATGTATATTTTCCGTTTTTTTATTGTACCATATCTTCTAAACGCTTGAACCGATTGAGAAGTGTGTGGTACTGTTAGAATTGCTATGTCATCCCACATGTTATAGGGTACCTAATCTTTCCAAATATTAATTAAGTACCTATGTGGCTAAATGTCCAAATGTCAATAAATTAATACAAATATATCGTGTTTAGTGTCAAATGAAATGTCTGATTGAGTACATTCCGAAAATGTACATCAAGCTATATAAATCCTACTACTATCATAAACGCGAAATTTTGTAAGAATGTATGTATGGATGTTTGTTACTCTTTCGCGCGAAAACTACTGAATGGATTTTGATGAAACTTTACAATAATATAGATTACACATCAGAATAACACATAGGCTATAATTTATAAATATAGAGTTTGAATTATCCAAAATATAACGATAAGTGTCAAGTAAGTAGGAAAAAAATCTTGGAGTAAAACGTTAATAATGTATAATGGAAATGTTTATCTTAAATAGTCCTACAAAAAATCCCGCGACAGCATATATCTATATTTCATGTAAGCCATTATCGCCAAAATAGTGAACCATGATTTTCATGATTTTGAATTTGTTAGATTTGTCTCCGTCCCGAATAGCAGAATAATATAAAAACATTGAAAAATTGTCGAAAATATAAAATACTTTATATCATCATTATCACAATTTTCCACCACCACGTGAGTGAAACCGCGGGGCGCAGCTAGTATAAACCAAAAACATTTTATTAAAAAAAACATAACAAAAATAATTATAAATACAATAGTCACTTTCTGTAACTCCAGTCGTGGTTTTTGTTCTTTTTAATATATTGACTTATTTCCTATTCGATTCGTTACTTAAATATTCAATATTTATATCCGTCTACAAAATGCAGACCATTCTTTTGTAAACTTGCATTTCGAAGACTTCCAGTTTCTTACACAGGGTCTGAGTGAGGATACGGCCTTCTATGCTATATAAGAGCGTGGAGAATACGCAGTACCTTGCCGTTCATATTATAATGTACAGTAATAGATTATGACTTCAGAGAAGTTTGTTCATCCTAAAGAAGTTAGCTCTAACAAGTTTCATTCGGATGTTTACTTTGCGACTGTAGTCCAACTGCTAATCTGTGTCAGAGGTACATTTACAATTAAATCGGTCACTTCTTTGCTTGTTTATACGATATACACATTTTGTTTTATTTCTTTTCATTTTTAACCCCTCGTTTTTGAAAACCAATATTGGCAATATTTCTATAATCTACTCCCTACAAAATTTAAACAGCTGGAGGACATAAAATTAAATAAAAAACATCAATGAGATGCTGATAGGCCATCCTTTCTATAATCGGGCCGAATTTGAGGGCCATGATTTTTCAAATATTGTGCCCCTTTAAATTTAAATTACTTAAAAAGTAGAGCCTTATTGTCTGATTATTTTATATGGTCTTTTATCTGTACTTTTAGTTTAAAATGCAAAACGTAGATTTAATTTGATTATTTAACATTTTACTGACAATTTGAATGAAAAATTTTACTACGTATCTTTTCGAATTACTAACTACTTCAAATATTAGGCTTCTATTTTGATTATTTATATTTATAGTTTGACAATCTAGTAGTTAATTCTTGACTACCTATGTATGTTCAGTGAAGAGTAGTAACGAGACTTACTACCTAACCCAATTATTTTGACACGTCCAAGAGCGGTCTTTAGCCGTCAATTGGACACGATGAAAATGTAAATGTAAATTTAAATTTAAATGACCTTATTGAGTAGAGGCTTACAATATAAGGACAATTATAACTCATACTCACTGAACCTCATTTTTATTTTATCTAGCGTGTTTTTTTTTGGTTATATCATGACATTTTATTTTTGATTCTTTTGATTGTTTCGTATGTTTAAACTATTTTTATTTTTTTAAGTTATTCCGAAACAAAACTTTATTCTGAGGTTTATTATCGCATTAAATTTTAATTATATTAGTAAAATATTTTTTGTACCAACCTTTTTCAAAATGTTGATACATAACCTAATTTTGTACCTACTATTATTATAATTTGCGTCTTTTTATTATCGTTGAATGTCTACGCAATCATGTTGAAAAAAAAATAAATATTGTACGCCTAAAAGACAGGTTGTTCGGAACTGAATAAATTGTAAAACTCCATGTTACTACACCACAATCACAATAAAATAAATTTAATTTAATTTAATCAAGATAGGGAATTGTGAGGCTGTCAATCTATCTGGGATAAAAAAAATATTACATTGTGGAACAACTTAATATTCGTTCCTTTTAAATATAAGGCAATACAAAAAATACAATAACTGTTATTATAATATTATTTATTTCTAATCGATTTATGATACCTTATTATCTCTTATTTACCCTTTATGCATGCCTAGAGTGTTTTTGTTAATATCAGCGTCGGCGGTATTCCATGGCCACCTTAACAGTTAACAGGGCGAGCTTCCAGTCGTTCGATGCACCGAGATGTTATCGTCTTTGAATTAATACTTTTTACGTTCGTGGCGGCGGCGCATCGGATCTTTTTTATAGCTTTTTTATATGTATTTGATGCCTCCGCGCTGAAGGACGACAATAATTATAATTGATATCAAGATAGTTATGAAGACATTAAAACTTTACAGAAAGCCGAGCTGTGGCAGTATTTATGATGATCTGACCTGAAGTCTTTTCTGAATCATGGGTATTAAATACGGCTGGTTGAAGCGTTATATAAATAAAGCTGGATAAGGATTTGTAAACGTAATCATAAATAGCAGTGTTATGTTTTAGATGCATCTAAAAATGTACAGGCTTTCCCACTGGTAAAATTCAAATTTAATATAGCAAAAAGGAAAACTGTCGTAGTCTGGTAGAAATCATGGCTGATTCCAGACATATTTATGTTTGGTAAAAATAGTGCACCGCTGTCGAACGATTCAAGGAATTCTTGAACACATGCCTAAAACCTTGCTAGGTATTATATGTTTATTTTAAATAAAAACTTTTTATTTTAAATAAAAAAGGCGAGCTTATTGCCTAACAGCAATGTCTATCAGCTAACCTGTAGCTTAAATTTATAATATATCTATTACTTTAGGTAATAAATATTTTATCACATAATATTAAACATGTACATAAATACTCATAAATTCACATTCATCTACATAAATACACAGACACACACACACTTACACACAACTCAACTCAAACACAACCTCCCACCGACTTCATGACTCTCCGAACAAACATAAACAAAAGTACACTATTCTCAAGTTATATTTATTATTTTTTAAATTAACAAATGAGATAACATTCCTAAAATTTAGCTACTTGAAATAAATTAAATTGAAATAAATCATGAAAACATTAAATATTTTAATTATAAGTAATTTATTTGTATAAATATTACATTGGTTATAATAAAATATTTTTTTTTACAAAATATTAAAAATACATCTCAATAGTTTCAAACCGGGAAATATATAAATGGTATATATTAATCGACATGGATAAGTTATATTACTATTCTAAGTCTTAAATACTCTAAACCTATGAAGTTAACTAAAATTAATTTCAAGGTTCTCGAATTTAAAAATTTACGACACATCTTGTGAAATATAATCCAGTAATGGAAAGAGATGGCTTATAATTTAAAGTTCTTGTAAGTCGCCGGAAAATATCCTTATAGTGTGAAACTGAAAATAACTCGTGCGGACGCTGTTCACAGCGAAAGAGTTCATCCACTTCTTTTCCAACTTTCAAATTAATTACGAGGCGAGGCTAAAGGAAATTTGTCTTCGGCATCTCGCTTAAATTTGTACCACCTTCAGAAGGTAGCCTTAAATTTAGATCACTACCAGCGCTTTTAAGTCGGTTCTGCGATGCTGATAATATATTTATGGCAACTCGAGTTTGCTCAAGTTATAGTAAAAAGTGCTGGGTATATAACGCATAAACCAATTTAGAAAGTGCTCAGAAGCAGTTTTACCCTTCCCTTCTTCTTCAATTTTTAATACCTACTCTGCTGTTGGATGTATGTCTCATCAATTTTCGCTACCATCGCTTCGCTCATCATCGTAAACCGCAGGAAATATGCAAATATATTTTTTTCATATCTACCAAAATGCCTCATATTGTAGTTGTATACCAGAAGGTCACATCATTCATTTAATTACGTCTAATTAAAGTGACTCCCTGGTATAAAACTACAAAATGAAGAAGTTTTGGTAAATATAAAAAAAATACATTTGCATATTTCCTGCAGTTTACGATTCCCCCCAGCCCGCGACGCGAAGCTTGACAAGCATGGACTTAATAATCGGCAATTACTGAACTCGTAAGTTCTCTCTAGACGATCAAGCATGATTGTCAAGCTTCGCGTCGCGGGGTGCGAGGGGATCGTAAACCGCAGAAAATATGCATATATATTTTTTTAATATTTCCCAAAAATGCCTAATTTTGTAGTTTTATACCAGGCAGTCTCGTTAATTAAAAGTAATTGAACGAATGAGGTGATTCCCTGATATAAAACTACAAAATTAGGCATTTTGGGTAAATATAAAAAAGAGAAAATTCGTTTTTCTTGCGGTTTACGATCCCTTCCCAGCCCGCGATGCGAAGCTTGACAAGCATGCTTGATCGTATAGAGAGCCCTTTACTTCAACTTGGGAGAAATGAGGCTGAAACGATTAAATTATACTTATTAACTATATTAAAATAAACTTCTTTACAATATTTATATTGTACATTGTATAATACATTTCATAATATTTATTTATTTATTTGTCCTAAAAATTTCTTTTTCTGATATTTTATACATGTTTAAATTCTCCGATCAGGCTATTTTGACATTTTTATTACATATTTTATTTTAATTACCTGTTTTTACTGTTTAATATACTTTTTGTGTTTTATAATTATTGTAAAAGTGCGCACATATAAACCAATCATAGCCATACATGGGTATATCTTAGTACGGGCTGATGCTTATTTAGGGAGACTGCAATGTAAACAATTGAAATGACATTTATTTTTTTAATTAATAAATGATTATTATAATATAGAGGGAATGTGCGGCCACCGTGGATCATAAGTAGGTCACTGTTATCTGGGACAAGAATGCTATACTGCAGATATTTGGCAATAGGAAGGAAGAGCGACTCATTGAAAAATATAATTTATGCCAAGTCGACCATCAGTCCGACTGAGCGAACCGGATAGCCGAGCTGATGGTTTGGAATTTAGGCTGCGGCATTAGAGGACAGCTTCGATGCCTGCACAGGGGTAAAGGACCGGGAACGTGCGAGGGGGAAAGAAGCCTCTCGAGAGGACCTGGGTATGGCACCCGTCCGTTCTTAGGACGATACCTATATGATATGATCGTAATTTTACTCAGGACTTCTCGAGACGCAAGAAGGTAAGACGCGCGTTCTGGGAACTTGTTTCCGGGCTCATCGAGTCGCTTTCTCTCCTCAAGGGGAGAGCCCGGACCACTGCAATACATTTTTTTATTTTTTTTTATTTATATATTTATTTATTTCATTAGCAAATCAACTTAACAGTTTATACCAATCCGTTGATATGCAATATACACATAATAGATATAAAAATAATAGAAGTTTAAATAAGCATTAAATACAAATACAGGCATTAATACTTGTCGAACATAGCGCATTTATGTAACGCAAAGCACGGGTAAGCAGACTCCATCGACTTAGGTTGGTGTGCGAGGACGGCTCCGCAAATAGATTATGAGTGCGAGCACGATTTTATTATTATCTAGACCACAAAAAATATATATTGAAGCCTTTTGAGGGAAAAACAAACTTAAATATACATAGGTAGGTACTTACCGATTAAGTTCATCACAAGTTTTGAACATTTGAACTATTAATCCTACTAATATTATAAACGCGAAAGTTTGTATGTATGTATGGATGTTTGTTACTCTTTCACGCAAAAACTACTGAATGGATTTTGATGAAACTTTAAAATAATATAGCTTACACATCAGAATAACACATAGGCTATAATTTATAAAGATATATGGTTTTCTATCATCATTATCACAATTTTCCATCACCACGCGGGTGAAACCGCTGGGCGCAGCTAGTATTATATATTTTGAAGATAAAAAATATACCTTGATAAATATACAATGTAAAACTTAAAATACAGGTTATGACTTTTTTGCCACATCTACTCTAATATACGCTTCGGTCAAATATTTTATTGGTGGACCTTTCTTGGCGGATATCATTCCCGTCATCAATTTTCCTAAAATTCGCAAAATATTACCCTGTCGCCATTTCAGTCACTCCAATGTCAACTTTCGAGAATGAACGAGAAAAGGAAACTCGAGACGGCGTCTGAATGCGTTTAAAAATCGCAGAATACATTCCGGCGGCATTTTCATCGTCCTTATCTCGCTGGCTTACATGTGAAAATGGCCCGACTTTAGTATGTCTGATATCGAAACGCTCTCGCAACAGGAAGCCATTAAGATGAGAAAATGCTATTGAAGTCATATCGCGCCCATTCTCACGTACATTCCCAACGATGATTGTTACGCGTCATTTCGCGTTAACGTTGAGCCACGTTTGAGGCAGCCCTTGCGGCACATAGTAGTCTGTGGCTTGCTTTCTGCCCAGCTTGTTTAAAGTAACCAGAAACCGTTGAATGTATTAGTTCCTATATCGTTGATAGGTACACTGGAAAAAAATATCTATTTATCTCCTGGCCAAAGGAAAAGTATTGTGAACGCGCAAAAATTTTTTTTCGAGATAAAGACGGAAATATCTATTTTGACCCCACCTGAGACGACCTGGATCATTTCCAGACTGAAGTCTGTCTGTGAGTCTGTGTGTGTTTGTGTGTGTGTATGTGTGTGTTTGTGTGAGGGTGTGTTTGTGTATTCCTCTATGATAGCGCCTAAACGCTTCATCCGATTGAGCTAAAATTTGGCATGTAGGCATCATTCTGTCATAGCAAGAGTTGCAATCGGTCATTGTAGCTAAAATCGGTCCACCAGGGGGCGCGCTAGTCATACTTCAATCTCGAAATATTTCAGTTGTATACTTGAAATTCGTAACAGAGATGCCTTGTTGGACCGCAGACCTAGCACACCGTTGTGAACTGAAATCACGAATTCAAAGTCCGGGATAAGAAAACACTACATATTTTTTTGAAAAAAACACCATTTTATTACCCCTGAAAATACTACGAATTGGCGCGCGTATGGCCGTTGGGATGGTGCGGCGGAAGAAGGAAGGGGGGGGGGGGTTTGGCGGAAAGTTTGCCTACTTGCCGGTAAAGTATTGGGGTGAAAACGATTTTTTTTTCTTGATAAAACGGCGTAATGTGAACAACCCCTATAATAATTCCTATTATGTACAACAAAAATACCTAAGTTCTGAAAAGCAAGTTCATTTAATAAATAATAATTCTCATTTTGCCTATCTCCATAAACACGTATGATTACTTATGGAAAAAAATGACTATCTACGGACTGGATCATTTCTGCCCGAACTATAT
Source organism: Micropterix aruncella (assembly GCA_944548615.1). Classification (NCBI taxonomy): domain Eukaryota; kingdom Metazoa; phylum Arthropoda; class Insecta; order Lepidoptera; family Micropterigidae; genus Micropterix; species Micropterix aruncella. Next base: position 13,406,999 of record OX155957.1, on the reverse strand, counting down.
ACCTATAAATAAAATAAAATACAAACGGAGTTGCCATGTAATTCACCGACCGGGGTCAGGCCCATCATGATACTAATTTTTACTTTTCTGGGGGTGAGCAGTGGATTCCGGACTAACGACTGGCTGTGGTAGGTTTAGGACAGCTGTCTTGCCACATTAGAGCGTACACCTTACCACCCATTCACTCCCCCTTCGAAGCCTTAGAATTTGAGATGCGCAAATCGCGGTTTCAGATAGTTTTTCTAGGAAAGAGTTCATAATTTTTTTGGAAAGACCAAGATCTTTAAAGAGGCGAAACAGAGATTTAGCTGGCAGGCCACGCGCGCCAACTTCCACCGCATAAAGGTGAACAGTGAAGCCGTTCTGAGTGACGGCATTTGGGAGACCATGGTATTTATTTAATTTGTACTCGTGGTCTTTTGGGATATTTGATTCTCATGGAACAGTTAATTCTACGATAAGGGCCACCTTCCGAGATAGAGAGTAAAGACTTATATCTGGACGGAGAGCTGTGCATTCGAGACTTTCAGGGAATTTATACTTCTTTGAGACCGAATCGACCTCCAGAATCCAATCTGAAACTTTTTCGATTATTGAGAAAGGTTTTGTAGTTAAATGTTTTTGCCTTTAGAGTCATCCCGCACAAACTGTATTGGGGGTTTGGAGGGTAGTGTCAAACCCTTGTTGGCACGAGCCACTGAGAGGCTAATTACCTCGCGAATAACAGCGAGGACTTTGTCATGGCGGTAAGTGTACCGTCCTTAATCTAAGAGTTTACCAACTTGTCTTGCTTCTGTTAAAAGCGAGAAACCATATTCTCGCTTTTATAGGTTAGCCTTTGTAGCAGTGAATTCATGATGGGTAAGGATGTTGCTATCTATACCACAGTATGCCGAGTTTGATCTATACAGTGTCATCAACATAACGTAGGTTGGCAATCCTCTTGTTACCAATGGCGATACCGCCCTTCGAGTTCATGTTTCAAATAATAATTATATTATATTTAATATAGTTCGTTGTAATATATAATTATTCAAACATTTTCTCGGTATCTTCGGGGATTTTCTGATAATTAGAGGGCGAACTCTCTCCGCTTTTTCATTAGCGTATTCCGGTCGGAAGAAACTTGATTAATTCGGACAAATGCAGTCGATCCACAGCAGCTAGCTAGCTTTCTTCCGAAGCAAATTGAACGAAGACGGTTTTAATTAAAAAGCTTCGATCAAACGTAAGTTCTTTTTCCTTTTTGCTTGTACAGAAGTAAACTTAATCAGCCTTGTTTTGGCTCTAATTCTATTTACGTATTGTGAATTGTATTATATTTTATTTCCTATTCCGATATTATTGGTTATCTTTGATATAACGTGTACTTTAAAGTTGAATGTAAATAAAAGTTATCCCGAATTAATATATGTATTCATTTGTTTTTTGCTAAGGCAAAATATAAAGTACACAAAATATGAAGCAGACAAAATATAAAATAGGCTCCGGCATCTGAAGGCAGCATTTGGCCGTCCCAGGTAACCGGGCTGTGGAACGCTCACGTTGATATTGAGGGTCCGCGATTCGCACCCACGTAGTCCACTTGCCTCATAGAAGCAGAGTAGTGTCTTGAAATTATATTTTAGGGTCGTAAGCATTTCGTTAGGATTGGAATAAGGGACTCCTAATAGTTTTAGCCTTAATTTGGCTAGAGCGCTTCCCTCCCACAAGATAAGTAGAACAGAAACATCTTTCATGGTTGTGAGATGTTTATTCAGGACAATATATCCTATCAGCGATACTTTAGATATACCTATTTGCGAAAGGCGGCTTTATGAGGGTTTTAGACTGTTTCATTCCGGCGCCTACCTCCAGTAGATTTTCAGTTTTTTATGTAGCCACATTTTGTTCACTAATTTCAGGAGACAGTCTGATATGCCTATGGCTGATTCTGGTTCCAGGAAGAGTTTTCAAGACCCTTAGCTGGCTAAGGCAATGCTTTCCTCATTTCCCTGTATAATGATGTTTCTCGGTACCCACGCGTTACCGTATTTATGAAGAGTAGTTCAATAAGCATTCTGAGGATATCCTCGAGTTTAGTGTTTTCATGGGCGCTTTGCTGTCAGTGCATATGTATGTAGTCTGGCTGCCATATTGCCTCTTCGGGTTTCCATGCACGCATCTATTAATGGCAAAAACTTCGGATTGAATTACTGTTGCATGTTTCCCTACATCATTGCTATTTGGCCCTTGGTCCTTTAATCCAGCGCCTGTTCTCTTATATAAGTACCTACTAAACTCGACATTATCACAATATAGAAAGGAATCATTCACCCACACATAAATAGTGTATTGTTGCAGATTTGGGTACCTACTAGACCTGTGTTCATTGATCCTGTTTCCGTAAACCTAATTCGTGTATTTGCGACGTTCGGAAATCTTTCATTTAAATCGCAAAAAATGGTATTCATAAACAAAATTCAGAACAAATTTAGTTTAAAAACTACAAATGAGCGACTTTCAATCGTCACAAGTACACAACACTCTGTTGGCGCAAAAGCTATTTTTTCCTATTTTTTTTTAACAAACAAATACCTAGTAGCTGTACCTTCAAAATATTATATACGTATGGGAAAAGTATAAAAATGCGCGGTTACCAACGGCCTTAAAGCCAATTTCTTTAGAACATTAGTTATTTTCTAAAGAATTGTAAACCAACCTATCTTAGTAAAATAAACAACCATCGGGTGCGGGTTACATTGGTTACAGTTCATAAAAGAGATAGCATAGTTTTCTAACGTTTAAGTGAAATAAAAATATCGATTAGGTAGTTCTCAAGATTAACAAAAATAATTAGAATGCGAATACACTTAATAATTTTAGAAACTCCATACATGTCTGTATCTACAAATAAAACTGCCGAAGATGTGAATTTTATGACTTCATTAATGTCCTTCGCATAAAATATTGCCGAAATAAAACCTGTATGTATAATATGCGTTACCAATAATGATTTATATTGAAATATGTCTGAAAAGAGCTTGATAGCTTGATACATCGTTATATTCAACATGCTTTAAGGTTGGTGTACCACGCGATTATCTTAGCGTCAGATTCAGAAATAAAATATTTTAACCTCGTTTGCGCGCCATATAAACCCGAAAAACATCATTTCGTAGGATCAAAATTGCTGAAATATTACACATTCCTTAACTTTTATTATAAGCAGATAGGCAATAGTATATTCAGCTTAAAGCCTCATTTTGTTTTCTTTATAAAGTCCAAAAGACTATGAGAATTACATTTTGAAAATCAAGAAGTTCAAAAATGCTTTTGCTGGTATCATATTCTCGCTATATTAAAATATGTATCAACAAACGTTACCTAAATATGTTACATTGAGATTAAAGAATCTATAAACCCATAAATCGAAGATCTTTTAAAATGAATTTAAATTCTTTTAAAGAGTTTGTACAGCAATTCCACAGAAAAATACAGTGCAATACAATACAATATGCTACTCCAGTAGGTTGTTATTATTATACAAAATAGCTAGCATTACATTATTAAAATCGTAAATATCATCCAGATAACTGAGGTACAAAAATAATAAAATAACGATAATAATATCAGAATCGCAATTAAGAAAATCAGATAAAGAAATGAAGAAAAAACCATTGCAATCATGTGCATTGCCAAAGAAGATGATAGGTAAGCCAGATGATGTACCGATATTTTTGCATGGCCTTAATTGAAGATGAGGAATAGATTTTTATACATAGGCGGTACAGAGTGTTCTGGGGCGAAAAGCGCAGCAGTAGTATAAATGATGGCTTATAGAAATTCTTCTTTGTCAATGACATTTTTCTTTGAGGCAGCAGGAGCAAGCAAATAAATATGTCTGCCGGTACTAACACTCGAACATTTTAAGTATAAGCTGGCCACACAAAAAACAAGGTCGACGGAAATCAACGGCTGCTACTTTCAGATTGTACTTGGGATTTAATGTTTCTACGAAAATTCGTAGATTACTTAGAATTCTAGGAAGGGTAACTACCCTTTCTAAATGCCTCTAGTTTGTTATCTAGCCAGTTTGGTCAGGTTGTTCTTTTTTTATATAATAAAGTAATCCACATTGCAAGCGGTTTAATGTCAAACGTCAGGTGGTGAATGATCTGGCAACCTTCGGGGAGCCAAAGAAAAGCGGCAGAAGACCACCGAAATTAAATCCCACTGAAACGTCTTGCGAAGTGACAGCTGGATTTCCATACTGATTAAAAGCGAGGTGCTGACAAGTTATTATTTTCCAGTGGCAGTTCAATGTCAAGGCCACATTATAAAATTTTGCCCGAACCAAAATATTTTATAAAAAAACTACTCTCTCGACAGTATTCCGGTATACTTAACAGAGACGACCACATACGAGAACTAGGGGTTACACATTTTGATTAAAACATTTTCCGAGCTTTACCACTATCTATCGAAAATTGTCTTCGACATCCGAAATCCTTATTATTGCTCTACACGCCACTGATAAGATCGGCACTGCAGTATGAGTTAGTAATTCGGAACCAGTTTTATAATGTTCACAGTGACAGCATAGAACGAGTTCCAAAGGAAATTCACTCGCATGCTGTCGAGCAACGGGTGTTCTGTGTATTAGAGCAAATGTGAACCAGAAAGTGTATACGAAAGCGGCTTTGCACCTTAACTTTATAGATTTAAAACAAAGCAGAACCGTTAATAATTTAAAGTCGCTTCATAAGCTGCTACACTATCGGATACACAGCCCAGCAAGTCTAGGAAATTATCAAATTCGTTTGCCACCGCTACTAACGAGTAGCTGTAAACATTTTCTATTATCGTCTACAATATATCGTGTAGAAATCTCATTAAAATCTCGTATTTTTGATATAACGTGGGAAAGGTCAGACATATTTAATGACTTTCTGAATTTAACTCAAGAAACAATCAAATCCATTCTATATCATCTTCCTTAACTTTTACGTAAGTGTCATATTGCTGTATTATATTAAATTACATAATATAATTATTTTTATACATAATATTTTATTGTACTTCCTAATCACTATCCATATCCCTTTTTTTCAATACATGATTTTTTTGCTTTATAAACATTATTGCTTTATAACATTTTTTGCTTTATATCCATTTTTCACATCTGCTATTATCATGATTATGTTATTTATATTAAATAGTGACTTCAGAATATAATGACTTCCTAAAAGTTTTCGAACGCACCAGTCATTCGATTCCCATTGATATACTTCAAAGGCAATAAATACAAGGGGATCTTTTGAGATAAGTAGCATTTATATGGAGCGTGGAGTGGTGTTAACTACAACGGGCGAAACCGTCAACCCAGGAAAGTATAACGATATGTAATTGTTCTTTCAACGCGGGCTGAACGAAGAGTCTTGGAGATGTAGACATTCCCTATTTAGCTCCGCCAAATGGCCCGCGAGAGTCCAAACCTTACTACAGCCCGGCACCGGCTAGCTAACCCAACAGGATGACCAAGCGCCAGTGCCGGATTTCTTCGTCTTGGTATTGCCGGATTTCTACGTCCTCTCGACTGGTTACGGTTGGAGGTCGCTTGCGCGGCCCTCTACGTTATGTTAGCGGTAATTCGGATCGAGTTTATAGCGGACCACGGTGTCCTTTACCCGACTGTCCACTCGGTGTCTGACATAAGTTCAACAACCACTCCCGCTCCATAGGAAACGAAGTCATTTCCAGACAACCTCGGTTATATAATGTAATTTATTAAAAAATAAATAATACTTTTATTAGTAAATTCAGTTTTTTTTTAATAAATTTAGTTTAATAAAAAAAAGTTTTACTATTTGTAGATATACTGTAAAAATAAAATTTTAAAAATATATTTAATTGGATTACCGATTCTAGACTACATGTAACAGCGCGACGCAATTCACAGTTACGACATTCTAACAACGTTGTGTAAACAAAGGAAAACAACCACAGATATTTTTGAAATCACACTATGGCTGCAATTCAAGGTGAGTCAGCATCAGACACAGTCCCCAAAGAAGAAGAAGATGCTAGTCGCGCTATTCTTTTTCATACTTTCGCCTGTGACCACTAAGTTTTAACACAAGTGCGGCAAAGCATGACGAATCGGCAAAGAGGAAAGTTAACACTTGCCTGTAAATCACGGCGAAGCGGCCAAGTGAAAACACTAAGAGAATTGAAAGAGTTAATAAATAATAGAGCTCCCAAGCCGCTCGGGTCCAAATATAAAGTGCAGCCGGACGTCGGCCGCTATCGAGAGGAGTGTCGCCAGGGGAGCTTATCGTGGTACAAAATGTATGGCCGCCGCGGACTACCCGACTGCCGGATGTGTTCGGGGACTATGAAAGAAGGAAATGACCGCGGCGGGCGAGAGAGAAGGACGTTGTTTCAGTGTCGGTCATGTGATGAAACCTAGTGGAAAGGGAAATTTAGTCTGCAGAAGAAAATACTTTGTTTGTTCTGCTTTGCGTTTTTGCGTTTTAAAAATGAGGAAACAGCACTATACATCCACGGATTTTGCGGGATATGGAAGGGAAAATCGGAAGCGACAGACTTTTCCGATTTGATTTTACCAAGAATTTCCGAGTCAAGAATCTGCGGGATGTTGAGATTGAGGAAATTCAAGGAAAGGCATCCGGAAAATGCCACTATTTTTTTTTATATCGGTCATTTTTCGGAAATTCCGAATATATCCGGTTCGTGCCCTTCATGGGTTTCATGGGATGTTCTATGCATTTTTTTCTCATGCACTCCTCTTGAGTTGTGGAATAGTTAGTATGTCGCTGTTAGGTTCAAAAATTAGTTCAGTATGCTGTCGGTTTCAATGCGTCGATTCCCACCTGTCTGTCTACCTGTTGTTAGTCAGGTGTGAGCGCGTGCTTGTTTAAATGCTACACGTGGCATCCCCAAAGAATGTATTCCACTCTGCCCTTCATCTCTCATCAAGACTTTATGCATTTCTCTCGAAACTTAGTCATACAATATTTGAGAGGAAGTATAATAATGTTCCAATCGGAAATATTCATACTTTCGATAATAAAATCCGCGAAAATTGGAACTGAATTACGGCTAGCATCAGTTAGGGCCACGCAAGCGGCTTCTAATATAGTACGAGACTCGAGGACGAACAAATCGGGCCAAATATGGTAGTGACGGCGAGAGATGGGCCCGCTGGTTTCACTTTTTGCCTCACTTTTGTGCCTCGCGGTAAACCGCTGGACTCTCACGGGACTGATGGCGTAGTAAGCTGGCGGACAGTGTTGTTCCTAAGTCTCTGTGTTCACTCCATGGGAGAAAAAATGATCTTATATCGTAATAACTTCCTAGGTTGACGAGTTCGCCCGTAGTAGTTGACAATTCTCAGTGGTCTTTGATCGCTCGTTAAATCGTTAAAACTTCCTGAGGTGATGGGCTCGCCCGCTGTAGTCGACAACCCTAGTTGGTCTTTGATTGCGCTAAGATACGTCTGCTCCCAAATGTACGAAAGCGCCGTCGAAGTATTGAGATACGCAGCAAATTAAGGAATCGAGGAACCGATGACTACGAAAAAGACAACGAACCCACGATTAGGAGGTAGCCTCAGGCATGTGAGAATCGAAGATCTGCAGGTCGATCTTTCTCAGCATTATTCCACGAACGATTCGGTCGGCCGCTTACGCCTGTCACCCCTCACTTCAAACGAAAGCCGGACTAAGAGTCATGAGTTTCATAAGGTTCATGACTGAGATCCATTCGAAAAACAAAGATTCATGAGCAAGCGTTCTCCTTTTGCGCGTGTTATAGAAGAACATGGAAACTCACAGGATTAAGGATTATTTTCGAAGTTATGATTCTGGACCCAGGCCTCGGGATAATGCAATGGCTTCGTCGCTCTCCAGGATTTGAATATGCCTAAATGACATGGAAAGGTAGGCATACCTATCCCGTCTTTAAGACGCGCTTTATGGCTTGTGGCTCTATGACCAGATGTGGCTCTTTTTTTATTAATATAATACTAGAATGAGAAACAGCGCAATGAATTCAATGATGGTATTTTTTAAAAATATATATTTTGTTTGTCATTTGCAATGGTCCCATGAATTTTATAATGTCACGCCTTTCAATTTGTGGTAAAATCTCAATCCATTGGCATTTTACTACTTCAAATACAAATTAAACGGAACTTTTCTGTACTAAAATAAATTTTCAAAGTCGTACGCGTCGTAGCGTGTTGAGCGCGCTAATGCCGAAAGCATTCTTATATATCAAACGTCAATTGAACGACTTTTATTTACCTTGCAATAAATACGTTTGGGTGAATTCTGGAAGGGTATTTATTCGCAAGGATGACAAATTAAAGCCTATCATTATTAATTTTGAGAAAACTTTTTTAGATTTAACGAAACACGTTTAACGACATTTTTTTATTATATTCCGATTGAATTTTATTTTATTGACACTCCGATATGTATCAATCAAATCTTATTTTTATTATTCTCAATTTTATTGTTGAACATTTTATATTTAATTTTATACTATATTTCTCTATCTATAATACATTCGACATTTTTTAAATTAAGCAAATTATCTCAATTATTATTATACGACTATATACATTTTGATTGCTTAATAGCAAATCGTATTACTATTATTAAATTAAAATATCAAAAATCAATGACTTCCAAAAACGCATCAATTTATCAGTGGTTTTTACATCGCAATTCGCAAATATTGTCGCGTATTAGCCATTGCACAAACTTAATTCCTCAATATCCAACAATTTGGCACATATATAACCCTTTTTTATTAGAAGTTTTTACTTCTCATAAAAGTAATGGATCTAATTAATCTTTTCGATTATAACCCGCGCGATGAATCCCACATTACATCAGAAGTTAGTACCTGCAGACGGCTAATATTAGGGGAGTGCTCGCTTAGAATGCTCTGCTTAAATATCAGAAGTCTACACAAAAACATGGATAGCCTTATGGTGATGTTGCAGGAGCTGGCCGTTAATTTTGATCTCTTAATTTTGACAGAGGCATGGATTGGCAACTATTTTATACCGATAGCATTACCAGGATACACTTCATTTTACACTAAATTTAATTATTCGCAGAACGATGGAGTAGTTGCTTATATTAGTGACAAATTTAATGGCAAATTATCAGTAAATGAGGTTCGACTGAACGGGGCAAACTGTTTAAACATACAACTAAATAATGAAATAAATATTATAGCACTCTACAGAAGTCCCTCGACACATAATATATCACCATTTTTGATAACCTTAGATGATCTACTAAAAACGCAACATTGTCAAAAACATTTAATTCTGACTGGAGATTTGAACATTTCAATCAAAGGCAAGAAACATCCTCAGGCCGATGACTATCTGGATTTGCTTACTGTTCACGGTCTCAGATGCTTAGTAACCGTCCCGACACGAGAAATCCACACTTCTAGCAGCTGCATTGACCATATTATGTGTCGGTCAAATAACCCTTCTTGTACTGTTATATATCAAACCGCTATTACTGATCACCATGCTTTATTATTTAAACTTTTGGGTCATACAATTAACTCTAGGAAAGCCACAACATCAATAACGAAAAATACAGCTGATTATGAAAACATCAAAAAAACAATTTCCAATACTGATTGGTCGCAAGTCTATAATGCCCCAGATGTTAACATGGCATCTCAAATATTCGTTAATGAATTGACTGGTATAGTAATTAAAAATAGCTCTACAAAAACCGTTAAAATTCAGCATAGCCAGAGAATATTAAAGCCTTGGATCACAAAAGGTCTAATTTTTTGCATTCGTCGACGAGATAAGCTTCACCTAGCATCGCGACGTAATTCTGACAATTTATTATTAAAGGACAAAGCGAAAAAGTACAGAAACTTATGTAACAAAATAATTCATAACACCAAAGTAAGGTATTATAAAAATAAAGTCATTGAAGCTAATAGAGACCCAAAGAGTCTGTGGAAAATCATTAATGAGGTTGGAAATAGAACCAGTCCTAAACATTTAATCGATTGTATAAATACAAATTCTGAAATATTAAATATTGATAAAACTCCACAAAGACTAGCAGACTATGTAAATTATTATTTCGCTGGCGTTGGTTCAAATGTGGCCACAAATATAATGAAAAGGTGTGGGACTGCGAGCACAAGTCCATCCCTTACAACAAATAGACTACCAGTATCTTTGTATTTACGAAGGACTACGCCAAGAGAAGTTGCGGATGTAATATCATCTCTGAAAAATAATTCCTCTGCGGGTACTGATAATCTAAATGCACTCATTTTCAAATCATCGAAACACATCCTATGTGGGCCTATTGCGCATATAATCAATGCAAGTTTTAAAGAAGGAATCTTTCCATCAAATCTAAAATGCTCAAAAATTATACCCATTTTCAAAAGCGGCAATAAAGATGAAATTATAAATTATAGACCAATCTCACTGCTAAGCAATTTATCTAAAATAATAGAAAAAATCGTCAAAAGAAGACTTTTAAAATATCTGGCAGAGAATGAGATTTTGTCTAAAAACCAATTTGGTTTTCGTGAGGGCATGGGCACAACAGACGCAATTGCGAAGGTGACAGATGCAATATATGATAGCCTGGACAAAGGTAATAAATGCTTGGCTGTGTTCCTAGACCTTGCAAAGGCTTTCGATACGGTATCGCATGAAAAGCTACTTATGAGGTTGAGAGATGTTGGTTGTGAGTCCATCACGCTAAACTGGTTTGAAAGTTACCTGACAGACAGAAAACAAATTACATCGATAAAAAATGTCACCAGTAAGCCAGAATCCATATCATTTGGTGTTCCACAGGGTAGTGTTCTTGGACCTATTCTATTTCTAGTTTATATGAATAAACTGTGTGATCTTGTCGGTAAAACAGTATCCTTTGCAGATGACACAGTAATTCTATTTGAAGGCCATAATTGGAAATATACTTTTAGTGAAGCTAATAAAGGACTAAATACTGTAAGGGAATGGCTGGATAATTCTTTACTAAGTCTTAACATAGATAAAACTAAAGTAATTCCTTTTAGTATCAATATGAGAGGCCAACCGTCATCGGACCATATCATTAAAATACATACTTGCAATGATCAAAGTCATTGCAGTTGCCCGTCGCTGGATAGGGTAGAATCCATTAAATACCTAGGAATAATTATAGATAATCGTCTAAGGTGGCAGGATCACATCGAGTTACTAGCTTGCAAAATCAGAAAATTGGCTTATGTCTGTAAAGAGGTGAGGAATGTCTTTAGTCCGGGAACGCTAAAAAGCGTTTACTATGCACTTTGCCAAAGCCTTCTGTGTTATGGGATAATTGGCTGGGGTGGATGCGCACAAACCATCATGTCTCCCCTGAATGTTGCACAAAAATGCATTTTAAAAATTGTTTCGCGGAAACCGTATCGATATCCTTCAAAGGCACTGTTTAAGGAGTACGAGGTTCTGGATACTATACAATTATATTTAAAAACTGCATTATCATATTTAAAATTTAATACAAAATTGATCGCTACCCAAAAAATAATCAATACTAGAAACTCCTGTAATGGGAATGTAATGATACCCAAAATGAAAACCACGTTTGGACAACGATCTTTTCGATTTTGTGCCTCAAGATTTTTCAACGCCCTTCCGGAAAACATTAAAACTGAAGAAAATGGGAAACATTTTAAAAAACTATTGACTGCATGGTTTTTAAAAGAGGAAAATCAACACATTAAGAATGAATTAAAGATAATTATTTAGTTAATAATTGCGATAAGAATATTTAAACATACGTTTTTTTTTTTTTTTTTTTTTTGATATTTTAATTCTTCAACAATTTGTACCTACCTATTTATTATTTTATTTTATTTCATTTAATTTAATTACGTATTTGATTACAATTCCATTTTAATTATATTTTGCGATTATTTGTTTGATTTAAGTTTATATATTTATATTTCTGATGATTATTATTATTATTATTTAGCAATAGTTTAATTAGTCTTAATTTAATTTAATTTAATTTACATAATTTTAACATTAAATATTGAGATACTTTCCATTTTTATAAATTGACAAAAATACGAAATTATATCATTCTAAAATTATTCATTTCTATTAAGCAATTGATATTTTAAAAATTGACAATCAATTTGCATTTTTATTACATCTGATTATTCTAATGGTAATTTTGTTTTATTTATTATTTGGATTAGATTTAGTTTTATTTTATTTTATTTTTATTTTAAAAAAGATTTGAATTTTCTATTTTTAATTTAATTTTTAGTAGACTATATTAATAATTAGTTTCATAAGTAATCATAATCATAATCATAATCAAGTAATCATAATGCACAAAGAAAATTGCTCAAGTCTGCCTTAGAACAGGCTCAGGCCTAGTTAGGCGACTTTCGGTCATAACCATGTCTCAGTCACAATAAGAATCAGTTTTCTGCTATTGCCTCATTTACATACAATGTGACATGGTAAAATGTAATAGTTAAATTTTGTAATACCTACTCTAAAAAAAAAAAAAAAAAAAAAAAAATGTTCGTTAGTTTGTTTAGGTCAAATATTGCAAGCTTTTAGAGCCACTTCCTCCGAAGTTTAAATTTTACATGTTGGTTCAATTCCGATGACAATGCATTTTATGGTGAGCATGACCTAATTCTACACCCAGGATCGGCTCCCGACGAGGATACTCTTCTACGGTCTACAGCATAGACACAATTTTGTACAAGCATTCAATTATGATTGTCCATTCTAAATTTCCTCATGACATGGCTGCTACACCCAGGGTTGGCTCCCGACCAGGGGACTCCTCAACGGTCAACAGCACAGAATCGACATTTTGTATACGCATTCAATTATGATAGCCCGTTCTAAGTTTCGCCGCGATAGGGCTGCTGCACCATGGGCGGCTTCCAACGAGAGGACTCCACAACGGTCAACAACACAAACACGAAAGTCTGTATAGTATTCAATTATGGTAGCATGTTCTAAATTCCACTATGAGATGGCTGCTGCACGCAGGATTGGCTCGGTTAGAGCATTATAATAAAAGCTTGTTTCTAATAATATGTTTTTACTATTAACTCATACATTGTTTTCATGGCTTTGGTTTCAAAAATAGTATTTTGTGTCGACCAGATTGTTTTTCCTTCGAATTACTCGAAAATAAAATCATTATAAAACGTATGAAATTAATCAACAGCTAAAATATGGAGCGTAACAAACGGATCGTGTTGGCGCGAGAGGCGATTTGGCAAGCGGCAACTCCATACTGAGTTGGCTTCTTATTGGCTGCGCGATCTACATTATTACCGCGTGCCCTATATGGCGAGCAATACATCTCTTGCCGCGAGAGACTCGCACGCAGCGGAATAGAATTGATAGGGAAACATTCCACTTGCACATATCAAACGTTCAATCCGGTTTATTAGCTCAAAACCTATAAATGGCCTCGGATTCCAATTGTCGAATTGCGCAAGTGACGATTTTGCAAATTGGCCTTTCGTTTGCAGACGATTGGATTGCCTCTTACTTTATTACGCGGAAGAATAGACCGCTGTTCACAAATTACTCTTTGTTCATAAGACTGTTCATCTGGTCGAGCATGTACATGATGAATTTTATAAAAGGGCCACTCTGTTGTCATAACAAAAAAAGGCGCATCTGACAGAAAATCATAATGGAGGAAAAAGGTCATAAAATGATAAATTTCCAACCGCAAGGGTTTTCCCGGACAGGGTTAGACTAGAAAGTTTAATGTCGCCAGAAGAAACATGTTTTTCTATTATTTTGTGTATGTTGTACATTTTTATAAATATTATTTTATTAAAAAACATATATATATAACAGCTTCATTAGGGTTAGAAATAACCAGGAAAACCCAAGGGTATAATATTCGAATGCACAGAATGGTGATTTAATTTATACGCACATAAAGCTTATACAAAACACCCTTTTTATTGATTGCAAGTATATGGTGTTAATGAAGCGTTGCGGGAATTTTTAACTGATTTATGAAGCATTGAGAATGCAAAAAGTTCTAGATTTTTTTTTTAAATCAGGTGATTTTATATTATATAAAAACTGAGTTGAAAATCATCCACAACTTTTTCATGATTTCAGCTTTCGTCACTGCGGAAAAGTATTGTATACCCTAAAGTTGAATTTTCTGTTTAAAAAAGAAAAATGCTTTTTCTCGCTAACCAATGCAAATAATGAAAGAACCAGGTAACCAATGAAACTCGCTAACCAATCAAAGAATTTTGTAAGTTATTTTCTTTACGTATTGTAAGCCTTATTTTGGATTGTAAAAGTATCCAACCTTATCCAGGCCCAATCTCGCTAATGATATTTAGTGTCTTTCTGTCTTTGGAACAAATCGCAAATCTCTGCAATTGCAAACATTGATTTTTATTATGATATAGTTTCCATTAACACTCTTGCATAGTTTTCCAGATTGATCAGAGGCAAGAGTACTATAATTTTAGTAGAGCAAAGGTCGATAGGGTCGTAACGGTTCTATCATATTTTTTGCGGTAAGTTTAACACCTTTACCTAGATGCCGCGATGGCGCGGCGCGGCGGCGTTGTGGCAATCTCGGTTTTATAAATTAGAGAAAAGACGTGGATAGGCTGTTCCATACACTATGTAGTTAGTAGCATCGCAGTGTTGTAAAAATTTTGCCATCATCTAAACTATGCACGTAATTTACAAATAAATTGAACTGTGAAGACAGAACATCGTGCTTATGTAGGTCCAAACATCGTGCTTATGTATTTCCAAAGGCAACATTTAATTTTGTATTAATCTACCTTTCTGTCTGTCTGTTTGTCGGAGGCGGTAAGCCATACGTGCACGAATAACATCTATTACGTTGGGATGCCCGGTCGAATCTTTGGTTCAATTCATATCCTGCAGCCTCCCCAAAGAGAAAGTAAGCCGAAAGGGCCGGAGTGAGCTTTGGTTGTGGCTGTATCCTGCAGTTTGTTGACAGCTGTTGGGATCTGTTTGGCTGTTGGGTTTACTACCTACGCTGCCCAACCGGAAAATTTTCAGTGAAAACATACGTTTTCTGAGAAGTGGGTGTAGGTGATTACCTATTGCCACTTATCCTCTGAAACGGCGCGTTGGCCATCCGTTCCCGAGTAATATTAACGGGGAAAGGGCACAAAGGGCCGGCGAAAAATTCGAACTTGCAGCAGGTAGAAGCCGCGTAAGCGGCTTAGAATTCGTATGCAGATTGGAGAATGGAGGGATCGGTCAAAATCTGTTAATAAGGGCATGAGGATGACTGGCTGGATGGCAATTCCCAGTGGCCTTGCGGTTTGGTATTGGACTCTTACGAGCTGTTTGAGGAGCGTAACTGTGGAACGTACTTGTTAACCAAAGTCTTTGCGGTCATTACATAGAATAAAGAACGACAAAAGTCGTTATAACTTCCTGGGGTAGTGGGTTCGCTCGCAGCAATTTAGACCTTGAGTCTGTTCGAATGTCTATTTATCCGTTAAGGTCTCCGAACCCAGTAGACAAATGTAGTTTATCTAAAATAGATATAGGTTGAGTGTCTAAAATAGATATAGGTCGTGGCTTTCCATCGTTAAAGACAAAATCGATCTCTGCCAAAAAACTTTTTGTGAACATTGACAAGACTTATAATACGCAATTTTTCTATATCTAGCATGAAGGTCGTCGGATTCACAAGTGATTCCAGGTTATGGTGCGATCTCGTGACAAGCTTGGTCGTGTACGTGGCGACTTGGCACTTTAGCAAGTTGCTGTTGCTCTCACTACCTAATGTCTCTTGCAATGTTATTATAAATACGTCCACTCTATCTTAATGCACGGTTTAGAGGTGTGGGCTAGTGGGGCATATTGCCAATGCTTTCGTTCTTCAGAAACTGGCTGTCCGCTCTGTTGTCCATGTTCCGCGATTGACCTGTTCTGGTCTTCTGGAATTCTGCTAATTATATGCATCTTTATAATGATTGTGGCAGGATCCGTATTTAAGAACCCAAATAAATTCCTAACTTACAAAAGTGTGCAAAGCTGCCCAACACAATGCGGTGTAATATATTGACGAAATCAAAGCAGTCGGTATATATCGTTGGGCCATCCATTTAAAACATATTGAGTAAATAAAGAGGCTAAATCCTTTAACATCTTCCAAAGCAAATTTTAAAAATATGTGTTAAGTAGGTGTTTGTACCCCATTAATAAATTCCTCGGGGAAAGTTGCTATTGAAAGTTAATCGCACCCAAAAACCCTACATTGATTTATATTGAGGTATTGATTTAGGATGTATCCTGAATATCAGATGATATTATGATATATAATATAAAAACTACTAAAATAAATAAATAAATTAACCTCCTCTCTATATGGTATTGACAGGACTTTCCCTCTATATGGTGTATGAGAATTTCCGCATCCCAAACACAAAAGGTAAACTCCGCTAGGGTGACCTTTATTTATTTATTTAATTATTATTTTATATTATTATTATTTATTGCATTATTCAGGAGCCCTATTTACGATTTGAATAACCCCTTGAATATTAAATCTAGATTGTACTACGCTACAATAACTGACTTAGGTACATACGTAAGGTAATGCTGACATAAGAAAAATATAATAAATAAAAATATATAAAACAAAGATGATTAACAGCTAGGAGCTGCATTTTAGCTGCCAAAGGGATATACAAAATATTTCTAACTCAGTGGGTAAGCAATCAAGGACTTTAGCAGCCCACTGTGTTATGTGTTCTTAGCCAAACTCCCCTTTTAACGACCGTATATATGTAGTGAATGACGAGCTTATCTTTCAATTTCTAAGTCAATGTTTAAGTCCGCTCGCGGTGAGAGTGAGCGCCGTCGGCACCGCCATAGCGCCAGACATTTCATCACGACCGCTTAAATGCATACGCCGCACAGCGCCAGAGTGCTAATTATAACGATCTTATACCCGTGATCTTGACTATTGATCCAATAACGATGCGCATGTCGTGCCTGTGTGAAGTCTCTCTTAGCGGTCTTCGCGTATTATGGAGGAATTAATTACTCATACCGTGGAGTAGAAGGCTTCGAGAGCGCAGCCGAGCCGCACCGCGTAGCGCTCTGTACAAAATTACCGCGGCTGCTCATGAAGACGGAGGAGTTTCAAACAAGGCGTGCTTTCGCGGGTTTCTCTTTTGTAATATTTGGAGTTCGTAAAATTGATCGATACATCATATACTCTCTCTCTCTCTCTCTTTCTCCTATATTGGAACTGCGAACCAAGCCAGGTCTTTGCCTGTTAAACAATACTCAACTGCGGTCATTTTCCATCAATTGCCAGCCATTTAATGAATGATAAGCTCGATCCAGATAGAGTTCCGAGGCTACCTGGTAATCCGTTACTGGCAAGGGGTCGGTCTAACTCCTCGCTCAAGGCATTGATATAAAACTCTAAACATACTCTTATTAGGTAAAATAAAATGATATTTAAACATTTAATTTGTCGTATGGATATAGTCATGTATCCATAAAAATACACTAATATGCTAATCCATTAATGTATTTAAATCATTTCTTCTCCATTTTTCATAAAATTCATGTGTTTTTATCAATGTTTATATGACCGAATATCTTGCGCCATAACTTTCTTTCAAAAGCCAGGAGCTGGTGAACTTATTTTTCTATAACTAAACATAAAACTACATTGACTTTAGGACTAATAATTAATTTTGACCTACTCGTCATCGTAGCCTAGCCTAGTCTTGACTTCTTAAAGAATCTTCTTCCATTCCACCACAGGCTGGGCTTTAGTTTATTAGTGTCACTCCAGTAGGGAGCTGAGGGGCCTCTGCTGAGTTGACCACGAAGACCTCATTCTATTCAGGGTTGGTCACACTCACGGGTCAACACCCATCCGACGGCCTCCACGCATGAAGTGCGAGCCTGGGTAGGACTCTGGCCTTATGGTTAGTTTCCCTTAGGAATCAATCTTCTGGTGCTCCTTGATGGTCTGCGCTCCGTACGGCATTGCCAATCGATTGCGTACTCTGACTAACAGTCGGGGGAGTCTGGAAGCAGTACTGTTTCCTATAGAGTGGGGGTGGTTGCGGACCTTACAGCGATTGCTCTTGAAACGACCATCGGCTACCCTATCCTGGGTGAACAGCCGGCCAAAGGATGCCGTGCTCCGCGATAGATTGGGTATACACCGTTTCACCGCTTCGTAAGGGAGAGGACCGCGTAAGTGACCTCGAACTCGTAACCAATCGAGAGACTGGAGTAATCTGGTCGCAATTGGAAGTCAGGGCGTGAGTGTAAGTCCGCTGGGTAGCATTCCTGGCTATCTCGCGGTTAAGGAATTGGCCTCTTACGGGCTTGTGGCAGAGCTTGATGGTGGACTGTTTTTGTCCAAGTCTTCTGCTCTCACTTCAGGGAGCCAGAACGACTAATCGTTAAAACTTCCTGAGGTGACGGGCTCGCCCGCTGTAGTCGACAACTCTAGTTGTCACTCCAAGTGAATTTAGGTCTTCAATCACAGAATCAAGCTAACGCAGTTTTTGCTCCCTTCATGCTTTAAAAAAAGAATTTCGACGGTTGTTCATTTTCCATGCTTTCCACAAGTTAAGCGGCCGGCCGACAAAGAAGCTCCTTCGCCAACTCCCCGCGTGAACCGAGAACACTTGTTTTAGTTACACCAAACCTATTTTTGCAGATTACATTCAGACACTTTCTCCCATACATTTGCGGAAAAAGGAACGGCAAGGCCCAGACGATGCATCTTTCATACTGAGTGCACTCGCGCATAGTGCAGCAGATAATTACCCGCGGGATCAACACGGCTCACGGCAGCTATACATCATCGCTCAGTCAGCAGTCAAGCAACTCGTGAGCGATAATATACATACGGCGTTCATTCGCTTAAGCCATCCGCGATCGGTATTCGAGCTATAATATGGCGTGCTATATTGCGTTCTTTTAATTCGATAAACCCATTTATTCTTCTAAATTACGGCCCATGATCCCATATAAATATTACAATATAAATAAAATATCTACCGATATCAGAGAATGAATTTCGTTGCCGAAATATTGGTAGCAAATCGTTGATACAATTATTACGTCTGCGCTGACCCAGTGCTGATTTATATTTAATTACAGTCTAAATAACAAATAACCGCGGAATAAGCTAAGCATATTGTTTATAGGGGTGTTCAGATTTTCCAAATTCGAGGCCGACGCCTTTTTAACGCCCCTTACAAAATAAAAATATAATAATAATGTCTGATACTAGTAAATAACAATTTTTCTAACATCCTGTCTTCTAATATTTGGTTAAGAACACAACAAACGACGACCAGCTGCAGCGGCGCTCAGTGTCATACAAATTGAGGTATTTTACTTCTAACTCGATGGCGCGCTAGGTTTGCAATAAGCATTCTACTTGTTCCCGCCTTTATTATTGCACATAGTCCATTCTCATGCACCGGCCTTTATATGTATGTATAACATCAGGAATTCAATATTTAGTTATTACTCTGCATATGAAGCCTTTGATAGTATCAAGTCAAAAGGTTGCAACCTTCGTCCGCTCTCGATAAAGGGCGGGGCTCAGCACACTACTCGGCAAATCAGTTAGCTAGGAGGCCGCGGCGACAATTTTGGACGAAGGTGTCGGTCAGACGCTTATTTTTACTTGAATCGTCGTACGCAATGCCCGCCGATAGTGCAAAGGGGTCCGAAAAATTCATTATACGAGCATACGATTTCGATCCTTCTTTGATTAAATAGATATTGGCGATCGGTTGCACTATACCTCGAGCGATCGATTGTTTATACAATTCAGTTCAAGGAGGATAGTATATCCTGTTTGGATAGACCCTTAATCCTAAATCGAATTCCAGCTCCATTCTTAGTGATTGCGCTCCTTATGAATGAGATAATTTTCTAGTTACGAAATACATATTTACGATTTTTTTTATATTACGAATTTGTGAAGCGATTAAATTTCACTTCTTTCACTAAGCCCAGCTCCTATGAGGAATCTTTGAAAGACCACAAGTTAATGTCATTGAAGAACCGTAGAGTATTGATCGATGCCGTATTCTTGCATGGGTTGGTAAATAATCCCATCGATGCGAACGCGATTTTGGAGCGCATTGAATTTTATGTTCCTCCCCGCCCTGTTCGATCGCATCGAATATTTCATCTCCTTGTGGTGAAAACCAACGCATCTCAAAATGCATTTCTATACAGAGCGTGTCATAGATATAATACAGACTTTTTAAGTGTGGACATATTACACTCATCAAAAACCTCTTATAAGAACTCAATAAAAAAAATCTAGAGTCTATCTAGATGACCACAAAACATTTATACATATTATATTTCATTTAATTTAGTTCAAGGACATAATTTTATCTCAATTATATTCATTATAATACCTGTATATCATACCAAAAATTAAATATAAATATATTTATATACATACATAATATATTTTTATCTATTTTGTCTCTCCCTTTCACCTCACTTGCCATCCTGATTCCCCCCATTCTCAAGCGGAAACAATATAAAATTATATTGCATTCATTTTGTATTCTCTATATTCGGAATCACATTAATGGATTTTTGTCACTTTTAAATAGGTTTTTATTGCATTATATGTAGTTCTGCTTGGTTCCAGAATAAAATAAAATAAAATAAATATCCAGTTCTATCGCACTATAAAATGTGCCTCCTGCTTTACCCTTACAGACGACGAGCCCCGCCAGGCTGCGCCGACTTTTCATTACGCCGCGCTGGCACGATATTCCTTTTTGTGGCACGTTGCCGCATTTTGGCAGGAATTGCTTCGCATTGTTGCGCCAAAAGTGCGTCCTGCCTCGGGGAATGGAGCGCAATGTTTCCGATTGTTTCACGTGAGTATGAGTCATCGCGGTTTCCGAGCCAATATTTCGCGAATAAATCGTAATATGTCATGCATGGCCAGGATCCTTCGGGTAAAGGTATTGAGTTAACATGTTAAGGCGGTATTGGCAAGGGATTATAATATTATAGAGGGGTGAACAGTTGTTTGCCAACCATTTACATCATATTTGTTTTATGCAAATTAAATATTATGCATTAAAGTTTGCTGGAAACTATATAATGATGTATGAACTAAAATTTATTTAAATAGGCTTATTAATATTTTCGATACGAAAGTAATGCGTATAAAATCAAAGAGAAGAGTTATGTTCTTAAGGGTTAGGTTGCTAACCAACTTTTAAAAGACGTTATCGATGTCAAGTCGACGTATAAGGCCGATAAGAGAAATCACTCTCAGAGTGCCATCCTCCCTATGCCAGGACGCTCCAGACGTTTCACTTGCCACAATACATCCAATTCCATGCAATGAATTCAGTATTACAGTAGAACTCCAATTATCCGAATTCTGACTCTCCCAATCGCTGATTATCCCAAAATTAATACGGAAAAAATAGAACGGAAACGTACTGATTGCTGATAATGCACCAACTCATCACACGGAAGAATTGTTGAAAAAAGAGAATGGCCTGTTTTAAACAATCTTTTTACCTCCAAACGTCACAAGCTTGTTGCAACCAATAGACCAGTCTGTCGTCGAAATCAGGAAACGCCAATACAAAAGGCATTTTTTGAGGACATTTTTGGTAGAGGGCGAAGACAAAGAATGGGAGTTGGCTAACAACAACTAAAATAAATTTGAAACATTGACCTTAAAGTTGAAGTTAAAGCAGACACGGGACCATCAGTTCTTTTTTTAAATAGTTTTTCCTCCCATTTTCAATATACATATAGTAATTAATTTAAATAGACCATTTTTCGAGAAAAAAAAACAACCATCCGAATTTTCGATAATCCGAATGGGGTCCGGTCTCAATTGATTTGGTCAAATAGAATCAATATCACATTTAATAATGTCGATACATCCATCTTGTCAAATCACATTTCTTTCGGCCGTATACAAGACACACTCTGAGGCAGCCAAAAATAAATACTTTAAATATTTCGTTATTTACAAGCTATTTTCTTATATTCATATTACACGCATATCCTAATACAAACACATACTCACCCTCACATGCCATCATCCCTGCCTTTATTTCATCCATATCATTTCCTATAAAAAAACAAGTTTTTGTTACTATTAATTAGTCCATTTATTATCAATATAAATTGTTGTTGTTTCAATCGCAATCTGCAATGGTCGACTCACCTAGAAGAACTGAGCATAAAATTAAGTAGCGCCACATTTGCCATAAAAAAAATCAAATTGTTATGTGGCTTTGAAGCTTCCAAATCTGTCTACTTTGCCTATTTCCATTCCCTGTTAAGTTATGGCCTCATGTTCTGGGGAATGGCGGCAAATGTTATAAGGATCTTTCGCCTACAAAAACGAGCGATTAGAAATCTGTTCTCAATATCTTCGCTAACATCTTGCAAGCAGTACTTCATCGAATCAGGTATCATGACTTTGTACGCCGCGTATATATACCAAAACATCATGTATATGAGAAAAAATATCGAGACTAAATCAACTAACTCAAATATTCATTCGCATAATACGCGAAATAAAGAGGACTTGCGTCATTTTAAGGTGCGTCTGAGTAAGGTTCGGAATAGCTTTCTCTGACAATCTTACTTATTCTACAACAAACTTCCATTACACATCAGGGGCCTTGGGGAGGTTAACTTTAAGAAAAAGGTACAGGGTATTTTGACCAAAAACCCCATTTATAGCATTGAGGATTTCGACAACATCAATT
Organism: Micropterix aruncella; assembly: GCA_944548615.1. Taxonomy (NCBI): domain Eukaryota; kingdom Metazoa; phylum Arthropoda; class Insecta; order Lepidoptera; family Micropterigidae; genus Micropterix; species Micropterix aruncella. The sequence goes on along the minus strand of OX155957.1, from coordinate 13,384,154 downwards.
TTTCGCAGCTCTATTGACCTACTTGACTATTATTATTCCTTATTCTTTCTATTATTGACTATTTTACAATTGCGTTTTTTTTTCTTCTTTAAACTATTGGCTATTGACAATAATTATTATTACTGATTTGTTTGTATTTGTGTTTTTTCTTTAAAATATCTTCCCGTATGATAATTTGGGAAATTATCCAATATTTATTTGATTATTTAGTACTTAGGATTATATAGAAAATTAGATAGAAAATTTTACGAAATTACTTAAGAATTTTGATTGAAAATATTGGAAAATGTTGTTTCCTCTACATAGAAAATCTGCGCTTGGATGTTCAACGTTCATACCTTGCAATACTGACGTTCATATGTTATGCCTTATAATAGGTATTTATTTAAATATTATACTTGTTATTTTCATTACTTTTGACTTAACCAAGTGTAGGAACTCCTATCAACTGGTTTGAAATAAAAAAATAAAAAAAAATAAAAATAAAAATAAATATCTTCTATATCGTGAGGACAGACGGTTCAACCCCTCACACTGAAGGCATAAATGTTTATCGACATTTTTTAGACTATATAGCCGCTTTGAGAACATGCAAGTACAGTGATGCTAATTTTAACCATACAAATTCAATATTCGCTACATATCCTTGTTATGACTGCAAGCATAAAGAAAACTGACACTGTGTAAGCATTTTTCACAGTTAGGTATTCTAGAAAACAAAACAAAATACAGCCGTGTTATTTTGCACCCTTTGCAGCTGGCTGGACAGGACCACTTCAATGTTGTCAGTTTTGAAAAAATATTTGTAGTTTGGAAGATATTAAAATGGAGATGTGTCTGCTCCATCTCTCCTAAATCGTGAGGACAGACGGTTTACCCCCTTACGCTATAGGCATAAATGTTTATCAAAAATTTGGAGGCTTTATAGCCGCTTTGAGAACACGCAAGTACAGTGATGCTAGTTTTAATAATAGAAATTCAATATTTGGTACATACCTTCGTTATGACTGCAAACATAGAAAATAAAACTTACACTGTGAAAACATTTTTCTCAATAGTTCTAAAAAACAAAACAAAATTCGGCCGTCTTATTTTGTACAATTTGCAGCTGCTTCGATAGGACCATTTCAGTGTTGCTAGTTTTTAAAAAAATATTTTGAGTTTGGGAGAAATTTAGGTGGTCCGTCTCTCCCGCTGGTCCATCTCTCCCGAAATTACCATATAACAAAACATCACTAAATGATGGTTTCAATTATTTAACCTGATATGTTTTCATGTTGTTTTGTATTCCCTCTATACCACCTGTTGTAATCTGATCAAACTGAGGGTGGGTGTGACAAGATGGCGAGTCAATTCTTTCGCTGGGTTTATACGGGGAACCCAATATGTAAGTGTGGAACGCTGCAGGATAATGACCATCTCTAATTCTGCCCGCATCTGTCAACCCCTATCACACACCAGGACCTATAAGCCCATGTAGCCTGCATATTTTTGGAGAGACGTGTCCTAACCTGGCCCGGATACGTTAACGAACGAATGATTTTGTTGTGTAATAACCACACCTTTGTTGACCATGGTTTGTCTGACCTATTTACTAAAGTTTCTGTATTGTCTAGGGAAGACACATCAGCATTAGTAATGTCCGATTTCATCCTTTCCGATTCCTGCGCGATAATCCTTACGGGTCGTCCGTGGTGTGACGTCCAGTCCATTCATTAGCGTCATCGCAGCCCGGGTTAGGAGTTCGCGCTCAGTTAATGTATTTCTTTTGTCGCCGTCGCTAATCAACGCGCCGCTCTCGGGTGGCTCGCCGCTTGGTCCGTCGCCGACGCGACGCTCATAATCGAGCAGGCGTTAATTAAAAAGCCATTCGACCACCGGCCCGGCCACCTTCTCCACTTTCATTTATTTTAATGAACGCACCCCTTCAACGCCGACAAAACGACCCGACATATCCAGACTGTTTTCGCTACGCAATCTGATTAATTTTAAATATGTCGGAGACCCGTCAAAAGGGTCGACCCGTACAATATACGTCAAGAACTGTCTAGACGTAATTTCGCTTTTTTTAGCAAGAATGGTCGTATGTTTTAAGCAAATTAATCGAACAGGGTTACTGCATTGACGTACTGAGTATAAAGTTATCTGATTCGTATGACGCTACTGGGCTCGGTTACGTTTCTTCGTGAACTAAAATCAGAAATTAATTCATGTGAACGAGTTTAAGCAGAAAATCACCTTCCCGCATTAAAACTACCCACCGAAAAAGAGGCTGAATATACGAATATACGTTGAATATAGAGTACGAAATAAATTAAAACTCTTTCGAATGGCTATACGTTCGACAGGTAGTCTTGTTGCGGGAAATTCGATAAGAGTTCATTTTATATTTCGCTATACCGCATTACTCTGTTTCGTTCGCATTAACTATTTTTTTATTTTAGATCATAAAACAACTCAATCGGTCCTGCTGAAGTTATATACACATACAAATACACCAGATTTAAAAAAAAGTATCATTGGCCGGAGTACTTTCACGACGCAGGCACAGAGCTGGGATCCATTTACGAGACAGTTCCCAATAAAATCATCTCATTGATTATCAAACAAATTGCCAAAAGAAATTTTCAAATCGGTTAATCGTTACCAAGTTTTTTTTCGGAGGGGCGAGTTAAGGGTGTCGAGGAGGGGGAAGGAAGAGTTATTCTCATCGATTACTAAAACAGATTACTGTAAGATTTTTTTTTAAACCTTGGGTGTCAACTTTTAAACTAAAGTACTTGCGAGAAGTCCGAATTTAAACATTATTTCTACGGCCAGTTTGTCTTAAGTCGAAGAGACAACAAAAAATTGGTGATCGCATTGCTGAAAATGTCATTTCACAGTCGTCCGTTTGTATGGCAGTTTCATTGTAGGTACGGGATTTTAAATCTAACTAACTCTTCCTTTTACCCATGAAATATATTTCTGAAAGATTTGTTAAAATCGGACACCGCCTCTTTATCATTTTGTGGGCCAGACAGATACGCAAAATAAATTACTTTTTTCTTTTTTTGTGATTCTATATGGAATAAAACGTTAAATTAGTTTTTCTTTTTTATGATTTTATATGGAATAAAACGTCAATAAATTAGTTTTTCTTTTTTATGATTCTATATGGAATAAAACGTCAATAAATTATTTTTTATTTTTTATGATTCTGTATGGAATAAAAGTTCAATAAATTCTTTTTTTTCTTTTTGTGATTCTATGTGGTATAAAACGTCAATATATTAGTTTTATCTTTTTTATGATTCTGTATGGAAATTGTTTTTTTCTTTTTAATGATTCTATGTAAATGGAAAAAAAACGTCAATAAATTAGTTTTTCTTTTTTATGATTCTATATGGAATAAAACGTCAATAAATTAGTTTTATTGTAAGATTTATGATTTTCGTAATTTGATGATGCGTCTATTATTATTTTGTTTTCTTTTTTTGTTCATCAGGGATCGTTTCGTCAATAGATTTTTGCTTTATTTGACCAACTTTCTCGGACCTGAGGCTCAAAATAAAACTATATATCGTCCATCTCGTATTTTTTTGCATATATCCACGTTCTTTAATGAACCTAATAAATACCTACCTATTTGTTTCTATTAATCATCATATTAAAATTTACATTTAATTCGTTGCGATATATGCATGCTCATGTTGTGTTTACCTTTATTTCTATAGCATATATAATAATATAATTAATTTCTGTTTTTATTGTTATGATTGGTAATGGATCGCCCTGTTTATATTATTATTTTTTCAATTCTGATTTTTATAAACTGATAACTTCTTTGCTTCGTTTTTATAATGTTAGTATTATTTATATATTTTTATAATTTATTTAACCCATATATTATTATTCGGTTTAATACTGTAGTAACACTGGAACTTATATGGGTATAATATTTTTACTGTAAATAAGCCTTAGTTATATTTCTAAGTTTTTTTTATGATTATGATTTTATTATTTATCCTCGACTATATATTTTTTTTAAATTTTGTATTGTGGTGATAATTTTGATTATCTATAAAATTCATGGCTTTGATTTACTTTTTATTATTATCACCTGCGTTTTCTTCAATTTAGTAATAATTATTACTTTAATTGGTACTTTGTTAATTAATAATCTTTTCCTTTTTTTAAAAAAACTGCTGTTCTTTACAATACTCTGTATTATAAAATATATAATTTTAAATTTCACACGCAGATAGGCTTACTGATGTTAATAAGTTTTAGTAAGACTTTGTTAGACGATGACTTGTGACTACTTGATCAGTCCGATTCATCTGAAATATAACACATCTCGGAAGCCTCTGTGTACAAGGTTTTCACAGCCGCGCAGGCCGCTGTTGTACAACCTCAACATTGTCGGCTTCAGCCAAGTCCACAACGAAACTTTGCAAATGTTTATACTCAACGCGAGTACACTCGAAAGTATAATAAAGGCTGCAATTATTGCCCAGGCAGTTGGCCAGAGCCGTACAAATTCGCAGCTGTCGCACGGCCAATGCAATACAGAACGGAATATAACCCCGCTCGCGCTGGCCACTCGCCTCCCTCAATGGCGTTTTTGTTTAATACGGCTGTTCGGGACTCGGGTTATTGAATGCAGTCGGGTTATGCGCTTGCGATAAATCCCAAATACCGCCGGTTTACTTGAGCAGTTTGTTGGCTTTTTTGTTCCGCTCCGCCTCTGGAGTTATAAAATAATAAAAGTTCACCGCCGAAGCTTGCCATTGAAGAGGCACCGACTACCGACCGAACTCTTCAGTGGCCGAGCCGCATTCGATCAACACGGAACCGACTCCTTAGTTAGACCCTCATTAATAGCCGACAGGCTTATCTTATAAACATATTTGTTTATTCCTTTTGCTTTATCTTCAGAAATACAGTCCACACGTTAATAATTTTGCGCTATTTAATCGAGAATATAAACGACTGCATCGCAAATAATCCAGATCTACACGGCTCAGTGGCATAGTGGCTAGGTGACTGATTTTATATTGTAAGGTTCCGGGTTTAATTCCTGGCTGGGTCATCATTTTCCGTTGGGACAAAGTTAACGGAATTGCATTTCAATTGTGTTAGTCAAATGCAATAACAAGGCACAGATGTTAAACACCCACATGTAAATACTTCATAGTAGAGTTGGTTGTAAGTGATTATCGTAAGATAATAAACCCGCCCATTTTAAATTTTCACAAAAAAGAGTAGAAATGAAGAAAATAAACAAACAAACAGATCACCCAGCGTTTTCCGGCGTAGTTTTGTAGTCCATTCACAAGAGACCATCGTTAAGTCAGTTTGACGTTTGATATCGTCAGAATTTTAAATACACAATATTATTAAACATTTTATTTAATTTTATAGGGCGATTTAAGTGTTTGAAGTTACATCGAAGTCGTTTATTGATGAACTTCTTTTGCTAGTAAAATTGATTGTCATCTGAACGAATACAGACAATTAAACTTCATCAGTTTCCGTCTTACATTTAGCAATATTATATTTTTTTAATTATGTACCTTTGCTGTGCCACTGTATTTTGCAATGCTTTACAGGATTTCTTTTACTAACTTCTTCCTACCATACCAATCTGTCTAGTTTTTTTTAATATAAAAGCATTAGGCAGCTGTAGCTACTGAGATCTTCCATTACCACAAAAAGAGATTTAAATGAAGCTGTGGCTCATTTGGGCAACTTTGCTAGTTACCGTGACCGCACAAGCCCAAAGACACATGCCTTGAGATCGCGAAACCTGAAAAAATCCACGGCACAATAGAACAGAACATTAGTATCATTGACCTTTGAAACCGTCAAATCGATTCTCTTTAGTGTTTATAAAACCAATATTGATAAGCAATTTTTCTACATTCTCCAATAGATATATTATTATTGTAATGTAAATTAACTTTATTTCATTTAGAAGCTCTCTTGTTTGCAACTATTGTTGTTTTTATGTGTTTTTAATTTTTCTTAATTTAGTTTTTTCTTCGATTTTATTATATTGCTTTAATACATTTTTACTTAAATTATGTCCGCTCCTATAAGACGCAAAATGAGCAGCCCTAATCCTTCCTTTCCACAGTCCCCCAACTCTTCGTCTTCGGAGTTTCTCAACTGTTCTTTGAGTCCTGACAGGTCTATTTATCACAGTGCTCACCTCGACACTGGTAGTTCCCCAATTGTATCTGAATGCAGCCTAGATTGCGATAATTTGGAATCTCTCCCATCAATGCTCGAGGCGTTACACTGCAGATACCCTTCGAACTTCCTAGCCTGCCACATTAACGCGGAAAGCATTCCAGCTCACTACGACAACCTCCAGGTCTCATTTTCTGAAGGTCATATGCATGCAATACTTGTAAGCGAATCGTGGCTGAAACCAACATTAACATCCGACGCTTACTCTTTGCCTGGTTATAACCTCATCCGCAACGACCGCCTTAATGCTCGGGGCGGCGGCGTAGCTATTTACCTAAGGGAAGATATTCCATTTAAAGTGATTTCTACCTCTCATCAACTGTATCACGCGGGTGCAGAATACATTATATTGGAGACTTATCTGAAAAATACGAAACTTCTCATAATAGCGATGTACTGCCCCCCCGACTATTAACTACTTTAATGAATTGGAGGAAATTTTGGACACTTTTATCCTATCACATGACAATGTCATATTGATGGGTGATCTGAAGACATGTCTAAATAAAAATGACTCTCGATCTAACAAGCTTGTTAATCTATGTACCTCATCTTGTTTAGCGCTCCTACCATTACAGGATACCCATCATCTCCTTAACTCGAGCTCGCGGATAGATGTCATAATCACATCAAAAGAATCTAATGTAAAGACGCATGGGCAATTAACTGCAAGTGGCTTCTCCCACCATGACCTACTTTATATTGCTTATAATGTTAAGGCCCCTAAACTACTTCCTAGATGCATTCAATATCGTGACTTTAAAAATGTGTCTCTTCCAGCTCTCAGGGCAGATGCGTCAGCCTTAGACTGGTCGCCCCTTTATAATATGACCAATGTTGATGCTATGACCCAGGAATTCAATAATAAAGTAATTAATCTTTATGAATTACATGCACCTTTGAAAACTCGCCGGGTCAAACATCTGCCTGCTCCCTGGATAAACGACACCATCCGTGCATTTATGAAGAAGCGAGATAATGCAAAAACCAAGTTTAAGCGCGATCACCATCCAGACACTTGGAATGCATATAGAATACTTCGCAATCGATGCAGTCAGCTCTGCCGAAATGCCAAGAGGGTTCATATAAAATCCTTGCTCCAGTCGGCCTCCCCAGCTCAAATGTGGAAGCTCTTCCGTTCTTTCGGCATCTGTAAGTCGCACCCTAACACTGACCCTAGCATAGATAGTGACATTCTAAATGCCTATTTCACGACTCCACCTGTAATTGTAGATAATGCTATTAAGGATATCACTTTGGAAACGATTCACAGTCACCGTTTACCTGACTATCCATCTTTTGACTTCTCTCTCGTGTCGGCCTTCGAGGTGAAAAAAGTACTGCTAAGCATTAAGTCAAAAGCTGTAGGCTGTGATGGCATAAGTTTACCGCTCCTTATCCCTTTGCTCGATGAACTGGCTGAAGTGATTGCCTTCATTTTCAACTATTCACTCTCATCTGGCGACTTGCCCTCTGTCTGGAAGAATGCTTGCATTATTCCCATTCCAAAATCTTCCAATGCAAATACACCGGAAAAATTCAGGCCAATTTCCATTCTCCCTGTACTAGCTAAGGCAATTGAGCGTTTAGTATACAATCAGCTACTCACTTATGTCTCTGACTATAACCTCCTAAACCCATTTCAGTCAGGATTTCGGCCCAACCACAGCACAACTACTGCCCTGGTACAGGTAACCGATGACATTCGACTAGCCATGGATAATCGCCAACTTACTCTTCTCGTCCTTCTGGACTTCAGCTCTGCTTTTAATTCTGTCGACTATGACATTCTCCTTGCCCGTTTAAAATCTTGTAGTTTCGCCGAACCCGTCATCAAATGGTTTCGGTCATTTTTGAATAACCGCAGTCAGTGTGTTAAATATAAAGACAAGCTCTCTAATTTTCTACCACAAGTCGCCGGCGTTCCCCAAGGTAGTGTCTTATCCCCGCTTCTTTTCTCACTATTTATTAACTCAATATCTAACGTGATTAATGCAAAATATCATCTCTATGCCGACGATGTCCAAATCTATTCCCACTGTCGCCCAGAAGACATTGACGAGGCTATAACTTCTGTTAACGCTGATCTTGCGATGATATCTGACTGGTCGAAATCTCATGGCTTGCTCCTAAATCCATCCAAGACTCAAGCTATCATAATCGGAAGCAGCTATTTCACCTCGAGGATCGACATAAATTCTTTACCAAGGATTGGCATAGGTGCGGATGAGGTCCCAATCAGCTCTCAGGTTAAAAATCTTGGTGTATACCTCGACCAAAATCTTTCGTGGCAGTCACACATTGAGGAGATGAGACGTAAACTCTTTGGTCGCTTTCATGCAATAAAGAAACTCAAGAATTTTCTCCCCGAGGAAAGCAAAATCACAATCTGCCAATCTATTCTCCTCCCTCTCCTTGATTATTCAGATGTTGCCTTTCTCGACATCAAGGAAGATCTAGCCACCAGGGTAGAAAGGCTGCAAAATGTCTGCATTCGATTCATTTATGGCCTACGAAAGTTTGACCATATTACGGAGTACAGAAGGAGACTTCACTGGCTGACGACCCGAGAAAGGAGAGATACGAGAGTCCTAGGTTTGCTCTTCAGAATCCTGAAGGGGGCCGCTCCGAAATATCTTATAAGTAGGTTCAAACCTCTATCTTCTCACGGGCGCCCTCTGAGATCTGAAGACAACCTACTGCTCTCGATCCCTAGTCACAGTAGTGATTTCTTCTCGTACTCTTTCTCTGTACGTGGAGCCCGTCTCTGGAATGCTTTACCCTCGCGTATAAGGATAGCACCTAGTTTGTATTGCTTCAAACGCAGGCTCAAAGAACACTTGAACCCACGCTCATAAACTTTTCCTTATTTTTCCCTATTTTTTCCTCCCTATTGCGTCCCTTGCGTCATTATAGGTTTATTTTTTGTGTTTTTTTTCTTAAATTTATTGTTTTGTTTCCCTGCTGAATTTAAATGATTAAAATTTAATTTATTAGTTTATTTTTACCGCATAACATGTTATTCCACTAGGTTAAGGTTAGCTGTAAGATATTGCTTTTAGGCAATAAGCTCGCCGTTTTGTTAAAGCAAATAAAGCGTTTAATTATTATTATTATTATTATTATCTTCAAAACATCTGCATAGAATACTCCGAGTAATGGAAGAAGGTAATTATATGGAACGTTATGGAATGAATTAAGTGACAGCGTTCCAAAGTGTGAGTCCTGTTTGTGTAAACCTATAAAATTTAATAAAAACCTTGACAAAAATCGAGCTGTACTGTATATAATAGCCTGGTTCAAATTCCTCTATGAGGATGTTCATTCATATAGATCGCCACTAACTTAACATAATTTACTTATGCATTAGAACGATTCAACGCAATAATTGCCTTGGTGAAGCCGAGGTACATATAAATTGAATTACTTTCACTGTTCCACATTACAGATAAGTCAGCTAAGTATTTGATATTAGTTGTATAGTATTTAGAAATAAACATAAGAACAATTATCGACCTATGATTTTTATAGTTTTGCTCGCTTTGATATTTAACGATCTACAGAAACCGTTGCATAGTTTAAATGTATTGGGTATCGAGATAGCTATCTACCTATTGCACCCATGCAGTTCAAGTACTAAAAACACTAACTATCGACAATAAAATTGGCCAGTCTCATACTAACTGAACACTTTAGGAGTTACATATTTAAATTAGTTTCAGGTTTCCCAATTCGACAGCTTTACGAAATTACCCCAATTGTCATTAACTTCGCCATGGCCAGGGCCAGGGTAAGGATACTCGCATAATTTTTAGAAGTAGTTATTTCCGAGGACAACAAAGAGAACCCCAATAAACTGCGAAACTTTCTCTGCAATAAGGAAAGGGGACCACGTTCGCTTTCAATATTTATTTTTAACGACAATAATAATAAACGAATAAAGTGGACCCGTGGACCCGGAATGCTTTCGCTTTTCAAATATTATTATGACGACGAATTTAGGTTCTTGGAAGGACAGATCTTCGGTTTCTTCTTATCGTCTACGCGCAAACGCTTTCAAAGATATTTGCGAAGTCTTCGAACTTACGTAGTTATTGTGGATTGTGGTATCGTGTAGTTGAGAGTAATATTATACATATAAATCAATAGACCGATAAACTAAGCACCTCAATTTTTGACACTATGTGGTTTAGGAATTAAAATGTCTATTTACTTTACAAAGTACATTGCAATTAATAAATATTTATATTAATGATTATTATTACTACTCACAGTAATGGATTTAGTTCTATTAGTTGGGATTATTACGCAGGATCTATTAGTTGGGATTATTCAAATTTTTCAATGTCATCCAAAACGTATCCTACTGTAAATACCCATGAAAATAAAAATCATGTATTGAAACAAGGAAATAACAATAATGTAATGTAATATAATTAGCTTGGTGCCTACACATTTATTAGTGTAACAAATAGTTACCTACCTATGTGAGTTTAAAATATTTATTAGCTGCTAATCCGACAATTCGATACGAAGTTATGCTATTTTATATGACTAGTGTGGGTGTTCTTCTCCTTTATTATGGTTCTTATTAAGTTTTTTGAAAAGAAGAAACTTATCTCCATCAATATCCTATAAAGATAGTGTAAGGTGCTACCTGTACCCGACCTTTTAGATAATCAAAGGTTGTACTTTCATCGACCCTAATTTGTACAAAATTCTACCGAGGCATTGATTCATAGTTATGTGTATAGAATAGTGCTTGCATTTGGACGAGTCGTTGTATCTATATTTGCAGTATCTATATTTAAATCATTCTTATTTGCAGCATCCGATTAATTTGCTAAGTTTCAAATTTTGCTGTAATCTTTTCAAACTCGCTGTAAAGACGTGTTTTCGGATACCTCTTGGCATACGAACAGTTTACAGTAAACTTCCAACACTACGGCAAGACATACACCGGCCACGTCTTTACAGCGGTATAAGGTGTTCTACCATATCAATTAAGTTAGATTTGTAAAAATATTTAATGATTTTCTAATGTTTTAATTTTACTTTAATTAAATTTGGCATCTCTCTACAACTTTGGCATTTCCCGCCATCTTCAAATTACTGCAAATCTAGTTACTGCAAATACATATTCTGTGAATCAAAAGAATGTACATGCGCCTAAAAGTTTGTATAAAATAAAATTTCGGAAACTCAACAATAGGGGGGCGGGGGGCAGCTCATGTTATAATAATTGGTACAAAGTTGCAAGGGACGATTAAGTTCCAATGAAGATCTGGAAGCAGAATCATATATAAAAACCAGGGATGCAAAACAACAAAACTTCTGTCTCAGGCAGCTGCTTTGAGAGTGGAGATATTTAGTTAATGAAGCAATAAGAAAATCTATATCAATTTTATTGCGATAACTTGTAAATTTCTGTAGATACCTATATGTATATAAGTTACTCCATTTGTATCATCAAAATACATGCATATAATGGTTTTGCGAAGTGGCAAACTGCCTCTTCCTTCGGCAGGGGTAGTAGTAATGGTAATATTACTACTATTTTTCTTAGTCTTAATCGAAGTTCTTTGAAGGCTTTTGGGACTTTTGGTACTTTTAAGGACAATAACGATAGGAAAAGACTATTGGACACTTTCATTTCATTGCCTTATTGTCAATTTAATAATTAATATATAGGTAATGTGGAAAGTATATTAACAGTCTAGCAATACTGATTAAGACTAATCAGAGTTGTCAAATGTCAACAATCTTGTACAATCCATACTTTTAGCAGTCCGCGGCACCTGAACATAATTCTACTCCGTATATAAGTAGGTATCTAAGTACGCATAGTAACATAGTAAACATGTACCATTAGTGAGAGTGGGTGCGAGTCGCCACAATACGAAACACGCAAGACCAAGCTTGTTGCATGACTTGTCGATGTGGAGATCACAGACCATTCCCGAGTCTATTGCAAACCCGAAGAAGTTAAGTTAATGTTCATCACCGAAAAATGTGGTTGACTGTCACCTATTACAGGGAGCTAATGGGCCCTGTTGTAGTTTGCCACTAAGAGCCATTTGTTCAGGGTCGGTCAAACTCACGGGTCAACAACTATCCGGCGGCCTCCACGCAGAAGTTCGAGCCCGGGTAGGACTCTGGCCTGCGGGCCAGTTTCTTGTAGGAGTCAATTTTCGGGCGCTCCTGGACTATTTGCGCACCATGCGGCATTAGCCAATCGATTGTGCATTACGACTGACAGTCGGGGGAGTCTGGAAACAGTATTTTTTCCTTTAGTTCGCTATATTACGGAACCAAAATTGCGTAGTATGCATCTTGTCAAGGAAAAAAATGTGTTTGTTACCTGCTATTCACGAGGAGATATTATCGGCGGTACTGGAGAGTTATATTTTCGGAATCGATTGGTCTAATGCCATGTTTTTTTTAATTGTGGGTCGCAAACACAAAGGGGTCGCGAAACAATCTTCACTAAGGTGACTCGCGCTCCTCTATCATCCGTTCGATAAAAGTAACATATAAAATTGTATCGTTTACGTTATTATGTAAAATGAAAAATACAAACTAACATAAATTTGAAGGTACCTACTAGCTACTAACTACCTAGTACTACCTACTTTTAGTATATTTAGTAACTTGACGACCTTAAGAATCAACGATTATCGGCTAGGGATGATCGAGACGTAGCAAAAAATCGTCAAGAATGGAAGCGAATCGTGAATGGAGTACGAGATACAGCGAGGGCGATCCCCCTCCCCAATCGCCGGCTACGGAATAAATAAAATAATAATAATAAATTATAATATTAATGAGAAGGGGGCGCCTGTTAGTCTTTTATTATTTTTTAAAATCGTGGTTCAATAATTGAGTTGCTAATTATCAAGTTGTCTATAATTATAATATATTTTTGTTCTACTATCCCGGCACACCAATCACCGAGAAGGGAAAGTATTGTGAACGTGCTGATATTTTTTCGAGATGATGACGGAAACATCCATTTTGCGCCCCCCTATGAGACAATTAAGGCCATTTCCAGATTGAAGGGTGTCTGTTTGACTGTTTGTGTGCATTCCTGTAAGCGCTTAATCCGATTGAGCTGAAATTTAGTATGCTGGCATCATTTGGTCATGGCAAGAGTTGACAAGATTGTAGCAAATCGGTCCACCAGGAGACGTACTAGTCATATAAACAATCTCGAAAAGTTGGTCATGAAATTTAGTGCACCGACCTATCGCGGACCACGGCATCCATTGCCCGGCTGTTCACCCGGAATCGGGTAGCCGATGGTCGTTTCAAGAGCAGTCGCCGTAAGGTCAGCAACCACCCCCGCTCTATAGGAAACAGTACTGCTTGTAGACTCCCCCGACTGTTAGTCAGAATGCACAGTCGATTGGCTTACGCCGCACGGTGCGCAGACCGTCCAGGAGCACCAGAATATTGACTCAAAACTAGCCCTAAGGCCAGAGTCCTACCTGGGAGGATGCGTGGATGCCGCCGGATGGGTGTTGACCCGTGAGTGTGACGGACCCTGAACAAATGAGTCTTCGTGGCCGACTTATCAAGGGCCCATTAGCTCTAACTAGGAGCCATCTTGCGGTGTCAACTACAACGGGCGAGCCCGTCACCACAGGACGTTTTAACGATTAGTCGTTCTATCGCCCTGCAGTGAACGTAGAGACTTTGGACAGTACATTCTACGTCCAGCTACGTCACAACCCGTGAGAGTCCAACGCCTAACCGCGAGTAAGCCAGGAGTAAACCCGGCGGGCTCGAGAACTCGCGCCCTCACTTCCAATTGTGACCAGATTTCTCCGGTCTCTCGATTGGTTCCGAGTTCGAGGTCGCTTGCGCGGTCCTCTCCCTTATGAAGCGGTGAAACGGAGTGCACCGAATCTTCGCGGACCAAGGCGTCCTTTGCCCGCCTCTTACCCGGGATCGGATGGCCAATGGTCAATTCCAGAGCAGTCGCCATAAGGTACGCAACCACCCCCGCTCTATAGGAAACAATACAGTTCCCAGACTCCCCCGACTGTTAGTCGGAAAGCACAACCGATTGGAGCAAACCCCGCACGGTGCGCAGACCGTCCAGGGGCGCCAGAGGTTTGATTCCCAGGGGAGACTGGTTGACCCAGTGTCCTACCCAGGCCTCGCACCCCATGCGAGGAGGCCGTCGGATGGGTGTTGACCCGTGAGTGTGACCGACCCTGTACACATGGGTCATCGTGGCCAACTCATCATGGGCCCGTTAGCCCCCAAACTAGGAGCCAGTATGATCCATCGCTAGTGGTAATCGCAGCCCTGGTCTGAAGTCAAGGGGTTGCAAATATTGTTTTGCCAGTAGGGGTTAGAGACCCCAAAAACATGTGTCTATCTAATGCATGGATAATGATGCTGGTGTCATCGGCATATATACATTGATGATCTGATAGGCAGGTCGTTGACAAAGGACGAATATAAAGAAGAGTCGGCTGACTGTGGGTAAATCGTCCAGATCCCTGCCGAAACGGCTGAAAGTTAGTTCAGGGGAATTTCCCGGGGAAAATCCGAACCGGATGTGGCTCGGTCGCGTGCAGCCAGCAGCGGCGCGGTGCAAATTAGACTTTATTAAGAGTCCAACGAACGCACGAACTGTACATATAAAATGTTTATAAACAAATTACCGGCAATTGCCGACAACATAAATCGAACACGCCACCTTCTCCGCTAGAAGGGGTTTCGTTACATGTTTGGTTTTATCGGATTTATTATTGGTAAAGAATAGGAAAAGTTAGATTGAACGACAGAAAAAAAATAAATAGGACCTATAAAACTGACACAAATCGAGATTTCCAGATTTTTGAGTTCCAGAATTGAATTATATATATATAATGCCTGATTATATAACATAGAAAATTGTCATATTTGTATTTTATTATTCTACCACTAGAGAGAGGTACCTAATATATATTTTCTATTATACATTGTTCTATCTTTTATACATATCTATTATACATACCTATTATACATATCTATACATAAATATTATACATATCTGATACACATATGTTCGGGGCCTAAAATTCGTTTGTCAAAGGCCTATGTTTTCTTTTGCTGTTTTAGATTTCTTTTTAATTTACAAGATGATTTTTTTTTAATAAGCCAGTTGGTAGGAATCCCTACTCTTGGTATAGTCAAGTTGAATCACTGGTATTATACCTTATGTGGTATAATATTTTTTTAAATATCGACTATTATATTTTAATTGTAAAACATTAAAACCTTAGATTAAGATTTTTTTTAATAATTGGAGCTGCTTAAATACTGCAGATAATCAAAATATAAAAACGAAGAGTCGGTTATAAAACAGTAAAATTAAAATTATAAAAAAATGTAAAACTAAATCAATAACAATGTCGCAATAGAAATGGTCAATATAATTTTTTATATTACCTATAATCCATCTTTGATAATCAATGATTGTATTTAGTAATGTAAAAAATCAAAATTAGAAAATAAAAAAAAAATCAAAATAAGAAAAGATTGTAATATAAATAATTATGGAAGATTAGGAAAATCAATAAGCAAAGTCCTTAACAGAATTCATTGGGTTCTTGCTGACTAACAGTCGGGGAAGTCTGTGAATGCTCCTAAAAAGACCATCGGCTACCCGATCCTGGGTGAAAATCCGGGAAAAGGATGCCGTGGTCCGCGATAGATTCGGTATACATCGTTTCCTCTCCATCACGGCTTCGTAAGGGAGAGGACCGCGCAAGCGACCTTGAACTCGTAACCAATCGAGAGACTGGAGTAATCTAGTCACAATTGGAAGTAAGGGCGGGAGTGTAAGACCGCTGGGTAACACTCCTGGCTATCTCGCGGTTAAGGCGTTGGTCTCTTACGGGCATGTGGCGGAGCTTGACGGTCGACTGTTTTGTCCAAGTCTTCTGCGCTCACTTCAGGGTGATAGAACGACTAATCGTTACAACTTCCTGAGGTGACGGGCTCGCCCGTTGTAGTTGACAACTCTAGTGGGAAAATGGTAGGACAGTCGAATTTGGGCTAGTATGTTTTGTTATCACGAGTACTCTCCATTACACAATGACGACGAGGAAAGTGCTAAGATAGTCGAGTTTGGGCTCGTTTGTTTTGTTGTCATGAGTACTTTCCATTACACAAAATGACAAGGGTCTCAAGATGGAGCCGGGAGATTACCAGTGTAACTCCCTGATGGAAAATAAAGCTGGTTTTTAAAAATCCTTTTTTACTTTTTATTTATTTAATTGTCGTCATGCAGTAAACACCGGAATAATAAGGTTACATTTAAAATAAACCAATACAAATATATGGCGATAAGTTACGATAGAATTACAATAAACCAATTTTTAATATTTTTGCCAAGGGAAGGATAATATAGAGGAAAATGTTAGAGAGATCAAGGGTATTTGGTTAGTGGCTCTAAATAAATATTGTATGCGTTAAGGCAAATGGAGAAAATAATAATAATAATAATAATAACCATGCAGCAAACATCTTGTAAGTAGAAAGGTGGTCACTCTATAATCTATATATTCACTCTATACTATATATCTCTGAGCTATTGTTAAGCCGACACATATTTATAAAATACCTTAAATAATAATAAAGTCCTCAAATAATAATAGGCTCTGTCCAATATATTGCTATTTGATAGTGCTCCATTTAATTTACTTTCATAGATTTTTTTTTCACCTTGTAAAAATAATTATTCTCTAAAGTCTAAAGACCAACTTCCCGCTGATTCTACTCTCATGGTTTCGTTATTTGCAATTTATTTTGGCACCAATCAAATCATCTCTAAATTAAGCTTGCCAACACCGCCTGCCAAACCCATATTTCTACAGAAAATTATCAGGTTTGGAGGCTTTTAGGCCAACGTCAGTTATCTTTAGCGTATTCTGCCCAGTCACTACTCTGCCGCAGAGTGACGCATGATTTTTAAGTTGGAAATGTTTTTTTGCCAGTCATTTGATAGTGTTGTTAGTTAGAGATTAGCCATCTGACGGGGGGCGCGTCAGGTTTTTATTCTCCGCGAGCAGGTAAACAAAAACTCCGCAATTTCATTTCATTTAACCGGTGGGTCAGTAAATATAGTGCTGTCATTTAGAAATATGCCACGAAATTTAGGCCAGCTCACATTTTTTAAAATAGTAAATTCTTACTGCAAAGTGGAAGCCTCGTACTGTTTTTATATAATATATATGACATAGAAAAAATGTTTTTATGGAAGATTAACTTAACAAAATAATTATAACAAGGGAAAAATATTACTATTACCGATTGAAAGGTAGTAATTATGTATGTTTTGCAACGTATAGGGCAAAATACTATGATGAAGAGGCTCAGGATGACGTAGAATTTTTCGGTTGAAGAATTTTTTACATAAGTTTGGAAGGAACCGAATACCTTGTTCCAGGCAGCAGCATCTAAAGTTAATACAGCTATGATGATAGTCTTCATCCGAAGAGCAGAAGGCACATACAGAAGAAGAAGCAGATCAAAAATAACCTGGTCAAATACCCATTCTCACGCACGATGCCCTCTCTTTCTAAGGCTATTTATCATGAGATTAAGCAGGCAGCTACAGAAATGGCATATTTTATATCTGCGGTACGACTGAATAATTTAGATCCGCTGCGACCGAACCAAACTCTGAAAAGCCCTTCGAATCCGTAGAAGGGCGGAGTTATTTTTATTGGCTGTTCGTCCGCAGGCCCACCAACAATCAAAATATTTATAGTCAGACTAAAATGGAAAAAAAGAAACGGTCATAATATATGACCGTCAATATTTCCGTATGCGTAGCATTGACTGATAAAGAAAATGGTAGTTCGGCCCATGAATGCACGAAAAATACACTTTTGAGTATCATTCAAATAGAAAACATGATAAGTTACATGCCCATCATGGCAGATTTGAACTAGAATTTGTGTCAAAATAAATAGGTAATAGGGTATTAAAATCGCTTGCGAATTGCGATGGAAAGAATTAACATTCCCTCGGCGAACAACGATCAGTCATTTTTAAATATTATACAAAATACCTCATGCTATCGTTGTTGGGCAGTTGGCCGAACGATTCTTGATTTGCCGTCTCCTTTTCAAGATATTCTCAATTTTTATTCTGAATGTTGCCACTCCGAATAAATGAATCATAATTCTATTTATTATTCTTTCTCTGGTATCAATTAATTCTAGATGTTTTTCATTATTGCATTGATATTTTTTATTTTGTAGGTTCCCAAAAAAATACTTTAAATTTATTATATAGTGTGTCTCAATCCAATTACACTTTTTTATGTGCTATTATACGCTTTTGACATTTGCGATTATATATCCATGCGTGGCGTGAATATTTTTATAAGTCAAAATGGACAGGTTTTCATGGCAGTAATTTTAAAGTTTGCTTAAAATCTATTGTAGCCTTTCATCTAGGTTTGTAGGCGATATAATAAGTAATTAGTACACTGCTATTATTCAAGATATAAAAATAAAATTATTCTTAAAACTTTGACAGAAACTGACAGCACAGATAATATATCAAGAATTTTTTTTGTATGACAAATTTAGAATTATAAATCTTGTATGTAATAAATTATAAGTATGGGTAAACAAAATTATTTTTGTCTTTGAAAAGAAACAAAATTATTTCTGTATAACATGTTTGTTTAAAATGATTGTTTTATTAGAAATTTAATTCTAGTAAATACTCTAGTTACCTTAATTCAAGTAAAAAAACATATGTACATTTATTTAACATGGTTATCGGCATCTTTAGGATCAAGGGATATATACGGTAGTCTTCAAATTATTAAAGAATGGCGGATTTATAAGCTGAAATAAATTGATAAAATCCTTTTGTTTTCTTTCTGATTGACAATGATTCGTTCGAAAAGATATTCACTTCAAAAGTTTCAAAATGGAAGAGCTGTCAATTTCTTTAAATTTAATAATCAAAATATATTTCTCCAACATTCTCTATTTATATTGAAGGCATAATATAGTTTTTCACAGTAATTGGTTTCCTGGGTTATCGTAGTACATGGATCTATCTTGAACGAGTTATCAGAAAAAAAATAAAAGACATCTAGCGACATAGAGATGAATTATTTTAGTTTAAATTGGGACATCTAATTAGGACTGAAATTTAATATGAATTTAATTAGTGACTAAAATTATGTATATATTTTTCTATTATACAGGATTGAACGGGTAATAAGTTGACATATCAGGATATTAAAACATATTTCTTGTTAGCCTCGCCAATTATTTTTTTAGGCAAAAATAGTTCAGCGCTAGTCAAAAGCACACTTTTTGGTTTTCGTTGATATGCAGGGTCGAGAAATTTATTAGGTATCTCTAAGCCAACCGCATTAGTTAGTTAATTAAAACCACCTCAC
The DNA here is from genome assembly GCA_944548615.1 of Micropterix aruncella. Lineage (NCBI taxonomy): Eukaryota > Metazoa > Arthropoda > Insecta > Lepidoptera > Micropterigidae > Micropterix > Micropterix aruncella. The sequence goes on along the minus strand of OX155957.1, from coordinate 13,364,488 downwards.
CAGTTACGCGTTGATATTACAGGCCTTAATGCTTGCTTGCTGAGTATTGGAGAGCTTATCTACGATTTTTCTACGCAAAGGACGCGTGGTCATTGCAGCCATAGAAATGTGTGGAGCTATTTGAGTTTGCGTTTTTTCGGTGTGTTGTCCTCGGCGCTTTCCCTCGATCGTAAATCAGGCTATTCGCTATGGCTGTGGAGTGCACCCGGATGTACGTATCCTGCCTTGTTGAATAGGATTTCATAAATATGTATTGCAATAGCGGGAAACAGTAGCAGACTAGTGGAAAGAATGGAATCCTAGCTAAGCTCGGCTTTTCAAAAACAAAAAAAAACGTAAAAATAAAGTGATCTTCAGGTTATGCATTCTGGCGGAACTGCATATATGCCAATTTTTATTTAATATTTGAAACATACCTATTTAATTTTAGACGCATTATTCCACGTTATTTCCAAAACTATACTAAGGTAAAAGGGCGTAAATTAAAATAATTGTATATGTTTACTTGATGGAAAGACACATTTTACATTTGTCAAGATGAAACGCCTTAATTACTCAACTTAGTTTATTTTTTGAAAATGAGGTTACACATTTTTATAAGCTTTTATTTACCTTGGAATGTTTGTCAGTTTGTCTAGGTCAAATTTCGCAAGCTGACTTAGAACCACTATCTCTTATCCTATGTAGTCGAAATTTTACATATTGGTTAAGTTCCAATGGCCATGCATTTTTATGGTAAGCATGAATTGATTCTACACTCAGCATTGGCTTCCGACGAGGGGACTCCTCATACGCATTCAATTACGATAGTCCGTTCTAAGTTTCATTATGACATGGCTGGCGGGTTGGCTTCCGACGAGGGGACCTCAGCGATCAACAGCACAGACAGGAAATTTCGTATACCCATTAAATTATGATAGCCCGTTCTAAGTTTCACCGTGACAGGACTGCTGCGCCCAGGGTTGGCCTCCAACGAGGGAACTTCTCAACGGTCAACATCACATACACAATTTTTTTATGATAGCATTAGAAATTAACAGATTTATAAACATGTCAAGTAAAAACTAAAAAATAATTGAATTAATTAATGCTTTTTTTATAAACAAGCTTTTATTAAAATGCTCTGAAAGAAGAAAATAATCTTTGAAGTAAATCAAACCCATCATTTTGTTACATTATTCAATTATTGTAAATGGTATAAAAGCTTGTCGCGAGATTTTCCTGTATTAATTTCTTTTATATATGTTCTAAAAAGAAGAAAAAACCTTTTAACTAACTAGATAAATCAAACCTATCATTTTGTAACATTATGCAATTTTATATTATATAAAATTTGTCGCAAGAATATAGGTATCTCGACGCAATCAATTCTAAGTAGTATGTATTTTTCACAATATTAAAACTCAAACATAAAACTTTGAAATAAGTAGGTAAATCAAATCGATCATTTTGTTACAGTATACAATTTTATCATACATAAAATTTGACGCAAGAACGTAGGTATTTTAAGATAAGCAATTCTAAGTAACTAGTATGTATTTTCTAGGATAGAAATTAATACAAGTAAATCTCGAGACAAGCTATGATACTTGTCAGGTAATGCTACCTCTATTTGTAAAGGTAGCATTACATGACAAGTATCATATAAAATTGTATAATGTATCCAAATGATGGGTTTGATTTACTTCAAAGTTTATTTTCTTCTTTACAGAGAATTTTTATAAAAGCTTGTTTTTAAGAATGTTTTTTTACTGTTAATTTATTGTAAATAAAAGTAGTTAAGGGCGAGTAATATGAACCTGCTTCATGCTGAATATTTTTCTTTGTAGCCAATAAATAATACGTTTTTAGGAAATAAGTTGACTACTTCTTTTCTACTTAATAATAAATCAATCTACTTCTTTCCTACTTAATATTCGATTTAGAAAGAGGTAGCGCGGTGGTGTGCGTGGGGTAAATAATATTCATCAGTTTCGCCAGTCTGTCCTAAAATACTACGCCAAAGTACGTATTTGGCCAAACTTGTCTCTTCAATGAATAGTCTAATATTTGTTTTGTTCTTTTTTGCCAAAATTAAAGAGAAAATCAAAATAAAAATCTAAATCATCTCAAATAGAGGTAGCATGTAAATATTAAATCATCTCAACAAGAATGCGCACATGTATCAAAACTATATATCTTTTTAAAATGTAGATGAATCAACAAGTATAAATTTAGATTCATAATAGAAAAAAGGTAGAATATAGAATTAACATATTTCTTTTCAATCATAAAAAAATGACAGAAAATTATAATGACATATTTTTGTTTAATCGAGACCAGTATCATTTATATATATTTATATTATTTACTGCAATTACCATGGCAAAACAATCTTACCTACATGATTAGAGTTGCTAGGGTATTCTACAACTATCAAAATGATACGATTTCTTAGTGATCACAAATTACTGACGGTAAGAAAACGTCTCTTTTAAAGCGTTCACAACCTTTACGAGAACGTGAATGTGCATAATTCGAGGAGAGAACCTGAGAAAGAAGAAGACCAATAGACTGTCGTTTTGGCGCCATTTTAAAACGACGAAGACTTACCCCATTAAATAGTCATTCATAAACTCCGAAGGATAGTAGATAACGATCTGGCTTAGAGGTGAAAGTCAGTTCCTTTCATAAGTTACATTTTACCGGTTACCTGGAAGCAACCGTTGTTCCTAATGCTTTCCAGGTAGATATTTTTAAAGGCTAGTGGCACCTAAAGGGTAAGGCGGAAGTAGATAATGATCGATGAATATTTTGGCAAACATTTATATGTGAATTGGTGTATGGCATAGACAATAACATCTGCTACGTAAGTTTCCAAGTCGTTAGCGTATAGGTCATAATTATATGAATAATGTACGAAATAGAAATGTGACATTTGTCAGTGCGTCTTCCTGTTAAAATGTTTGATTGACTTTTAATATGCTGTGATTAACGCCTCGAACAAAGGTATTTATTTCAATATTTAAATACACTTTGCTTTGTTTGCTCGTTAAATATTTTTCCTTTTCAATGACGAATACTTAATATTTTACTCATTATTTTTATTTCATTTTATTGTATATTTCTGATATAGCAGACTGCCTTAACTCCCTATCCCATAAGCACGTTATAAAAAATATACTGAAGAAAACCATATAGAAGTTTAAATGTTATTTAATGTATTACAGCTCAATATGGTTAATATTAAATAAAATCTCCTTTGTTTTGTCAAATAGCCTCACAATTGGGCATGCTTTCCACCTTGTTTTTTTTTTGGATATTGCACAAGTAAATATCGCCACACTGTTTTATTCGATAACATAATTGCTTTAAAGTATATATACGCTTTCCCCTGAGATGATGTTTGACAAGACTCCAGACATTTTGGACGAGGATAGCATCGAGTGAAGGCCATTTTAAAGTTTTCATTTAGTAATTTTTTTATTTTTTATTCAGTACACAGTTGGCTGCGATGTTTGGGGTCATTGTGCTATTGTAAAATCCAAGATAAATTATCTTCTCCGAACCATATTGACGACTTAAAAGTGCTTTTTAATATAATATATTTTTATTATCAATGGCGTATCTTTTTTTTTTGTATACAAGTACAAAGTTCTAAAACCGAGAAAACAAAAGCACTCCCAAAACATGGATTTTAACTAGTTTTTTAACCGTTCGCTGTGTCACGTTAGTGACTTTAGAAGTCCAGGCTTTCTTCCTAGAAAGCGATGCACAAAAAGATGCTCCATCTTAAAAAAATTATATTATCCCAATCTCTGCCGATATTTTTTTGTGCCCATTTCAGTCGTATTTGCGTGTGTTTTTCTAACAGCAATGGTTTTCGTAATACACATCGATATGTGACCTCATTTGGATATGAGTTTAACTTGTTTTTTCCTGCACGATTTATTGTAATGTATACCGAATAGCCTAGATATTCGTCTGTAAATCTTATCGTTTAAAAAAACAATTATTTTTTTCTTCGTGTGTAACAACTAATTGCATTTCTTTGAAATTTGCAATGAAATTGTCTGCTATCTTCTATAAAGGTAATTTTCCTCACACCAAAACGTTTCCACATTTAAAAGAAGGAACGGAAGTTGAAAATGTGATTGCAAGCCGGATATCTCGCTTTGCAAGCTCAAAGCATTCCATGCAAGGGGGACAACAAGTAAGTCAAAGAGACGTAGAAACTTGGTTTCGCTTAAACTGTGAAACATTGAAACTTGGCCCATTCGCCAAAGCAAGACCAACGTCGATTGTCCAACCAGGTCTCACTTGTTTACGGATATCGAGGTGAATTGAAACAATCGTTGTATAATACATGTGCAGATAACTACAGTTTATAGTACTGTACTCCATAAAGAGTACGGTAACACAAACATGTTTTTTTGGTTTTATATTACATCATGAATTCATCCCTAGAGAGCATGGACGAGTAACTTTTATAAAATTTTGAAAGATAGCAGTTGTGGGTGAAAAATTTTGTGGTTTTGAAAAAAGTCTGGTTTGTTTTACACGTCTTTTATACTACGATTGTGTTTTTTTTTAATAAGAATAGACGGCCTTTTGAGCAATATGGAAAAGTCATTCTTTATTATTATATTGAATATAATTGAATATAAGTCAAGAAATATATAGACTGGTTACGATTTTCATAGTTATTTGGCGTGTATTTGTTGGGATAAGATTAATAATACGTATCAACATTTGACCAAAGTTAAAACACGAATCACATTATTAGGACATCCTTATAGATTTGCATATAAATAATATGTGCATAAACAAATTCGATTGGGAATTTCTGCCGACACCAGGACCTATGCGTGGACAATCGATAATACAAAAGATCTTAGTGGTGTCTTAGGTAAGTAACGCTTGTCTCGTTAAGACCCATCCCATCCAAAAAAATGTTATTTAGCAACGCTTCCTAACGGTGACTTAACTAAGCAATTCTTTGACGCTCAAAGACGCGATGTAACCACAAGTAGCCAGCTATTTTACGGCTTTACCAAGCACATCGCTAGCTGTCAAAGTAGTTTTCCATTTCTGTAGCGTCGTTGTTGAGTGTTTTATTTTATGTCACGTATATTTGAAGGAATGGCTGACAAAAATATGCGACAAAAATAACGACAAAATATTAATGTAAAATTGGCCAATTTCCCCTCCAACTTTACTAATCGTAATATGAGTGCAATCCATTGCGGCTAAAACTTGTGGAAAACCTCGAATAACTGCAAAACTGCAATAAATGCATTTTGTTGTCGATGTTGTGGGCATTTTGATAAAGCGGTAAGCGATGCGATCGCTTCTGTCACGCGCCTTCTGATCGCCAAAATTGTAGGCAGGCTGAAACCATGTATATAGGCACATCCTTTTAAAGTTCGGACTTTATATTTCCTCCCTTCCGCTTCTCTTTAGCTGTTTCCTTACTACACCCACGATTTTCGTCATATTTACATTGGTGAACCAATAGTTTTAACAAAACTTTTCTTCCGTTAGCTCGGTAAACGGATCGGCCCTTTTGTATATGATTTAGCAATTCTCCCAGACCTCAATATTCTCGAATTCAACGAAAACTCGGAAAATACTCCTAATTAGTCCATAGCGCGACAAAAACCAGCAAAAGACGAAGATAAGCACTCGTTAAACTTAGGTTACCGCGAGCCTAAAGTGACTCGAGAACGACGGCCGCTAAGCGATTGCTTAGTGCTAAGCACCGATTCTAAATAACGATTTTCGATAGACGGCGCTAAGCTCGATCCTAAATCTTAAACAACTATTCTAAATAAGACCGAATGACTTAGGACTAGTGGTACATTATTGTAACGAAACTAAATAATTTTGGTTTAAATGTTAGTTTCGTTTCAGATTGAACTCGAAGAAACATTTATTGATTGTATGTATTATCATTGAATATACAGAGTATAAGATTTCTCAGCGTTGTACTACGACTTGACAAATAGGATTTTACTAGGAAACGCAAGTAGAAGGCACTCATAGTTCCTTATCTTAAATATTAAAATTATCTTATTATATTCAATATGGCGGCGTTCATTGTATTAAAGTGTGGCGGCGGATTTTAGATGGCGCTCTAAACATGCCTTTACGGAATAAAATATTAAGAAACGAATTTTTAATTCATGCTTTTATTATTTAAGTATTATTTACATTAAGATGTCAATTTTAAATTTGGTGTACAGGTTTTGATATGTAATAATTACGCACTATAATCTTCAGATGGACTAATAGATGGAATGGATCGCATAGTCAGTTAGATAAAAATGCGATAAATGGCAGTTATAATTGAAAGTTATTGTTGTTATTATTATTTAAATTATTGAGTTTTTATAATCAACCTGTCTTTTACACAAAACCATCAATTATCAATGTTATTATAGATAGGAAAATAAATAGCTATTAATTTCTCCGTCAATGCTATCAGCGCCACCTGGATTTCGCCGGCGCGAAAGGGTTGTCAATTTGTACTATAGAGTTGATATGGAAGCTAATGGGCCGTTGCTGAGTTGGCCACGAAGACCCATTATTTTCAGGGTTGGTCACACTCACGGGTCAACACCCATCCGGCGGTCTCCACGCATGAAGTGCGAGCCTGGGCAGGACTCTGGTCTTAGGGAGTCTAGTCTAGTTTCCCCTAGGAGTCAACCTTCTGGCGCTCCTGGACGGTCTGCGCTCTGACTAACAGTCGGGGAAGTCTGAAAGCAGTACTGTTTCCTATAGAATGGGGGTGGTTACGGACCTTACAGCTACTACTCTTGAAACGACCATCGGCTACCCGATCCTGGGTGAATAGCCGGGTAAAGGATGCCATGGTCCGCGATAGATTCGGTTTACACCGTTTCACCGCTTTATAAGGGAGAGGAGCGCGCAAGCGACCTCGGACTCGTAACCAATCGAGAGACCGGAGTAATTCGGAGGCAATTGGAAGTAAGGGCGTGAATGTGTGAGCCCGCTGGGTAACATACCTGGTTATCTCGCGGTTAAGGCGTTGGCCTCTTACGGGCATGTTGCGGAGCTTTGCGGTGGACTGTTTTGTCCAAGTCTTCTGCGCTCACTTCAAGGGAGATAGAACGACTAATCTTTAAAACTTTCTGAGGTGACGGGTTCGCCCGTTGTAGTTGGCAACTCTATTTATAGAGTTGATCAATGTAATACCATATTTAAGTAATATGGTTCAGATTTTAGACGAGCTCTTATGGATGGTGGTAATTATAAGTAGGAGGATCGAAATATGTGCGCTTGGTACTTACGAACCTACCTTCATAGAATGGGGGGGGGGGGGGGGGGGGTTTAAATAAATAACTAATATTACTACGAAAGCCATTGTTGGTCCTACCTGAACTTCACTTGCAATATTTCTGAACCTAAACCTCGCAATATTTCTTGCACCCACGCATGACGCATTTTGCTGTATTACTCACGTGCGAACAAAGCCCCAATAAAGATTTGCAGCCGCCCGTTAAAACTGAGGCTGGCAAGAATCTACGTGCGCAGGCGAATACTGTTTTGCCTGACGCTCCGTAACCGATGACCAATTGTTCTCTTTACCGGTGTGTAGCTAAAGGGGTCCGAGAGCGCGATTTGCAAGCTACACAAAAACGTTTCAATTGCACAGCACTTAAAACAGTTACGAAGAAAATGAGTAGATAGGACCTAATAGTTACCAACCTCCCTGAGGCACCTAAGGGAGGGTTGATAACTGGTGAGAAAAATGGTGAACATCTAGAAATCGGCATTGTTACAGAGGGTTTAATCTGAACGATAAACCAGGAAAATATTTTACGGGTAAAAATACATTTTGTAATATATTTTTTTTACAAAAATATCACCGATCTACTTGAAAATATAACCAAATTAGGTCCTAAAAGTCCACAAAATCATCTACTTAAACAAAATATCTCATTTTATCTATTCCATACACACTTACCTATTACTACTCCTGTGAAAAATTAACTAAATGCAGACTAACCATGTTGGCCTGAATAACATGATATTATTTATGGACTTAGTCTATTTATATGGTCAGTTTATTTATACCTATTCATTACTCCTTGAACATGGATTGGATTGTGTCATTGGTGGATGTATTCAGAAATTGGACAGAAGACTCTAAATAAGACAGTTTTTAGTTTATACCGAAATTTAATTGAGCCCCTAAGAGTAATACTTAAAAGAAAAATAGTGAGTTCGGTATTTGCAATGGAAAATAAAATTATTTTATTTTTATTTGTTTTTTTTTTCATTTTTTTTATTTAGTCAATTTATTCTGTTCTGTATCAGTAATTTTCGTATCACAATTATTATTTATTCTTAACTAAATAAAGCTTTTTATACGATGGTACTCAACAGTATAAACATTTTAGTCTATATAAGGAAAAACCAATGGTGCGGAAACCCTTACTCGGTTTTCCAAAGGAATGTTCGATTTAACTACCATGGTCTCAGAATATCGTGAATTTGAATGTAACATTTACAACATATTCACAATAGGTCACCATCACAAAAAAAAAACTCAAGTAATGTTTTGATTACATCAATAGCTCATTGTTACAGTTATTGGATTTCCCTACTATTTTGGCCTAAAATTGTGTTACCTGATTTTTGTGTAGGCGATTACTAATAGTTTACCTATAGACCCACAGGGGTCGATTTTTGCATGCAGGGGTCCATGTCAGTGACACAAATTAGGGGGTTTACGAAATGTGAATGGCGGTCTATGTGAGCGGTTCTTATTTAGACGCGTACTTATCAATATTTGAATTCATCAATATAAATATCAATTAAACTGCGTAAAATCGTTTTATAACACCTAAAACAGATTATGTGTGCAGCGTAGTATTGTTAACTATATAGACATTAATAAATTGCAATAAAGCAAGCGCGCGCGTCACAAGTGTCATGGAAGAAAATCAACACTAAACTCAAATTGCATCACTAGTCGATTAAGGAGATCAACGTACATGACTAACGAGGAATGGTGCGAGCCAACTATGTGAACACATTGCGATGATGTGCGAGCGGGACGCAGCGCTGCTTCAAGTGGCGGACGTGCGGGGAGTAATATAATAATAATAATATACTCTTTATTTGCACTTAATCATGATACAAAATGGTGAGTTTCTTGCCACATGGCAATGTCTTACAACTAACCTAATAACAGTGGTACATGCGCGCATCGTGGAAATAAAGATTATAAAATTCGTGTGCATAAAATGCAGACCAGTAATATAGAAACGTCACATGATGATCAAGTGCTACATTTGCATTAATGTGTAGTTTTCTTACGTGCTTCGTACTTTAAGGTCGTGGTCACTTAGAAATGAATAAGGATTTTTCTATGTTCTGATTCGTACCGTTACTAATCTAAATAGATCCTTGCATTTTGTGTCTTTTAAATAAAGAATGAATAAAAATTGTGCTTGTTTTTCCTCCTTAACAATTGTTCTCTCTAGAAAATAAATCATTATCAAAATGAAAAGCACTGTAGCAGCTGTCAAAATACATTAGAAGGTATAAATTTAGAAAAACTCATTATTGGGCAGGCAGTGAGTCCAACGTAATCAATAAAAATCGATAAGTGGTTTGCTAAGCCAAATATTTGGGTAGGGGAGACCTAGGAGGGTTGGGACAATTTTTACATATCACCTCATATCTTGCAAACAAAAAATCAGACCTCCATGAATATAATGTCGTATCATAGCATTTTTAATCTACTAATCGTTTTTGCACTACAAAATGAAATTTTCAAAATGAAATCATTGGCTTGAAATTTTATTGAATCTACGAAAAAAATATTTAAGCCCAGCAAGTCGTTTTTTTCAAGTCTCTTAGTACCGAGGTAAGTTAAAACAGCTATCTAGGTGAGTTGAAACGCCTTGAACTTGGTACTAAACAAGCAAAATAATGATATTGAAATAAAACATAACATTATGAAGAAACTTTATTAAATATTACTAAAACTTAAACAATATTAATCGTTCACTTTTGAATCATACTTAAATTTCTTGTTTCTATGACAAGTTAAAAACTAATTCAATTACAAAGTTCAGAACCAAACAATCTTATTGAACAATTTCAGAAACAAACAACATTCAGACAAGCAGTTATGGCAAATATAAGAAAGTTCCCACCAGCGCAGACTTCATGCGCCCATGACTAACACCCTAGGCATTAGACCCACTTTTCGTTTGACCTGCTGTTGGAACAAAGTTCCATACAACATACCCAAAAACACTCTTGCTCGTCATCACTTTCCACATTCTCTTTCTGCTTGATCTTTCGCTTTTTTTTGTAGCCTTCGCTTTGTCTTGATGGCACATTCCCTTTTTGCCAGTATTTGGTGTCATTTTCTTTTCAAACACAGGCTTCGAAACTTTTTTTTGTCTAGCAGCTTCAATGGCAGATAACTCGTCTTTGACAGGTGTCACTGTTAAGACAGCTGACATAACTTTTCTCCTATTTTGTTGTGGGAAGGGGTCTAACAGATTTCGAGGACGTATATCTGGCGTTTTTGGCTTCTTCCGCGGTTTTTCATAATCTTTAGCTAGATTTGAAGTCGTTGGTATCGGCTAAAGTTGTAATGCTGAACTTGGCCCAGGTATTGGCTTAATTTGTAATGCTGAACTCGGCCCAGTACCACTCTAGGCAATACTGACAGCAACTGGATAATAATATACTGGATATAGCGTCACCCAAAAGTACAAAAAAATGTAATCGAGGTAAGTTGAAACATGCTGTTTCGACTTACCTCGGTTCCAAAAATGCAATGTCCTTGATTAAAAAAAACCACTCAAAAAAACCTTTGCAAAGCAACAAAATCTATATTAAAAAATCGAATGCTGAGTTAGTAGGCTTCCAAACAATGCATGGAATGCACCGTTGTACATCTAAACAAGCAAAGTATACCTCGATGATATGTACGACAAAAACTTACTTTTTGCATTTTTTTGGCACCAGTATTGTTGTGACGCGAGCTCTTCCGCAAAAGATCCGGATCACACTGACAGTTGACTGACGAATGTCAAAGGAACGATTAAAATAGTGCCATTTCCAGATCACCAACGACCACAGATACCGAGAAATTTGCACTATTTCAACTTACCTCTATTTCAACACTCCTAGGTCTCCCCTACCCATAGAGTAGTAAGGTGCAAGGAGATTTCGCTGAAATATTTTTAAATCGCAAATATCTTCTACCTAAACTTAAAAACAAATTAATTTAAATTACGCAGGAGTATGTGTGTTGTAACATCTGTAACAACTTCGATGTAATTATTCTGCGTACTAGGACGCGGGGCGATTTGGAAGCGCGGCTGAAATCGCCAGTTTAAAGTATCATAGGTGCACTAAAATTTTTGTTTCGCCCCAAAAGTTTATTATATTGTTTTTATTTCCAAAAAATAAGTGACAATAAAACAAATCGGAATTTTATTAGGTTTATGGTTTCTGAAATTAGGAACAAGAAATCTGTGCGTCACTCTTTGCAAAGTCGTTACATCTTTGCAGCCCATTCATTGCACGACACGGCAGCTGCTATTAACAGCAGCACAAAGGCGAATCTTTATTTTTCTTTCATGATTGACTTAAAAACCGTCCGAGTTCATAACAATATTTAATTTTATTACCGAGGAAGAGAATAGTGGAAGTAGAAGCCTCGTCACCTTCAGTTTGCTCGTTATGAGTCTGGGTTGTTGAATATCAGTGTTTAGTTTCAGCTGAGAGCGTTACAAATCCAGAATTATTATTATGAGCATTTAAATAACTAAGTACTTCACACATTGCTTTTCAAGCCCATTGTATTGTTGTGAGAACTGCTTGAGTTAAAACTAGAATTGTAAAATGTTCAGCATGTTCAGAAATGTTCAATATAATACCCGCAGTTACACGCAACAGACGCGAAAAAAACGAGCTCCAAAGAAAATTAAAATAAGTGAGAAAAAACCAATGTTAGTGTATAGTGCCAGTGTCTCGTCGTTCATAAAGTCCCCGTGCATCGACTTTTCAAGTTTTTACTTCGAAAGTCCTTACTTTCGCGGAGATAAGGGACTTTTTTGCTCAACGGAAAGTGACATCGCATAACTACAACAACGGTAACAACATTGAACAATAGTACTCAACTAAATAGAGCATTTTCGAATTCTCAGTTAAACATATACAGCATACATTTTACCACAATATTACCTAAGGAAGTGTTTAATATTTATTACATACTTATTCGGCTAGTATTTAATTTCTCGTATTTTTATTAATCGCGCTGTGCACTCCGCTGGCCTTTCACCAGGCGACGATAGCCATCGAAGCTGCAACAGACTTTCCTTTGAATCGCCATTATGAATAAGGGACATAATAATATTGATTGTTCTCGAGCGAATTGCGATGCACTTCTCTTAAATGAAGATGCAATTAAGTGTTCTCGTTGCTCCAATTATTACCACTTCTTTTGCGTCGGGATGAAGGAAGCCACTTTTAACAAAACGAAGAATGATATCAAAACCAAAGACAGTTGGGTGTGTTCTTCGTGTCGCGGGACTAGATCCACGTCGTCATCATCCTCCGAGCGAGTCAGGGACGTCGCTTGCAATTCACCGAGGACTACAAGCAATGAAACTCTTCTTTTGGAATTACGAGCCATCCGGGAGGAAATGAAGGAGCTTCGCGGTTTACGAAAAGACTTTCACGATCTCAAAGCTATCAGCAATGGCATCCGTGAAATGAAAACCAAAGTGACCGCTCTTGAACCGACTCTGGATTTTTTCGCGAAGAAATTTGAAGAATTCGAGAAGAAAATGAGTATCTACGACCAGGAAATCAACAAAGTTGATATTTTAGAACAAGAGGTCACTTCTCTACGACGTCTTGTCGACTCATTACATACACAACACGAAGAACCCGAACAATGGGGACGACTACTAAATGTTGAAATCATAGGTATTCCTGAACAAAACAAAGAAGCCCTTGCCGAGACGGTTATAAAATTGTCCAACTTGGTTAACGTTCAGATGAATCGATCAGACATCGAGTTTGCCACCCGCGTTGCCCAGCGAACTCCTTTGCCCGGGCGTCCGAAAACTATCATCGCGAAGTTGAACCGCCGAAACCTAAAAGATGAACTGATAGCTGCCATTAAGAAACGACGAGGGATTACGACTGCCGATTTGGGGATCCCCGGTCCAGCGAAGCAAGTATTCGTCAACGAACACCTTACTCCCTTTCGGAAGGAACTGTATCACAAAGTCAGACAGTTCTCCAAAGACAAGCGGTTTCAATACGTTTGGATTAAACACTGCAAGATTTATCTGCGGAAAAACGACACATCTCCTGCAATACATATTTCGAGCACACACGATCTGCAAAATATCACCTCTGCCGTTCGTCCACATCTATCGCCCTGTCGTCACAGTATAAAACCACCTCATTCGTGAAGCCACTGCCATATTATTATGTTATATATTTACCTATTACTATTGATTATTTTTTTTATTATTAATAGCATACTAATAACAACTTATATAAAATGTATTAATATTAAATTCCTAT